>OZ020123.1:2830805-3457103 GCA_963971155.1 Anthrax anthrax
CAAAAAAAAAAAACAAAACAAAAAAATTAATACCACATTATTGCATATAAGTACATTGTTCTTATTTTGAAAAAAAAAACAAAGAAAAAAAATCTTTGCTGATGTAAATAAGACAAAAATTTATATTTTAATAGATTTTATGTGGCTACAAAGTACCATTTAAAAGAAATACACAAAAGCATAAAAGGCAAAATAAAGCAAAATCAATAAACCATATTGAAAATTTTGAATTTAAACAAAAAAAAAAAAAGATAACAATAAAGAGTAAATTATTGTACATGTGTGTACAAGGCAGGGTGCCTCATTATGATAGATAAGGTAGAAAAGTAAAACAAAAATATATGAAAAATGGAAATTAAAAAATATCTTCATATTCAATTTAATAAAAAAATTTTAATATAATTTTTGGTCACAAAAAAAATATTTAAATATCCTTTTCAATCTTGTATAATTTTTTTTTTTTTTTAAATTTCTTCTTTGATCTAACAGACTAATATTTCATAATGAAGTGCCCTGCTTAATGTACATACATGAATGTTTACTACATGATTCAATATTCAACAACATAAAATTTTCAAGAGAAATGAGTTAAATTAAACATTTTATGTATGTATGCTATTAAATCTGTGAAAAACAAAATAATAAAATTAAAAAAAAAAATAAATAAATAAATAAAAAACCAAAAATAAATAAAAATATAAAAAAAAAAAATGAACAAATTTTCTTTATGCCTAGAAATATAAATAAACAGATAATGAGATTAATTATATTGTGTACATTTTGTGTATGAATGTATGTTTGAGAGAAAGTAAACAAACAAAAAAAAAAAAAAGTATATACAATATATTTATGTTATGAGAAAAAAATCTAAAATACAAAATTTATTATATACAAATGTTGCTATAATAAAATCAAAGTTATATCTATTTGTTGTAAAATTTAAAAATTAATGAAAAAGTACATGTATAAAAATTCTATATAAAAATAAAAAACAAAAAGTAATAAAATTAAAAAAAAGGAAACAAAATCAAATAAAAAAAATGAGAGCACAATGCATAAACATGAAATAAATATTTTTTTTTTCTTTTATTTAATACTAACTTTCATTTACAAAAAAAAAAAAAAAATACAAACCTTTTATTCAATGAAAATTATTTATTTATTTTTTTTTTTTTTGTAACTTTATATAACATTTTATTTTATTGTAACTTTCTTGTTTTTTAAATTTAATACAAAAATATTCAAAAAAAAAAAATGTTTAAAATGTAACCAATTAAAATTATTTCAATTTTATCACAATTTATTAAAAGTTATTTTAATTTTGAAGAATTTGATATATGTATCTAAATAAAACATAGAAAATTCTACTAGCTAATACTCTACAATTTCTCTAATGTAGAATGTTTAAAGCTAGTTCATTTAAAATGAAAGCAAGAATCCTTATTTATGGTAAAACACACATCTGTATGCATGCATTTGTATATCGTTCGTTTTAATAAAGATAAAAGTTTGAAACTTTTATAATATGCTTTTACAAAACAATTTTTAAGTTCTTGTGCTTTAAACAAATTACACAATTTTATGCATGCATGAGTTTCTTGTACGTGCATACACTTTGACTTTACTTCTATAATATTTCAAAAAAAAAAAAGTTAACATTTTAAACAATTTTAAATGGATAAAGAACTTCTTGTATTCAACATTATTGATTAAAAAAAAAAAAAAAAAGGAACAAAATTCAATTTAAGCTTTTTATTTTGTTTTCATAATAATAGTAATAAAGTTTGACTACTACAAAAATCCCCAAATACAAAGTGACTATTTGTGAGCATTTTTTATTAGGAAAACCAAAAAAACAATTCATATATGGATGAATTGCAAATACTTTGCAATAAAATTTCTTGTTTTTTTTTTTTTTTTTTCAAAAATTTATTGTCTGTTTTGAAACAAAGATTTTGCATTTTTACAAAATATTTTTTTTCTTATTTCAAATGTATCAAATACAATTTTTATCTATATAAAATTTATGCTTAAGTACAATTTCCTTTTTATTTTAAAGTTTATATACATACATATACATATGTATATGGTCATACATAAATTTAACAAAATTATTTAATTTTTTTTAGTTTAATTGTATCATAAAAAGTTAGATCAAAAGGCTTCAATAATCGCCTTTCCGTTTCACTACAAGAAAGGAAAAAATTCCGTATACTAACAGATTCGTAAACAAATAGTAATATTGTACTATTGGTTGATGCGTTTTTTAAATTTTTGAATTTATCACATTTTAGAGTTAACGATATTTTACAAAATTGTTAATTATTTCAAAACATTTCAAAAATAATTGGCTAATGGTATTTGTTTCATATGTCAGCCCGTAATAATGTGACAAAATAATTAAAAACACAGATAGTCATCAAAATTTAGTTACGATTCAATTTTTTGGCATAGTCAATATGTATTATTGTGGAACATAAAAATTTCCCATCGACAAAGTTACGCTATTGTCTATGTTGATTGCCCATTTTTGATTGTTGTTGATTACGTTTCGCAAATACAATAAACTGGTAAGTGGCAATCAAAAAATTAAGAGTAAAACAAACGAACTTATTCAAATTGAATATAAAAAAATAACAACAATTCAAAAATTCATTTGAAATGCATTTGACTATGTTAAAAAAATGAACTATAACTGTCTGTTTTACCACATAAAAATTTATAAAGAAAAAAAAAACATTCTGCATAAAACAGAAATATTTTCCTTTTGATCATTTTTATTAATTTCATTGTAACGTTTTTTTTTTTTTTTGTCATACAATATCACTTACTATCATAAAAAGACTCTGACCTTACCAATACTACTACAGTTTAATGTTTAATTAAAATCTCGTGTAAACATGTAGAATTTAATTAGATAGAGATCTTTTCATGATCTTCTAAAACCTTGCAATGCTTTTTCCATTTATTTTGTTTTTTTTTTTTTAATATACTTTGGCATCATAAAATAATTTTATGTACATTATTTTAAATTTTTTATTTTTATTTTATTTTTAGTTATTTTTACCTCTTTATTATTTTTAATTTTTCTTTGTTTTCATATATTTGAGTATAAAACATTAAAAATCATATTTTAAAAATTTTTCAACTTACAAAAAAATTATAGTTCTTACATTCTAAGAATCTTCTTTCAAAAAAAAAAAAAAAAAAAATTATAATATCAATTAATTATTTTTTCTTTTGCTTTTTCATTTTGATTATTTTCATTCTTAGAATTAAATTAATAAAACTTATACATTATTAATTAAATTTACGTAATACTAAGTACAAAACGAGAGATATACAAGTGTACAATATGCTTCACATATATTACACGTACATAATTTTTTAATCTTTTATCATCTTTTTATTTTATTTTTTTTTGTTCTGCTTAAAGCTTTTTTTTTTTCTTTTTATTTTAATCATAAAATAAAAAAAAAATATATATATCTATATGTAAATTAATGCATTTAAAAACCAAAAAACAAAACTACCAGTCTTCATCTTCATATTCAGACAATTCAATACGAAATCCAACTTTAGCATTCTTTAATTTTCTATAACATGATCTTGTGAATGGATTATATCTTAAGTCCACCAATTCTAAACTATCAGATAATATCATCTGATCTGTATCGATTTCTATATTTTTAACAACAAAAAAAAAAAAAAAAAAAAAAAATTCTTTAATATCATAAATTTTTTTTTTTGTAATTTTTTTTTTTAAATGATTTACCTATAATTGCATTGTTGTTAGCTCTTAATTCTTTAAGTTTTGGCATTTTGAAGACAACTGGCGGTAAAACAATAAATGAATTATGTGATATATCTAATCGCTGTAATGAATTTAAATCAGCTAATTCATCGGGTAATTTAGCCATTTGATTATGTGATAAGTTTAAGTCTATTTCAAAAAAAAAAAAAAAAATAAGAAAGAAAAAAAAAACGAATTTATTTTTAAATTTTCTTTTTTTAGGAAATTTTTTTTTTTATTTTACCTGTAATTAAACTAAACTTAACAGCAAATTTTGGTGGAATTTTTGTAATCACATTACAGCTAAGATCACAGGTTTTCAATTCTGTATGTCTCATTAAATGATATACTGCATCTGGCACCTGCATCAGTTCACATTCAGAGAGATCTAAATAATAATTTTTTTTAAATTATCTTAATTAGTTTTTTACCATTACTTTTAAAATAAGAAAATAAATTTTAAAAATTTTACTATGTAGATGAAAAATGATTGATGAAAATTTTGAATGGGAAAATCATCAAAAAATATTTTGAAAAAAAAAATCATTTTAAAAATTCTGTTAGTTGCTATATCTTTAAATTAATTAAATTTCAAAGAGATTTTCTATTTATTTTTGTTGATTTTTCTTTTTAATATAACAAGAACATATGTTTGTACAGTGTGCACCTTGTGTAGACACTTTTTACATTTTTCGTAATAGAAGCCAATTTTGATGATCATTGTCGGTTTTTTTTTTTTATTTTTTTGTTAATAAAAACGAACAAAAAAAAATTAAACGATTATGTATTGAATCTCATTGTATGTATGTACGTGTATACTCGTATATTATACGTATTTATTGTATTAACGTATTTTCTTTGTTTTACTTTCAAAATTATGAAACATCATTAAGATTAAATAATTGAATTCAATTATACGAGTATATTGTATAACTAAAAAAAAAAAAAAAAATTGCCGTAATTTATAAAACGTATTAATTGTAATGAAATACTACTACAAATCACGTTATTTGTTGTTGTACATTTGTGTTTAATATTTATACAGAAATTATGCATGTGGAACGAAATTGAAAGTGCCTTAATCATTAATATACAGTAAAATAACAGACAAAAGAAATTCAACCATTTAACTAATGAATATCTAATTAACCAGAGTTTTGGTTTTTTTTTTTTTTTTGCTTCATTTTCCATTGAGTGCAAAATTTTTAACAAATTACCAATGACAAACTAATTATTAAATGTGTATTATTAATTTTAATTTGAAACTTACTTAAATGTTGTGTTTCATTAGCTTCATCACAACGACTAACAACACGTACTACCTGTGAAGCCATACCTCTAACTACTTCACTAAAAACTGACCAGAACATTCAAAAATGTATCCGAAAAATTTACTCGTAAACAGTTATTTTTGAACAATACAAAAAAAAAAAAAAAAAAAAAAAAAAAATGAAATAACAGTTCAATAAAAGAAAAATTAAAAATTTCACTTCTTTTCTATGTTATCTAGCACAAAAATGAAAGTAATGCTTTAATATAATTCTTTGTCACGTATAAAAAGGAAATTTCAAACAAAAATGAATTTTCTCAAACGAATGAACAATAGTTAGAATGAAATAAAGAGAACTATTTTGTTTTTTTTTATCCAGTGTTTTTGTTTTTAATTATAAAAAAAAAATATATATATATCAAAAATAGAAAATTTCTGTAGGCGAATTATGGACAATTGCCAAAATATAATTTGCTTGAGATAAATTGACATTTTGCTTATTTTTGAATTACTCATACAATACATTTGCTAGAAAATTAATTTTTTTTTGTCTTTTTTTTTTTCAAACTTGAATAATGCTTAAATTAATGGTAGGTGTTTATGGTGTACTTTTCAAATTTCAAATTCAAATAAAATAAATTTTATAACCGTTTTTTATGACGACCGTTATTATTTGAAAAATTTAAAAAACAAAATATAAAAATGTAGTAATAATGAAATTCTATTATCGTGTTTTCCTTATTATAATAAATTTCTAAAATTTGAATTTTTAATTAAAATGAAAAACTAATGAAAAATTTTTAATTAAAATTTAAGGATATACAAGTATAGTTTGTTAATTTTATTAATGGAATGGTCTTGGTCATATCGTAAAAATTTTCAGTATTATTATGTATAATCAAAACGAATGATTAACCAAGCTTTTATTTGCATTTTTTCATTTTTGATAAATTCAAATAAATTTAAATTACGCTTTTATTTTCTGACATCTGTGGAAATTTTTTTAACTAATAAATTAAAATTGAAAGAAATAAAAAGTAAACAAAAGAAAATGTACACTAATAATATCTCGTTCATGTAATTCTCCAAATTTAACTTTTGTAATCAGTATTATTATTAAATATATCGTTTTATTAATTTTAACCTAATTATTTATTAATGCACGTATGTACATAAAATAATTAGGTAATCAGTATAAAATCGACTTCGACAAAATGAAGAAATAAAATGAATATTTCATATATATATATATTTTCCTTTTCTTTTTTCAATTTGCAGCTGATGTTTTATTTCTGGTACATTTATTTTATGTACCATTTACAAATGTATTATTTGATTCATCAAAATTAAATAAAATTTAAAATTTATACTAAATTCAGATGATCGTTACATTAGGTACAAAATAATGCTCTATATTCTTCTTGCTATTTAAAAAAAAAAAAAAAAAAAAAAAAAAAAATTCAACTAAACTTCAATGAAAAGTAAGAAAATTTGGCCTAAATTAAAAAAAATTGTACACACATAAGAAAATTTTTGAAAATGAAATAAAATCGTAATTTTCCGGTTAATCTGTAGGTTGTATTGAATAGAGTATAAAATACATCTAAATGCTGTTTATGTACATTTATCACATACACACTTACATGTGAAAATAAAGAAATTGCAAGTATGAAGTACGTAAATATATACAAATCGCATACATTACAGATGCATAAGCAACATGTGTATTGAAAAACAACACAATATTACGAATTTAATGTATTTTTGTAATTATTTAATACTATACAATATACATATTGTGTAATTAGGTATATCACGTAAGATGTATTGTAATCAATTTGTTGATTTTTAATGATTTAATGTTATAAAAAGATCGAATAAATATGTAAACATGGGTATCTACATATGTACAAACAAATGATCGTCTTTTGTACTTTATTGATTGTATTAATTATATCATTTTGTTTTTTTTTTTTTTTTTAAATAATTATTATTTTTCTATAAAATATCCGTTGATCATATAAGTGCAAAAATTGTTCACGAAAAATCTCTAAATAAAAAAAAAAAAAAAATTAAAAATCATAATACACCATTAACTGTGTCATCAACTTAAAAAGAAATTGTTTTATTTAATGAACGTTTTTGTTTTTCTCATATTTTCATTACAAACGTAAAAGTATAAGAACAAAATAAAAAATTTTCATGACACTGATCGTCAAAAACATTTTCTTTACGTATATTCGTACGTCTAATAAGTCCTCGAAATTATTCGTATTTTTTTCACATATAAAATATGCTTGTTAATACGTATTTCCGTATTTTCGTATTTTCAAACAGACATACATAAACTGTAAATTGAAAATAATAATAATATTAATAAATCCAATGTGTATCTTTAACTAATGACATAAATATTTGTACATGCCTGTATATATACAAAATTTCGTATATTAGTTGGAAATTTTGTCTGATATGTGAAAAAAGCAAAATACGTTATATTTTTTTGAAAAATTTTTAATTTATATATAATTGGCAAAAATCCAATAATTTTTATTTTATTTATTTGCAAATAAAACTGAATGAAAAAAAAAATTTATATTTTGTTGATTTTTATTAAATGAGGAAAAATTGTAAGTATTCTCAAAGAACGTATTTTCTTGTTTTTTTTTTTTTTTGTTTTTATGAAACACTTAAACAGAATAAAAACAAATGTTTCTTTTTCCTTGTTTTCATACGAAAATTATATAGAATTTTATTTCACTTTTTTTTTTCTATTGAAATTATTTTCTTTGTTAGAAGGAAAATTTAAATAAAAATGCGCATTTAAAAATGAAAAGAAAATATTGTTAGAAAATTTTCGTAACAAGAGAAATTTCAAATGAAATGCATTGTTATAAAGTGAGTAAAATCCAGTCAAATATACGTAACATCAATTTTTATAATAATAAAAATAATCTTTGTTTGCAAAATGTTTTTATCATTTTTGATAACAACACTTTACTTTTATCAAACGATTACAGATTTTTGAATTTTTTTTTTTTTTTAATTAAAAATTTGATTGTGATCTCAGCAAAATACTAAAGGTAATGTGTTTTTCAGATACTTTATTGTTTTTATAAAATACAAATGGGTGTCAACACATCTTTGTATCTATAACCTGTAACCGAATATAAACCGAACTGATGAACTTGCTGACCCATAGATTTACCACCGTAGTCTACTTTAATGTACAAAATGAACTTTCGGAAGATAAACAAATCTGTGTCATTCATCTAATCATTTAAGTACTTTTAAACAAAAAAAAATTGTATATAAAAATTTTTATACCTTTTCATTAACATTTCTTCTAAGTTATTCAGAAAATCTTAAGATTTGCCTATTTTCTACCACATTTTTTTTTTTTTTTTTCATGAGATACTATCCAGTTTAAACCCATACGACACTCCACATACTCTACCCTTCTTACCCATAAAATTTCATGAAAATTGTATGAAAATTGTATGGTATAAAATAAGCGTTTTATGTACGTCATATAAATCATATATTTGAATTATAGTTTCAAAATTTAAATATTCCGTTGAACTTTCTATATTTAAAAATATCTTATATCTTTATACTGAACAAGATCTTAAAAACTTACGTTGTTGTATTTAAATAAATAAACATAAATTTTAAATGTTTATTTTTATAATTTAGCATATACGTATAATAAAATAATAATATTTGTACTCTACATGTTTTTTAATTTTGTATTAATTACCCGTTTTAATAATTCAAAATTTAAAAGAAAACTTTTAAATAAAGAAAATTTTATATTTTAATAAAACGCAAAAATTTTTAAATAAACGTTAATTATTTTTTTTTTTTTTTTTTTAGATGAAAATTAATTTTACATCACACATTTCAAATTTATATGTATGTGTATTGAAAATAAAAAATCTGCACATACAGTAGAGCACATTAATATTAATAATGTTTGGTTTATCTTTGTCAAAATAAAATTTTCCCGCTTTTTTTTTTTATTTTTTGTTCAATTCAAATTGAATTTATATTATAATTAAAAATATTTGAAATTTTGTATATGTTATAAATGTAAACAGTTTATAAGTAAAAAGTAAAATAAATTAAAGCTTTCATGAGAATACACATATGTTCGTACATATATGAACACATGTTAAAAGAAATATGTTTGCCATCGAACTTTACTTATGTAGATTCAAAAATAAATATGTGTATATTTATTAATTTAAAAAAAAAAAAAAAAATTTGTTTATAACGTAAATGTTTGTGTAACACAAATATATGCATTTTAAATGTATTTGTACATAAACTTTAATATATTATAATGTATAATATGTATATGCTTTGGTAAACTTTGTGTATCTTTTTATCGCGTATACCAAAGATTTTTAATATTTTTATTAAGTTTTATTTTTCTTTTTGAAATTATTGAACGATCATAAAATTTTCTTTGTTCTCAATTTATTAACATTATAAAATACATAGTATGTATGTGATTATATGCTATGTATGTAGCAGCTATATATAAACGTACTTATTTATTAGTGCTCGTGATATTAAAATTATACTTTTCCGTGTTACACATTAATGCGTGTGTTTTTTATGTTTACTATATTTTTGCGTATTATTATAAAATAACTTAGGAGAAAATTATCTATTTATTAATGATATGAAAAAAATTTTTTTTTGTTTAAAAGAAAAACGTTTTAATTTTTGTTTTTTCCTTATGACAAACAAAAAACAAAAAAGAACAAATACATAAAAGAAATTTTTTTTAAAAAATTTCACTTTTAACGTAATTGTGTGCAAAATAAAAAAAAAATAAATAAATAAAAATAAAAAGAAAATCACAATTTTAACAGTATGGAAAATTAATTACGTTTTGCCTTTTTTTTTCTCTCTTTTTTTTTTTTTAAATAAATTGTTATTGTTTTAAAAGATATCTACATATCTGACTTATTGTTTACTTGAAAAGAAAAGTCAAGAAAGTAAAATTAAAAGCACAAAAAAAAATTTTTTTTTTTTTTTTTTTCTTTTTAAGATATTGTGTACTGGGTACTGATTATAACAAAATTTCATGTTTTCAAGCTACTGAAAATTAAATTGCAGCTTGGAACCTACAAATAAATAATAAGATTATACGAGATATGCATGTGATGCGGTAATATGCGCAAATAATTTGAATTTTTAACTTTAATTCAAAATAATAAGTAACACGTTTATATACACAGTTACTAATAACAGCTTTATCATAATCTACTATTAAACGAATGCATTAAAAAAAAAAAAAAAAATTTAACTCGTTAAAAATAAAACCTGGTACATACTCGTATAAATATTTTCAAATGTTTTACCTGCATTTCATTTAAAATTACACACAATATGCAATTTTCTTTTTTCTTTTTTTTTTTGAAACGATTGAAAATACAATTTTCCGTTGTCTCTTAAAATACATTTGTATTTTACAAATTCATACTATAACAGCGTTTACCTACACGTACATATGCATGTGCATTAAAGTAAGCAACAGTGAAGTAATATAAACTTTACATATCTTATATACACGTGTGATACCTAAGTGTGTATGTTTGTTTATTTCCGTGTGTTTTTTTTTTTTTTTTTTGCATATATGTACATAACAAATTTTACTTTTAAAAATGTATAAAACATGCAAACTTCATGCTTTTGAAAATGCTAATAATTTGAATTGTTGAAAAACCATATCAACTTGAATTATTGAAAACATAGACAGTTTTATATTTTTGATGAATAATTTCTGTGTAAAATCACTGAACTTTCTATTCAACGATTTTTTTTTTTAAATAGATTTTCATTTCGAATGATTTTAATTAAATCATTGATTGAAACTACAAAATTATACTAAAAGCATTAGGTTTTTTTTTTTGTAAAAAATAATTTAGTACCAATAAAAATAAAATAAAGAAAAAAAAAATTATACAATGCTGCGATGACTAACATAATAAATAAGTTAAATAATTACAAAACTAGTTGGTAATGATATCTTATATAGTGTCTATATGTTTAATCCTCATATGGAATTAAATGATTGTCTATTTATATAAAAAAAAAAATTACCAGTTGTCCTTTTTAATGTTCATTATATTTGAAATATAGTGAAATTTTCTAAAAATGGTTAAATAAAATTAAATGTACTGACTTTCATAATTCTTTGAATTGAGCTTGTTCAATGAAATTGAAAATTAATGTAATATGTTTGAATGATGAAATCAAAAAAAAAAAAAAATAAAATAAAATAAAATAAAATCTTACCAAGCATATTATTTTCTTTGGCATCTTCACATCTTCCAACAACACGTACAACACCACGACCAGCAATATGTGATATTACTAATTTACCACCAATTCTTGCAATATGTGGTGGTACATTTGGATCCTCATCATCATTATTATTATTATTTCTGTTATTATCATTTTCATTTGGATTTGGTGGTGTTCTATTTGTTATATCATTACCAAATGTTGAATGTTGTTGTCTCATTTTGCTATCTGTTTTTTTTATTTAATCTCTTTTAATCCGAAAAAAAAAAAATTTTTTTTTTTTAATTTTTTTCTTTTAATTACGTTATTTAATTAATATTGTAATTAAATTGATATTCAATTTTTGATCAATATTTAACTAATTTATTAATTAAAATTAATCACAAGAATTATCACGTAATTATTTTATTTCCTTTTGTATATAAAAACAAAATTCACTTTAGAGGTAAATTAATAATTTATTTTCAAAAATTATCACTTTTTGTATATAATCTGTGTTTCTTTTCAAATTATATAAAAAATCTTTAATTGATTTACTTTTAACAACGATATAAAAACTAAATCACAAAACTAATATTTAATTAATTATTTTTTTAACAAAAAAAAAAAAAAAAATAGTTGCGTTCAGCGGACTTTTATTTTAAATTTAAGTCTGCTGCTGCGTCTACTCTATTATTTATTTTATTTATTATTTTAGCAGTTAATTAACCGATTTCTGTTTTTCAAATGTTTCCAATCATTTGTATAACAGCTGATTTTATACTCGAAAGTAGAAATAGAGAATATCAACAAAAATAATAACAAATTCTTTTTTTTTTTTTTTTTGTATTGAAAAGCTCTCAATTTTTCCACATGCGACGTAAACTGTGTTGCTTATTCGTTAATACACATTCAAACGTTAATTTACGTTAACAAAAACAAATAATAAAAATAAAATGAAATGAATGAAAATAAACAAATAAATAAATACATTCGTAATTGAATAAATTTAAATCAAAGCTTTTTTCTCTCACGTGAAAATTTAACATACAAACAAATATGTATGCTTACACGATCAACCAAAAAAAAAAAATCCGTACATATGTGATTTTCACTTTTCAAATTCACACACAATATAAACCGTTAAATTACAGTATATGAGAAGGTGTTGAAAAGTGGGAAATTTAATTTTGATTGTGTTTGTGAGATTAATACAATGCGAAAAACACTTGATTTGTGCCTCGTGTGCATTTTCATAAGCACATAAGAAAAAAAAGATTATTATATAGTTTTGTTTATTTTCTTATTACGATCTTCATTGAGCTTAATGTGAAATATGCAATGAGAATCAAAACAAATTTTAATAAAAACGAGTATAAAACGACGCAATTTCATACATTCATATGTTTGGCTACTGTTGATTTTTTTTTCCCCATTTTTCTTACAAATGAATTTATTTTATTTATTTTTATTCCTTATTTTTCATTAAATTTTCTTTGTTATTTTATTTAACATTGCCGGGCTAAAACAAACATTTTTTTTTTCTTTGTTTACAAATTTTTTTGAAGCGAATTTTTTTCTTCAATTTTAATAAGGCCAGAAATCATATGAAAAAAATTTATTTTTGTTTATTACATGTTTTTTTTTTCATTATTATTAAGAAATTAATAAAATATTTTATATTTAAAAAAAAAAAAATTGTAATGGGAAAACTCATGGAAAGTATATCAAAAACGTATGTAGGCATCACGAGAAAAATTGATGCTATTTATTTATTTTTTTTTTTTTTTATTTTATTTATAATAATTTCCACTAAATAATAGATGTAATTTTTAATTTTGGAACTATTATTCAGTTAATTTGAATTTTCTTTTTTCAAATTTAATTTAGGAAAAGCCAATTGGAAAATAAGTCATTTGTATTATGCTAAAACCTTGTATTTGATAGTTTCATAAATTTAATTTTAAATTTTAGATTCAAAGAAATTTCACTTTTCCTAAATGAACAGCTATTTAAAATGTTGAGGTTGATATCTTGGAAAATCAATGTGCTCATTTTAAGCAGAGTCGTAATTACATTGTGTACATTATTTGAAAATAACGTCATTTTTATATATTTTCCTATTTTTTTTTTTTTTTTTTTTTCTAACGGATTAATAAATAATAATCGCATTAATTTAATTAAATTATAACACGATTTTCACGAAAATCACCTATGACTAAAATTTTCCTTTACGCAAAATTTTTTTTTTTTTATTTTTGGGAAATTCAAATAACAAACATAATTTTTATTTTTGTGAATAAAATAATGAAAAAAACATTAAAAACAAAAATTTGTTTTTTACTTCCTCTTGTTTTCTTCTAATATTTTGTTTATAATATTTTTTATGATTTTTTTTTTTTTTATTTGAGAAAAAAAAATGTTTGTCAACATTATTATTGATTATGAAATAAAATTTTCCTAGAAGACACGTTACAAAAAAAAAAAAAAAAATGTGGGTTTGAACTACATATTTTCAAATAAAAAAATAAATAATAAAAAAAGTATTCCAAAAATGAAAACTATTAGTATTTTTCTTTTTTTTGTCAATTATTTTTTAAATTTGGCTTACTTAGGAGTAATAGCGCGTAGTAAATCCTTATTTTAAATTCAGTTTCTTTTTTGTTAATTTTTTTTATTTTTGGTACAAATTTTCTCAAAAATTTACAGACAGAAATTTAAAAAAAATAATAAAATAAATTCAGAAAAGATAATTTTTATTTTTTCAAAAAATTTTCTTTTTAATGTTTTAAAATTTTATTTTTAATTTTTTTTTTGAGAAATTTCATAAAATTTTTATTTTGAAATTTTTACATTTTGCGTTCATTTTAAACACAAAATAATTTATTTAATTTATTAAACAGCATGATTAGAAGAGTTTATCTTGATCTATGAAATATCGTGAAATTAAAGTCCTTTCATAAATACATTTCAAAAAAAGAAAATTTTCGGGAAACTAATTTATGTGGTCACACCACATTTAATGATATTTAAAAAAAAATAATAACGAACTTAAATCTAATTTTAGGTCATTTCTTTTTTTATTTTGTAAATAATTTTTAAAACATTAATTACGATAATTAAATTTATCATTACGATTATATTAAATGATGATTTTCCATTATAATTTATTTCAATTAAAATAATATTTAAAAAATTAATTTTATTTTTATAAGAAAAAAGAAAATTATTAAGTAGAATTTACGTTTCATATTGTAAATGCACATGTACATACATATAACAAAACATGAGCACATAACAAAATACCGTAGTACGGTCAGAGTGTAAGTGTGTACAAAACGCAGACTTTTTGGCGAAAAAAAAAATAACATTTTCATTTTTTCATAATACATTTTGGCAAATATCCAAAACATGAAAATCTCATGGTTTTTTTCGCATTGTGTTCAAAATTTCGACGTAAAATAAATAAAAGAAAATTTAATGAACTTTGTTAATATAAAATTCATCATGTACGTGTGAGTGTACGTAAATGTGAGTGGAAACGTTTACGTGTACGTTTTCCGACGTATATAACCTAAAAACCAAAGAAATAACGTATTTGATTGAGATCAGATTGGATTTTTCATCTATACAAAACATGTACTCTGTGTGTCTAATTAATTAAAATTATGCCCGTGAAAGTGCAAACATTCAAATTAAATACGTACATATGTAGATAAAAACGTAGGTAGATAACAAACGAACATTTTTAATTGTTTTCATTTTATTATAAGCATTTAATAATTTTTATTTTAATTTTCAAAAAATTTCCAAAAAAAAAATTTTATTTATTTTTTGAAAATTTTAAAAATTTAAAGAAAATAAAATTTTTTTTTGTTACTTTTCTGTTTTATTTATCATATTTTTCATTATTTTTTTAAAGAATAAAATGCGTAATAGACAAAAGTTCATTCTTTGTCTTCGAAATTAAATTAATTTTCGGAATTTTTATTTTTTTTACGGAAAAGAACTTTGACATTGAAAAATTGATAAAATTAAAAATATTTCATGAAAATTATTAAACAGAATAAAATAAAACATAATAAAATTCGGCTATGAAAGTAATAAATTGAAAATCAAAAGTGTTTTGTATTATTATTATATTTTAAAAGAAAATATTGTCAATGAGTTTCGTAAATCAATTTTCAAAGTTTATTTATTTTAAATTATTTTTGTTTGTATTTTCAATATTTTTGAAAATGTTCTGTTTTTTTTTTTTACTTTTTTCTTTTTTTGTTTTTAAAGAAAATTTTTTTTTTTTATTGTTTTTTACAGGTTTTGCTTTTCAGTTGGTTAACACGTGAACAAATTATCTTACCATTAGTATGGTCTTGTAATTATAATCAGTCATGTACGTAATAGCAAGAATACTCATACAGTTACAAAAACTGTACAATATCAGAAGTAAAGGATGTCTACAAAATATAAAAAGAAGACGTGACAAGGGATCTGAAATATGTACATACATGTGATTGACCTGAAAGCAGAGGTGTAATGGACTGTCTGCTAGCTATTTGCCCCTACCTACTTCCTCACAATATGGAAAGTGAAAGCTATTGTTATGGAGGCAGAAATTCACATCCGGCCGGACATCGGCCTATGATGACGCAATAAAGAAGGAAAGGAAATATTGGAAATACATATTTCTGGTAAATATAAATAAAATGAAAAATTTAATTTTTCGTAGTTACCTTTATGGATAAACATATATTATTTTTTAGATTTCGTTAAACATATACTTTTATTTATTTTTTTTTTTACTTGATATTCTTACATATATGATTTTTGGAACATTAAATTCATTATATTTTTTT
Organism: Anthrax anthrax; assembly: GCA_963971155.1. Classification (NCBI taxonomy): domain Eukaryota; kingdom Metazoa; phylum Arthropoda; class Insecta; order Diptera; family Bombyliidae; genus Anthrax; species Anthrax anthrax. The sequence goes on from OZ020123.1 coordinate 2,847,022, forward strand.
TCTTTTGTTTTTTTTTTTTCATTTCTTTGTGTTTTATTTGTATAATTTTAATTTGCAAATCACTGTGAATATTCTAAAAATACTGTGTACATGCATAGGTACATAATTTAATATTTTAATTGAATTGAAAAAAAAGGCAAAAATATTACGCAATCGCATATCGTTTTCTTTTTTTCTTTTTTTTTTTTTTTGTATTTTTAAATTTATTTTATAATTACTTAAATATGTATATGAAAAAATTAATTGTTCTTTAATGTTTGCATATAACTACCGTTGATAAAAATAAGAAGACAAGCAAAAACGTTACCACATGCATATTAAAATACAAAAAAAAAAGGAATTTAAAATTTTCATTAAATATATTTTATCTAAAAGCAATTTTTATTTATTTATTTCTTTAATATATTTGGTGTTGCTATTAATACTCGTATGTGCACTATACATATCGTATTGTGTGTAATATGTAACGTACATTAGATTAATTTTCGAATTTTAATTTAATTAATTTGATTTCATTTTTAAAATGTTACTAAAATAATATAAAATTCCGTTGTATTGAATTGTTGTGAATTTTAAAATTCGTTCTATTAATTTTTTATTTTTGTTCTGAATTACATTTAATTATAATTATACAAGAAAAATTTTAAAATTGTAATTTAAATTAATTTTTATCGATATCTTTATTTTTTTTTCTTGAATTATATTTTAATTAAAAAATTCTTAATTGAAATTTTTTTAAAGTTAAATATTACGATGTATATTATTCGTTCTAAGTAATTGTACAAACATTCATTTATCAGTGATATTTGTAATGATTTTGCTTTTGTTTTTTTTTTTTTTTTAAATAAATTAGGATTGTATTTACATACTTATGAATAATACTAAAAAATATAATAAATTATTTTCTTATTTAAAAAATATAAATATGCACACATATTCATGGAAATATGTGTATGTACTATTGAAACTTATGTGTAATACCCTTTTGTTTTTAAATTATGTTATATTCGTTATTTCAACATAATAATTAGGTTTTTTTAATTTTTTTTTTTTTTATTTTTAATTTTTTTCAAGAATAACTACTTGTTGCTCTCATAAATAAATAAAAGCAAGTCAGTCATTTGAATCTTTAAATAATTCACGTATATCACAATTGGTTTTTTGTTTTTTTTCTCATTAACAAATTAATATAATAATTTGTTTTGTTTACAGAATTAAGAATTAAAATCGAAATGATTCGAATAAAAAGTAAATGGAAAATTATTATTGACCTGCAACACCTTGGGCATGTTGTAATCCCGTACATAAATACAACATTATTACGCTTAATGCTTGGACTCGTTCTTCTGATTGTCCAATTAAAATTACTCTACGGGCATTTTCATGTTCTGCATCTTGTTGTTGCTGTTGTTGTTGCTGCTGTTGCTGCTGTTGTTGTTCTTTTACATTTACTCCTGATGTTGCAATTGTAATATTTGATGGAGGTTTAGTTTGAAGGAATAAATTTACATCAGAAGAAGGACGAATTGTATCTGACTGTGATGTATTTGATATATTATTATTATTCGAAGTAGTATTATTAATATCAACCCCTGTAACTAAAGCCGCATGAGATGCTGTTTCATTATCTAACGCAATACGAAGTTTTGATAGCTACAAAAGAAAAGAAGAAAATTAATAAATTCTGATTGCAACATTTAAAATGTATTGTACATTGAACTTACTAAAATATTAATTTTTTCAACTCGTTCAGTTGGCTCCATTCCAACATATAACTCTTTACTTGATGATTTAGCTAAACTCATAATGTCATCAATCTTTATACCAATTATCGGTTCAGTAATCTCATTTATTTGTTCTTTACTTAATTCCTCAATACCAATTGGTATATTTTCCAATTTTTGCGTTATAATGATAAATGGATTTGTATTTTGATTAACAAGAGATTGTTTTCTAATAATTCATAACACATTAAGAAATGTTATAAGGGAAGAAAAAAAAAAAACAAAATTAATTAGTTTCTAAGTTTAGCTGCGTAAAGCAGTCGATCGAAAAGTTCTACGATCGCATGGAATTTTTTTCAGAATTTTTCTTTTCAATTTTAATTTAGAAATTATAAAATATTTTTTTTAAAAATTTTATACCTTGGTGTATGTTGTGGACTTGGTGGTAAACTTCTGCTACTCTGATTACGAGCTGATATAACACCAGGAATTGCAAGATTATTGGCTGAATTAACTCTTTTTAATCCTTGCGCTAATAAATCACTAAAACTTTGACGATGGCTATCAAGTTTTCCTTTCGGCTACAATTTATTTGTGCATTTTTTTTTTTTATTTTAATTTTTATTTGTAATTTTCATTTATTGCATTCAGTTTATTGTTTTTTTTTTTTTTTTTTTTACATACACAAGCATGTAAATATGCAAAAACAACAAAAAAAGAAGAAGAAATGAGGTTTGATTAATTAAATTGAAAAATATTTAAAAATACATTTAATATTATATTTGAAATATAAATGATAAATTTTAATAATTCTACAAATTTGTACATGAACCTCCTCAACTTCCTCAATATTATCACAGCTATCACCATTTGGTGCTTCGGTAACAGTAAATTCAACTGGTTGGCAGGAAGCAGCATTTGTATTATTAACTGATCCGGTTGTAGTTGTTGATGTAGTTATTGGCGTTGTAGATGTTATATTGATATCAATAGGACCACATACAGTAGAATTTTGGCATTTTGTTATGCATTTTTTATGACAACACATCGAACAATCACGACATTGTACAGCATCCTTTAACCAAATCTTTTTACCACAAAAATCGCATTGAGTCGTACGATGAAAATGAGTTCGTATAAAATTATGAGATTTTGTATTTGTACTGTCACTCGTTTTATCAACATCCAATTCAGTTTTTCCAGCATCTCTGAACATTTAAAAAAAATAAAATAAAAATTCGTTATATTTAAAAATGAAGATATTTATGTAAAATAAAAAATATATAAATATATGCACTGGACTGTACATACTTAGTTAATTTAGGCCTTTTAGAAAGTTCATTTGATGAAATAATATTTCCATGCCAAACAAACGAAAGCAAAATATCACCAAAACATAAGTTTGGATTAAATCCTGATTGGTTTGAAAGTGGATGATTTTGCCTAGAAAAAGAACAACAACAATAACAAATTATTTGAAATCGAATAAAAATTTTTAACACGATTTTAATTTACAATTCTGGCACATTGGGCGGCATCAAATTATATAATTTCAAAATATTTCCCAAACTTGATTCACTACATTCAGCAAGTATTGCATTAATCGGAATATTAACGTAACCTAAGAGTACTCGTTCTCCTCCCACCTTTCCATAAACACAAATATTAATATAGACGGAATTTTCATCCAGTGGGAAAGTGCTTAAATCTTCCATAGAAATAAAACTACCAACTGGACAATCAATTGTTGAATGTTGTTGAAAATAAGGTACATCATCCTTGAGTGTGGATAATGATCCAGATTTAATTTTGGATGTAAAACTTTGCTTATTTGCCAATGAATCATCTGTTGTTCGTGTATTATCTGTGATTGCAGCAGCATCTACTTCTTCTTTGATCGCTTTTGAAAATACTTTCGTAATAGTTTGTGCTTTACGTGGAGAATTTGTTGGTGTATTACATGAGCTACATTCACTGGATGTACTTTTTTCAGTTGAATTTTTTCTAGTTAATTTTCCAAATGTTGATGATGTTGATGACGTTGAACCAATCATTTGAACAGATTCAGTTAATTTCGTAAATGATATATTCATATCAGAAAAATCTTCATTAATATCTAAATCTTCATAAATTGCATCATTTCGAATTACTCCAGGATAAACACGTTCGATACACAATGAAAAAATTGGTCTATTTAGACCTTTTATAATTTTTGCTACTTGATTTATTGTGTTCACTTTTTTACCTTCAATCGAAATTAAAATATCGCCTTTTTTAAGATTTGCTTTAACAGCTGGTGTATTCGGTAATACAGCTTCAATCATAACATTATTATCTTCTTGTTTGAATACAATACCAATTTGTTGATTTTTTGCCTTATGAATTTCAACATCAATCGATACAATAATATTTTGATCATCTTTTTGTCTTGCTTCAACCCATGGTACACAAGCCAATGTAAGTGTACAATAAATATTTTCAATATATTTTGGATAAACTAAACGTGATAATTCAGATACTTTTATTTCAAGTTTACCATTTGGTATAACATCAGAATCAAATTCCTCTTCAGTAGTATGAAAAAATGGTTTATAACGAAGTTTATAATTAGGTAATGTATGCTTCCTACGGATAGCTTTACGAATTTGTTGTAATATTAGGCTAGTAACATTTGATTGTAATTGTCGTCCTTGAAATTGTGATTCAATATCAAGATCTAATTGTGGATCACCTAAAAAACTTAAAGACCAGTGAGTATATGGTTTTCTAGTGAATTGTAAACGTGCCAAACCAGACAGATTTTTAACTGAAATTATTTTTAAAAATTAAAAAAAAAAAAAAAAAATTGGTTAAAATTTTATTTTTACATAAATATGACTATTTTTTTTTTTTTTTAGAACTAAGTAAAAACCTTTAAGTGTTAGTGAGCCTTTTTTTCCGAGTACCATATCAGCATCAATTGATACACGAAAATTTCCAGCATATTGAAGATCTAAAAGTAAATCTAAATTTTCAATATATCCTTCAGTTTTATGTAATTCAGCATTATGAACTCGTAAATCTTTTATTTCAGGAAATTGTCCACCCAAATCTAGATCTCGTATCTGTATCAAAGTAAGAAAATATTTATTTTATAATACGAAAAATGAAATTTCAATACGGTTCATATGTACGTATTCTTTAACTACATTAAATAAATACGTTACATAAATTGTATATGTTATCATAAAATATCTTACCGTTAATTTATCAAATAATTTTCCAGTTGTTGTTTTTGAAATTAATTCATCTAATTCTAATGATAATTTACGATAAAACCATTTACGTACTTTTCCAGAATTTTTTAATTCATGAAATAGAAATTGCATTATTAAATTAATACCAATAATTGGATATTTACTTTGGCCATTTGTCGATTTAAGATTATTTGCAATACTCTGTTAAATAAAAAAAAAAAAAAGGACATGTTAAAAAAAAAAAAACTTTAATTAATTATCAATTAAAATGTAATATATTATACATACATCTGGTAATGTATATTTTTCATTCATAAATTTTTGTTCAATACTCTCTTCTGGGAAATTAAAATATCTTATATAAGTGTAATATTGTATCAATAACATTGATACAGCTCCAATAATTAGAGACATTAAACAAAATAATAAAATTGATATGAAATCCATTATTGATTAATTAATTAAACTAGATTTTCACAAGCTACATATATACGAGTAATAAAAAAAAAAAATTTTTTTTCTAATATACGTTTTTCAATATTGAAATTGAATTCATTTTTTTTGAGTTTTTCCTTTTTTTGGTTTTTAATACACTATTACAAGGCGACATACTCATATGCATGTATAATTAAATGCGATTAAAATTGTGTAATTTTTTTACATTAACCGTGTGCTAATAAATAGTAAAAAAAAAAAAAATAAAAATAACGTACATTACATCGTGAGTAGTAGGTGCACATAATGAGTATTATCTATGGTATTTTCAATTTTCTTTGTTTTTTTTAAATGTGTGACAATAATTTTAACACTGGTAATTTTTTTTATTTTTTATTTTTTACTTTTATTTAAATGGAATTTTTACTATTTCTTGGTATGTATACATATTTTACTAAGATAAACAACACTGAAAAAATACAAATTTCATTTTATGTTCAATTAACGAATAAAATTCTTATTTTTTACATATTAAAAGAGAATTTTCATTACATTTCTTATCATAAGAAAATTTGGTAATTTTACAGCATTATACATTCAATTTTCCTATTCATTATTCACATATGCGTTCACCATACTTTTTTTTTTTTTTTATTATATTACATTTAAACTTCATTTTATCGAAAAGAAGTAAAGATATGTTTACGAAATTAAATAAAATATATTTTGTTGCACAACATTATTTATTTTTATTTGTTTATATTTTTATTATTTATTTATTTATTTTTTTTTTTAAATCGGTCAATCATATTTACTATAATTTTCTTTGTCTTTTTCTTTTTTTTCTTAAGTGAGTATATAAAAATTTTCTTATAAAACTAACTTCAAACTTGGATGAATAAAAGATCTCTACAGTAGAAAAACTATACAAAACAACACATATGGTGTACACATTTGTATGGATACTGGAATACACATACGTAGATCCATTTCAGTATTTTGTGCATATACAAACGATATACATATTGTATAGTATGTGTGTTTACTTGTATTACCTGTTTAAATTCGGAAACAAATTTGTTTTTCTTTTTTTTTCATCTAATATATAGCCCAACCTTTTTCAACCTTTTAAAAATTTAAATAAAATAATATAAAATATTTTACAAAAATAATTCTACAATTTCTTTGCGCATGTTTTATTTATGCCAGTCATCTTCTTTTCATACAAACTAGTTTCATCTTGTACTATTTATAGTAGAAGATGTATGGCATGTGTGCCTGTGCATACACAGAATTTGTTCTCTTGTGGGACACCTTTATAGTATATACCACAAATTGTCGAGATTGCTTATAAAATCTATATCTGGTAATTTTTAACATGGACTTTGTTTTGAAGTTATTGGAACAACTTCAAATATACATACCTCAAATCTAAATAACTTCTTTGTACAGAATCAACATCTTGATGTTATATTAATGGCACACATCTAGTGATAAGGCTGATATTGACGTACATACGTATTATCTGACGGTATTATGTAGCTATTTGAATTTACCTGACTATATGTGTCTCTTTAATATTATGTGCTTTTGTATACTCCAATTATTATTTTTAGAATAACGAATACAAAATTTATTTTACCATGCACATCAATAAAGTGTAATAAATATAGGAATATAAACGTTTTTATTATTCGGGTTATTTCAAAGAAAATTCTAAAAATTTAAATGGCATCACTGACCAATTATACAATTGTAATAATAATATATTAATAAATACGCTATATAACTGATATTATCGTGATAAAGAGAAAACAAGATACATATATGCACATACACATGTACATAATGTATATTATGGAACAAAAAATAAATAAACTGTCAGTCTGAAAAAAACCGTATGTAGATGGGAAATCTATAGAGAAGGGTATTAAAATTTTCTAATATCCTTATAATTTAAAAAAAAAAAAAAAAAAAAACGAAAATGTAATAAGTAATCAAAAATTTCGAAACGTTACACTTATTGATATTTTTTATATCAGTTTTAAATAATTATAATAGTAATTTCTACTGCCATTATTCCTTTTCTTTTCATCTAAGATGAAAATCTTCACGTTCTTATCAAGTTCCTAAACATGAAAAATTTTCCATCTTAATTACAAATTTTCAAATGTATCTTTCACAAAAATATATTTATCACTTAAACAATCCGACCTGGTTATATCTATTAATTGACCTTACAGGCGTTTTGTTTTTCAGAAAATTTTTTAATTTTCCGCTTTTCTTTTAAGTGAATATACAAACTTTCACAAATTTTACGTTAATTTCAACAAATTTTCACAAAACAACATCAAGACGAAAATTAATATAATACTTGATTTAAGAAACTATAGCGTATTCTCATATACATAGATACACATGAGTACATTTTTGTATATGTCTAGAACGTCAAGCATTTGTATATACGGTAATTTAAAAAGTTTAATTAAGTTTTGCTGTCATAACGAATAAACTTTCTAAGCTCCATAAGTTCGGAAAAACTATACACAATATAGATGAAAATTCAAAATTGGATAAATATTTTATAAACATTGATAGAAAAATCAATAAATGCTCTAGAGTTTCGTTAAGTTCCTTTCTCTTTATCCTGTTCTATGTAACAAATGTATATAGAAAAGCATAAACAAATTCATCCTTAGGTAATATAAAGTGAAAATAATCACGTCAATTTGTCTTTTATCATCATTACCAAACATTACGTACAGGTAAATATTTTAGATAAGGCAAAGGGTGATTTAAAAGGAAAAATTCAATAATTTCCGGGTGAAAAGTTATTCAAACGAATGACCTAAGATATTGCCTGGAAATGTCTTACGTAAAATAATACAAAAACACATTTATTTTCCCGGATGTGTGTTAAGTACATGTCCCCTTGTGAAAATTTCAATATGAAATATATAAAGACATACATAGTTGTTATTTTCAATCCTTCAAGGATTCAACTAAACAACACATCGTTGATGATTCAGCTAAATCAAATCGAATTCAATTTCTGGTATTTGTTTAATTCAAAACAGACCAAATCAAGTCATTTGTAATTATTTTTTAAATAATAAAACTTTCATTGGTTTTTTTTTTGAATTTTTTTTTTCTTTTTTGAAATATTTTTTAATTTTTTTTTTTTTTTCATTTCTTTTTATTTGGTTTAATTTGTTTTATTTATTTTTTTTTTCTTCTTATTTCTGTTTTATGATTTTGATAAATTAATGAATAACATTTTTTTTATATTTTTCGTTTAGTATTTTATTTATATTGTTATTGTTTGTTGTTTTATTTAATTTTTATATAATAATTTAATTTGTTTTTGTTTTTTTTTTGTTTTTTAATTATCGGCTGGACTTTGACAGCTTGTTTCCATTATTAATTTTGTAACAAAGATAAATAATCTAACAAAAAACTAAATTTTTAAAAATGTTTTTTTTTTTTTTTTTTTTTAAATTTTTTACTTATATTCTTTTCTTACATACCATTTTTTTTAAAAAAATTTTTTTTCTTGTTTTTAATTTGTGTATGATTTTTTTTTTTTTTTTTGTTTTGCAATAAAATTTTATAAAATTTTTTTGTTTTTATATTTAATTTTGTATTTTTATGTTTTTATTTTTATATATAATATATATACATATATGTATATATATATTTAATTTAATATTCAATTTCATCAATAAAGTAACATATACATACCTAGAGTAGTACAAGTATTTTTTTTTTATAGCGCAATTATGTTCTTTTTTTTTATTTGTTTAAATTTTTAGTTTTGTTTTTGTTTTTTTTTTTTTTTTAAATTTTTATTTTATAAAAATGCTCCCTAAATTAAGAAAACTTTTTATGCTTTTCCGTTAAATTTTTGTTGTTTTTTTTTCTTTTTGGTTTTTCATTTTTATTACATTTCATTTTCAATTTTTTTTTTTTTTTTTTCTTTATATTTGTTTCAATAATAACTGTATAATAATGATGATAATTAAGTGTAATTAACAGCAATTAAAATAAGAATAATTTTTTTTTTAAATATTTTACATATTACAGTTGATATCCTTTATAATATTTTTTTTTTTGGTTTTTTTTCCTTTTTTTCTCTTTAGTTTGTTTGTTATTAGTTTTTCATTATTATTGGACCATTTATAACATAATTATAATAATAATAATTATTATTTTGTCTGTTATGAGAATTAATTAATAAATTGTTTTTTTGTTTGTTTTTAATTACTTTACACGTTAATTTCTTGGATATATTGTTTATGTACAACAAATTGTATAATCAAAATTATAAATTCATTTCAATACTAAATTTTTCTTGTTATGTTATTCATTTCGATTTTATCTATTTTTTCATTTCGATTTGTTGTAAATTTTGTTTTAATTAATTAATATACTTTTTCAAACAATGTTTTTTTTTGTTTTTTTTATTTTAAATCGAGTAAAGAGAAGACATCGAAATTATAATACAAATGTGTGTATGTTATTTTTTAATTTTTTTTTTTTTTTGTTTTTTTTTATTTGTTCAATATTTTTTTTGGTTTTTTCTATTTTCTTCATTTTATTTTTGTATTATAAGTTATATAAAAGGAGAGAAAAATTAACATATCACTATAATAAATTAAATTGATCGATGGGTTTTTATATTCATATTATTATGTTAAATTATATTAGCAATTATGTAGCAATCTATAATAATAAATGTGGTAGTATGAATATAATTTAAAAATAAATTTTTGAAATTTATTTTTGCCCTTTTTTAATTTGCCTTTTTTTTCTAAGTTTTAATTTACAACAGGATAATACATAATAAGTGAATAAATAATAATCTAGACAAACAAAATAATGAGTAAACTACAAAGATTGTTCGATGGCATAATAGAAATTATAACGAAGAAAACAATTATGTTTGCCAGATTAGTATAAGAAATTTTAAAAAGGATTCATATTATTTAATTTCATCAATTATTAGATACATGTAAACAAGAATATCCGAAAAACAATAATTGAAAATTCTAAATAATCTGAAAATTATTCAAAAGTTATAATTTCGAAAAAAAGAAAAATTTTCAATTGAAAAATAAAATCTGATCAGTCAAAATTGATTCATAGAAGGATTTAAGAAAATTTTCTTGTGTTATCCTGTTGTCATACAAAAACAAAAATAATAATCCGTATGTTTAAAAAGTGAAAAGAATAAATTTAGAATTTCATCCGCCTTCTGTTATTATTGTTTAGTATAATTTTATTTGATTTTTAAAATATTTTAATTAATTATGATTTTCTCTTAAATGTATTAATTTACTTTTGGTTTTTATTTTTCAATAAAAAAAATCGTAGACTGGCAGTTTCACATCATTTTTTTTTTTTTTTGTTTTATAACATTGAAAGTATAGTTTTATCATTTTAGTTTATACATCGTATTTTTTTTTTTGTTTTTTTTTGTATCTATTATTATTAATTTATTTATTTATTTTTTATTCTTTTATTTTAAATACATATGATACATATACATGATAGTAATATTCATAATGAATGAAGATTATATAAAATTTATAATTTGTTATTTATCTCTTTTCCATAATACTATTTTTCTCATCTAATTTTATTATTTTTTTTTTCATTATTTAATCACTTTTTTACTAAAGAATAATTAATAATAAAAGTTCTTCTTTTTTTTTTTTTATTTTACAAATTTTTTTTCTTTTTATTATTTTCAAGATTTTGCTTGACAAAATTATAAAATTTATAATATCTAAAAATTACCATGTTAATTACAAGTTATAATAAAAATAAAAAAATATGGCAAAATAAATTGGAAAAATTTAATTTTTTTCATAATTTTCAAACAAAAAAAAAAGTAAATGAACTATTTATTAATTGTTTTTTTTTTGAATGTTTATCATTAGATAAATAATGTCGAAAACGTATAATTTATTTATTTTTATTGTTTTGAAAAAATTTATTTATTTATTACTTTTTTTTTTTGTTTTTTTTTCTGTATATTTTATTTATATATATGTACTCTATAATATATTATATATAATATTATATTTACATTTTACGTTATTAAACGATAAATATAGTTTGAATATATATATATATATTCGACTTACCTAATTTATTCATATTAATTTATTTTAATTATCAATTTGCCTATGTATGATTTATGATAAAGTTTAAAAAAATTGTTCTTTTGTTCTTTTTTTGTTTTTTTTTTTAAATAATTTTTAAAGATTTTATTTATTTTTTTCTTTAATTAAAAATTTATTGTTATTTTTTTTTTGTTTTTTACTTTTTTTATTCATTATTAAAGCGCGAAGTCGATGAACAAGGTTCGAGAATATGGAAAAAAATTGTGTACATGCATGGATTACCTACATTATATATAAATTTATCGCATTTTTTTTTTTTTTTTTTTTGTTTTTCATCGTCATGAAAACTATATTGTACATGTTCTATGTTTTTATGTTTTTTTTTTTTTATTTTTCTTCGTTTTTTTTTTGTAGATTTGTCTTACGTACAATATGAGTAGAATTTTTTTTGTTTTGTATTTTACAATAATTAATTACTCTGTTATTTGTAATCATTATGTAATTCGTCATTTATTTTATTTATTTCTAGTTATTTCGTCTGTATTTTGAATGTCCTATGAATTTCAAATCATTTCCTGTATTACAACGTATTGTAGGATGTAGATTAAATTTTTGAAATTTTTTCTATGTTGTTTATAACAGTCATATCTTTGTTAGTTTTTTTTTGTTTTTTTGACAAGATCCGGTTTTATTTGCTTTTTAATTTTTTATTTATTTTTAATGATTAAGTGGTGTATTTCTTTTAAATCTACCGAAAAATCAGTGGCAAAAATTATGCCAAGAAAAAAAAAAAAATATGTTTTCCGTTTTATTAATTTAATTTCGTTCTTTCTAAGATTGCTTGATAGATTTAATTATTACTATTATATTATTATTTATTTTTAAATTTTTTAATTACTCTATTATCGTTTTTAATTATTATTGTAATTTTTTTTTTGTTTTTTTATAAAATATTATTTGTATAATACATTTTTGTTTTTTTAACTTAGAAATATTTTCGAAATAAAAATAAGAAAAAACGTAAGAATTTTCATTTTCTTAATTAATTTTTATTATTTTTATTTATTTATTTATTTAATTTTTTTTTTTTTAAATAAATAATTCATTCACTTGTGTTTATACAGCTCGATTTCAATTTCTCATATATCATCATTAGTATTTAAAAATTTAAATTTTTATAAGTACATTTTTTTTTTTTTTGTTTATTATTTTATTTTTCTGAACATTTATTCTTTTTACATTTTTCTCTTAATTCGTCTGTTTTTTTTTTTGATTACATTTTTTTTTTTATATATTTTTTATTTTTATTTTTTAAATTTGTATATATCGAAGGCAGGTCGTAAAGTAGAGTTTTTATAATTTGTTTCAAATTTTTAATTTGCTTAATCATTAAAATATAATACATAATAATTATAATAAATTTTAATTGTAATATTAATAATAATAATAATAATAATAATAAATATACAGTATTAAATATTACGCTGGCTTCTAGAGATTTTTTTTTTTTATTTTTTACTTTATTCATTTTTTTGTTTTTTTTTTTTTTTGTAATATTAAATGTACTAATTAATACATAATTTATATACAATATTAATTTATTTGAAAATTGGTATTAAATTATGTTGTTTTTTTTTTTTTGGTTTTTTTTTGTTTTGTCTTTTATTACAATTTTTCTAGATTTTTCTTTTTATATTTGCTATAATTATAAACCTATTATTCGGCTAGTTTGAATTTGGTTTTGTTTTTATGTATTTATTTCCGGTTCATTTTTAAAGTGCTATAAATCTTTTATTATTTCATATTTCATATTTAAAAATTTCATATATTTCTTTAATGTTTGTTTATTCGATCAAACGATTATTTTCTCATTCAATTGTTTGCTTATATTTCAAAAAAAAAAAAAAAAAAAAATTTTTTTTTTGTGTGAAAATCATTTTATCATTTTTCTCATTGCATAGTCAAAATTGTTATTTTCATATTTCGTATTTACTTGGCTATTTGAATTATTTGAATTCTGTGTTTTATTATGAATCTCTCATTTAGATTATTCACATTACATACATTCTAGCAATAATGTCAGAAACTTTTTGAACAAAATTAAAACAATTCATATCAATATTTATACATTTTACGCGTATTCTTACAATTTTTGTTCTTAGTTTTCATTTTATCATTTTAACTGTGATTTTTCTTCATTATATTTTTCATTGTACAATCTCTCAGTTTTCCACAAACTGACTGAATTAAAGTCTCATAGTGTAATAAAATCAATGACAATGTAGTATAAGATATTTTGTCATTGACATCAGTATTCCCTTTTTCATTTTTTTTTTTTTTTGTCTTGTTTTTCTTTTTCCCTACTTTTGCTTTGTGTTTTTTATTTTGTTCAAAGTTAACGTTTTTTCTTATTGTAATTTAATCATATTTCATTTTTTAATCCAGTAAATAAAATACGAGTATTCATTTAATGCGTTTCACTATTAATGTTTTTTTTTTGTAAATTTTAATACGCTTTTTAATTATCAGGATTAAAAAAGAAACAGAGAATTTTTAAATTGAATGTCCGTTAAATAATTTTTTTTTTTTTTTAATTAACTTATGTATAGCAGAGTTAGCGAATTTTCTTGTTTGATTTTTTTTTTTTTTTAGGAAATTAAATAATTTTCTTTTATTTTTAATTTTATTTATTGCAATTGGTAAATTTACCTATTTTTTTCGTTATACTTTGAAAGATAACATGATAAAAGTCGTAAATCTTAAATTTTCATTAATAAATATTATTTTAACTTCCTTCTAAGAAATTAAAAAAAAACAAAGAAAATTTTTCTCTTTTCTTTTAATTGAGGAGGAACATTTTTTCAAATTGCAAACACAAATTCCATAACGATTTTCAGAAATTAATAAAATTAATAAAACAATGCAAAAAAAACTGACTTTGAAATTAGTTGACAGTGAACATATTTTTCTTAATTTTTTTTTTTTTTTTTTTTTTTTGATTTAATCTAATTTACATTTCGAGTTGGATTTACACGTGTTTTGTTTTTCTTCTTTTTTTTTCGTTTTATTACATATCACAGTTCGTTGGAAAAAATCATAAATTTCATAGACATTTTGAAATAAAAATGAAGCAATGAAAAAAAAAGGAAGTTTATGAATGTCTTCTTATTTTTTTTTTTATCCTGTCAGATTAATAACACAAATTTTTGTTTTTTTAGATTTTTTTTTTTTTACTTATAAATTATTTTATATATGTATTAGTTATTATAAGTATCTCATTAGCGTTTAAATGGCATTAACCAATTGTTATACATTCATTATAATGCTTTAATGTCTCACATATACATATATAATCGTATTAAATCATAATCTTGTTGTTTATATTGTACATATGTACATACATATATACATGTATTTTTATAATAGTAAAGATAATTTGTGCGTTTCGTGAAATATAAATTTTTATTTTATTTTTTACATAGCATTCAATGATGAATTTATTAATCAATTTTAAATTTATATTCATATTCTTTTTTTTTTTTTAAATCTTTTTACACATGTTCATACGAATTAATAATACGTATTATATGCACATATTATATACACCGATTGTTATATACGTGTACGTACATATTAAATACATTGTAATAAAACAATATACTTCATATTGATTTAGCCTTCATTATAATTTATCAATAATTATATTATTATTAATTTTATTTTTTTTTTCTCATAAAAATTTTAATTTTACTAGTTTTTATCTATAATTTAAATAAATTACGTATTGAACTACACGTGTATTTTATTATTAAATTCTGTTTTTTTTTTTTTTTTTTTTTTTTTTTTTGTCTTTTTCAAATATTTATTTAGTAATCATCTCTAACTACCTCGATTATATTATTTATTTAAAAAAATAATAATATAATTATATATTCATCCAATTGTAATAAATTTTTTACATTACAATTATACATAATTATTGATTTTTATTTTATTTTCTGGCATTTTATTTTATTTGAAGAAAAAACGTTAACCCTTACGTAGTTTCTTCATTTTATATTTTTCAAATTATTTAGTATATCTCATTCTCTTTTGTGTGTCTGTTTGTGTGGGTGTGTAATTTATGAATATGAGCATTTACCTAATTGTTGTAAAATAATTTGTATTACATTAAACAAAATAAATTATTCAGGCCTGTTCTACTCACTAACTTAACATTCTGCTAAGTTTAATAATAAGTTTACGAACAGTCAACATTTTATATGAAAGTTAACAAAACGTTAAATTAGCGAAATCTGCTAACTATGATCAGAATAGCCTTTATTGTTATATAGTGATAGCCAAATAAAATGATTTTTCAAAAAATGAAAATTCCATTTCAACAATACAATTATTATTCTATTTCAAATTAAAAATTTTTTATAATTTTCTCTTTTTTTAGAAAAATCACGGTTTGTTTGTTTGTAGAATTGTAAATTCAAAAATAAATTTCGTTAAAATCACGTTTGTATAATATTTGCAGAGCGTAGAAAAATGTAAATTATTTTCTAATATGCGTTAAGCAAATTATAATCATTTTAAGTTAATAAAAAAAAATATATTTAAAATTTTTTTTCATAATTATTTAAGTCAAAACTAAGAGAAATAAATGAATTTTCATAATTTCATACCAAATTTTTTTGCTCTTTCTGTTTTTACATTTTTCAAGCATATCTAAAATTATCAAAAAAAAAAAAAAAAAAAGAAAAAAAACGTATTCGTGTCACTATGAAGTGCTACTAATTATCTTAATTAAGATCACTACATAATTCTTGCTCCATTTTACATAGGCAGTATCCCTTAAATTGAGTTATTATTTGTCATATTCGCAGAAATTTTTTACAATTAATAAAATTTTTTTGAAATAAAATTTTCCATCAGTTTTTTTTTTACATTAAATTTAAAAATTGTCAAATGGTTTTTTTTTATTTCCTAAAGATCTTCATTGATATCTTCTAAAATTCATAAATTTTTTATTTAAAAAAAGATTCATAATTTAAATTTTAATAACTATTCACGGAATTTTTTTTTGTCTTTTTTTATTTTTATTTTTATTTTTTTTTAAATATTTGTCCTCAGGATTTTCAGCGTTTTGTTTTATTTCTATTTAATAATATTATTTTGTCTAGTCTTTTTTTCAATCCACATTATTATACCCAGATCTGTTCTCTACTCCGATAACGCCTGAATCAAAGCCTTTGCTAGCACCAATCTTCTTCATCTGAATCTGAGTGTCTTGCATGAAAACCACCTTTTGGTTTATAACCATTTAAGACCGGTGATGGTAATATTCGACCTGTTCGTCCCATGGCCAATGCCTGTTCAAATGACAATGGTGCTATGTACTCCAGTCTGTATAAATAATTGTAGAAATAAATTGTTTCTCTCTCGTTGTTTTTTTTTTTTATTTTATTTTTTTTTTTTTAATTAATTTTTTTTTTTGTTTTTAATTTTAAAACTACATATTACTAAAAAAAAAATACCTTTCTCTTTCGTATTCTCTATCACGTTCCCTTTCATATAATTCACGTTCACGATCCCTGTATTCGTAACGTAAATCATAATCACGCATTCTATCTCTAAAACGTTCTCGATCACGTTCACGATCTCTACTACTATAATACATATCTCTTTGATCTCGTAGGATATCACGTGCATGTGGTAACGAATGAATACTATGAGTTGTCGAATGATGTGCCTATCAAAGAATTTCATCAAATTGAAAATTATTTAAAAATTTAAATGAAAATGTTTATTTAAAAAAGAAAAACAAAACAAAACAATCGTTTTCAAGTAAACAAATATTTATTTATTTGAAAATCTCTTACATGTGTTGGGCTCGCATTTAATTTTGGAAAATTGATGTTAGTTGGCTTTAATTGTAATGTCGATGGTTTACAAGGCGTTGGTGGTAATCTTCTACCAGCACCACCACGTCTTGATACTAATACTGGATAACTATGTTGAACGTGTGGGCCTGTTTTTGTATAAAATATATAAATTGTGTATATTTTTTCATTCCCATATTGGAAAAGAAATAAAATATTTAAAATTCTTTTTATATGTAATTTATTTGTAATTTTTTTTTTTTTTAAATTCTAATATGAAGTTTTTTAATTTGTTTTTATATAGAAAAATAAAAGCATGCAAAAAATGTATTTACAAGACAAGTAACATACATATGTGCTTAATACATTTTTATTTATATTTATGTATGATTACAAAGTGAATGATTGAAAAATAAAAAATAAATAAAAAATAATGGAAAAATTCTATTCTAAGCTATAAACGATTATTATTATTTCAATGATTTGAAATTTAATAATGCTTCTGTACAAGTACAAATTACAAAACAGAAAAGCGTGATCAACTATAAGAACTGAGACGGCAGAGATTGAAAAATAAAATAACGATCCATGATAACGATCATTTTAAAAATGTGTGATACACATACTATAAGCAAAAAAAAAATATATATAATAATTTTTTTTTTTTTCTTTGTATTAATGTTAGTGTTTGACAATGGCATTAAGATGTTTAATAAAAGATTTTCTTTACAAAATGAAATTTATGTAAAGATTTTTCACAATTAAAAAAAAAAAAAAAATATGCTTTCAAAGAGAAAATAACGACGTACAAATGAAGAAATGAAATGTAAAATTTAACATAAAAATTAATTAACATTTTTAATAATGACTTTCAATTGATTTGCAATCTAATTAGTTTTTTTTTTCTTTTTTTTTTTTTTTTTTTTTTTTGTATAAAACAAATGTACCCATTTCATTGATCCCAAGTCTATCTCTTTCACGCATCTCCTGAAGTCGAGCGGGACTTGGTGAACGTGATCTTTGACATAGACTTGTTGTCCCATATGTGGGATAAGGCAGATGATTTCGCCTACTTCGTATATAATAACGTGTAGGTGATGGCGATCGTGCCGGACTTGTTGATGCTGACCATGAACCTATATATATATAAGTAATAATAAGTATATAGAGAT
Source organism: Anthrax anthrax (assembly GCA_963971155.1). Lineage (NCBI taxonomy): Eukaryota > Metazoa > Arthropoda > Insecta > Diptera > Bombyliidae > Anthrax > Anthrax anthrax. Next base: position 2,865,584 of record OZ020123.1, read on the forward strand.
GGAAGATTTCAAATATTTTCATTTTTCCATTCTTCAGTATTATTATTTTCTAGTTTTCTTTGTTATCGTTTTTTGTTTTTTTTTTTTTTGGTTTTTCTACTTTCACTGAAATTAATGACGAATTACGTTGAACAAAATTTAATACAATTCAACTAGATTTAAATAAAATAAATTAAAACTTTTATACTATTTAATCTTAACAAACATATTTATAGTTGATTTATGTTTTTTTTTTTTTTTTTTCTATTTAACCTTTATGAAAAACATGAATAACATGAGGTAATACCACAATTTATGATATATGATTGCGATTTTTTTTTTTCATTTTAAACACTATTTGTATAGACTATAAGTGATTTAATTATATCGTGATATAATGGCAAATGAAGGAAAATAGTACAAAATTTCAATGAAAAATTGTTTATTTGATTTGACTAAAAATGAATAATTTATGAATGGGTTTTTCTCTATACCTGAATTGTTATTGTAAAAAATTCCTTTTTTGTTTAATTTTTTTTTTGTTTTGCTTTTTTATTTTATTATGAAAATTAATAAGAACATGAGACATGTAGAAAGACTTACATGAATGAAATGGGCACTGTATATGTGTATATAAAAATTATAAATCAAAATCAAAAATAAAAAAAAAAAGGATTTTTTATGTTAAAAATAAAGTATCTGTAAAAGCGTCCAGGAACAAATGTCACAAAAACACAAAATAAATTTCTCTAAAATTTGAAAATAATTTCCTCCTTGTTTCCTATCTAAAATCTTCTTGTACTGAGATAATGAATTGAATACGACGACTTGTGATCTTGGGATCTTTCATACAACTCTATATAGTTCAGTCGGAAAATAAAACTGAATTCAATGAAAATAGATTTGAAAAATTTAAATTACAAAAAAAAAAAAAAAAAAACAGTTGCACAAATATTTCCAATGATGAGAAAATGGGTTTTCTGCTACTTTACTTCATAAAATTTAATTTTCCTCGAAATTTCTCCAATATAAGCATACCATTTCCATTTTGAACATTTCCTTGTTTTTGAGAAAATGTAGAATATCAACTATTATTTCTTTTTTTAATTTTAATTTATCAAATTGCATTCTATGACACACATTCCAGGACACCCTTTATGTGTAAAAATATTTTTGTTAAAATTACTTAAAGAAAAAAGATTTTTTTTTTTTTCAAATTTAAAAAAAAAAAAAAAAAAAACGAAAATTACTGAACTACTATTTTACTGACCGCATAATTTTACAGACTTACATAGGAATTTTATTTAAAAGCTCCAAAAATATATACTGTGTATATTATAAATATAATTTAAAAGTTTTATTTATAAAAATAAAATTTAAAGTGTTTTACAAGGGTAATTATATATAATATGAAGTTGATTATTATAACATGCAAATTAAATAAATGAAGTTATTGTAAAATGATAAACAATTTATGGATTCCATCATTTACAAGGTATATGGTGTTACAAAGGATAAATTCAATTTTCTTCAAGGATACATTTTCTATATATTACAATAATTTAACTTTTATCCAACATTTTCTTCTTGTTTTTTTTTTTTTTTTTTTTTACCGCAGATCCTTCTTCTACGGTATCCTTAATGTATGCGTTTACGTTTATACATACGCATATGAATATCAAATTATATTTACATGTTGTTGTTGGATAAAATATTAGATTTAGATTAAGATAAAATAATTATTTAAATACCAATTATATAACAATGGTGATTTTTTATTATACGTTATTGTTGCAACAAACAAAAGAAATAATAATAATAATAAAACACATAAATATACAATTTGATGGTGTATATACATTACGAACAAACTACAAATTTTGATTTTCTATATGTACCTCGGAATATTTGGAAAATAAAAATTAAAACATAAATGAAAATATTTTTGAAAAAAATATATAAACAATTAAATTTTAATATATAGGCCATAAGGTATTGTACATGAGGTAATGAGTAATGGGGTGATGTGATATATGCATGTACTTTTTATAAGTATATACATAATATAATATTGCATTATTGGAGAATATATAGCATAATGTGTAAAATAAGCTACACACCATTATTCAAGCGTGATATAAGAATATTCTAAATGATTTACATTGTCGTTCAAAGATTTTTTATTTATTCGTAATTTTGGATGGAAATTTGAAATTTTAATCTTTGTACATAATTTTGTATGAATGATGCTGTGTAGCCTATCTAACAAATATATTTGTATTACTATTTTTTTTTTACTTCATTATTTTTTGTTATATTATATGTATACACATACATATGTATGTATAAATATTTTATTTACGTATGCGCTATATATTTACAAATTTCATATTTTATTCAAAGGTATATAATAATATAAATTATTTTAGCATACATATACATTCAAAAAATTATAAAATAGATTTTTATTGTTATTTTATTTTTTTTATTTTTTTTTTTAAATTTTTCCAAATACCTCTTGCGAAACGAGTTCCATGGCCATAATGTCTACCTAAATGATGTCGATTCTCTTTAACCATTTCAACGACATTTGAAACAGTATCCGAAAATCCAATATCATGTGGCATATAATGACTACGTCGTCTTGGACTTGGTGATCTAGCTAATGGTGAACCAGCATGTCTTTAAACAAAAAAAATAATTCAATATATGTATATAAGTACATTAAATAAATTGAAATTATCATTAATTTTTCATTGAATTGTAATCAATAAACATTTTTTTATTAGTTATTTTACCTTAAACTAGGTGATCGACGATGACCATTTTGATAAACATGACCTGGATGTAAATGACCATCACCTTCTACACCATGTCCTGTTAATGATTCTTGTGATGGATGTCTTGACGGAACATCCTGAAGTTCCAACATCTATATACATTAACATAATACGTAGAAATTTTAACATTATACATTAAATAATTAACAATTAAATTTTATAATTTTTAAATTAAAAAATTTCAAAATAAAAATAAAATTTATTTGAATAAATATTTTTTTTTTTTTTTTTTTTTTGTAAATTAAAAACTAAATTGCTATACTACAGAATAAAAAATTACAAACGATTAAACTTTAAAAAAAAAAAAAAAACAAAACAATAGTTATGTTATATATATTTGATATAATTGTGATTTTTTAAAATATAATTAATTTAAATTTCTATAATATGTACTTCAAATTAGTATATTAAATAATTCTTTGAGATTTTTCTATATATCTGATATGTTTTTACTAATCTGTTTTACCCTTTTCTCCTTCGAAGGAGGAAAAAAAAATATTTTTAACTTGTCCTATATTTATTTATCGTTTTTTTTTCGTGTATTTAAATTTAAATTTTTTAATTTTTTTTTTTTAAATCTTGCTTTATGCATCGATAACACTAGTAGCACAATACAAACAAATATAGTGTGTGTGATATTTAAAAGAAAAAAAATATAAATAAAACAAAATAAAGACGATTTTCATCTTGAATTTTTTGTTAAATTTTTTTTTTTTTTTTTACTTCTTATATACATATATGTATATATTTTCCACATTCTTTAAAAAAAAAAAAAAAAAAAATCAATTCAGTTTTGAATCTGAATCAATTTTAAAAAAAAATTTTTTATTTTATTTGTATACGTGCTCATCTATTAAAGCTTTACATTTCTTTAGAATATATATACATAAGTGTATTAACTACAATAGAATTATTTAATTTTGAATTTTAAAAATGGAATAATATAATGTAACATTATTTATTCTCTTTTAATTATTCATGCCTTATTTTGTTATTTATATTATATATACATGCACTTTTTAATTATAATCTCATGTATTTATATATTACATAATTAAAAAAAAAAAAAAACAAATATAAAAAGTAAATTAAATCCTATAAAAGTGCTTTATACAAAACAAATTTTTTGTGTTATATAATAAAAGTATATTTAAAATTCATTTACAATATGTTTTGTATGTACATATTAAATAATATGCGAAAATGCAAACAAGATTTTTTTTTATATTTAAAAGAATTTTTAAAAAAATACCAACAAAATTTAATTTTGTGTATAACTAGAATTTTTACAAATTAATAAAAAAGATTTTTTTTTTTTTTTTTTTTTAAAAAAAAGACACTAAAAATTTATCTATTAATTATTATTGAGAATAAAATGAAAGGTAAACATGCAAAGTATAAATGGAATACGTATACATGTATGCGAATTTACAGAAAAATTTGTTCATTTTTAAATTTTTTTATTTATATATATATTCTGTATGTAGATAATAATCCAAATTAAATGATCATTTTTGTATATTGTAGATTTTAGTCAATTTATAAAATTGTATGTATACATTGTGTAGATTTAAATTTACTCTATTCTGCGTGGTGTACACCTTCTCCTTTGCTAATTTAAATTGTAATCCAAGTACTTACCCCAAGTTAAAAAAAAAAATAAAATAATAATTAAATTACTTTAAAAAAATGTCATTTGCTTACTCGATCGCAATTTCCACTTTGTATTTTGAACGTTAAGTTTTCTTTTTTTTTTATATATACTCGTATATTTTTATTTATAAGCTGTCTTCAAATTTTTAATCAGTTTTATTAGTTTAGATTCTACTTAAAATTCTAATTATTATTTTTTTAAATACAACTATTTAAATTTATATAAATTTTCAATATAATTTCTATAATTAATCTAAGGCAAGCATTTCTTTTTTATCTATTATTTCTGTAATTATTGTAATTTTTGCCTCAATCCGATATATGAGACAACAACAAAAAAAAAATTAACTGATTATGCAAATCGAACTTCTTATTTTTATGTACATTTACAAAAAAGAAATGCTCACAAAAAGAAAATTAAGATGGTTGTATGCAAAATATTTTACCGTTTTATTCAATTATAGCCAATAATCGGTTATAGAATTTTTGTGAATTTATTTGATAACACATGATCGAATTTCATTATGGAAAAAATAACGTTTTTCATTCAAAACAAAAAATGTTTGAAGGTTTTTGGATTATTCTGTAAAATTTTTGTATGAAAAAATCTGTATCTACATTGTTATCCAATTCTGAGCGATGTTCAAAATTTTAACCTATTTCTTAGCTCATTGGAAAGTAAATTTAAAATTAATTGAAAAATTTGTACCGAAGAATAGACAAGAAAACAAATGAATAAAAAACGTTTATTCAAGACATAAAGTGATATATCGATTTGTAAGATTTTTTTTTCCAATTTTATTGTTATTCAATTTAGCCCTACGATGCATAGATATGAGCATTTGTGATGACTTTCGAAATGTATTAATACCGTGTAACAAGTTCTAAAACTTATAAGACTGAAACGGATGCATTGTAAAAGATACCGAAAAACTTATATTGAAATATTGCATATTACCATCTTCTCTTCTTGCTAATCCATCTAATACACATAATTTTTGTATATTAATTTGTTAGTAAATTTTTGTATTGATTTTTTTTTTTTTTTCAAATTTTTTGTCAACTTGTTTTTTTTTTTTTTTAAATTAATAAATCAATTAAATTCTACCCTAACTACCTCTTATAAAAAAAAAAACAATATTATATAATGTAATATCTATTTTTTAAAATTTTTATAATTTTTTAATATACACATAAATATAATATACAAAAACAATGTTTAAAAATTTTATTCACACACAAATAATCACTTTATTTTATTTTTTTTTTTATTTAAATTTAATTTTTCTCAAATATAAATAAACTATATATACCGATTACTGAACAATTAATTTTTAAATTTTTTCTTTTCATATATATATTTTTTTTTCTTGTTATTTTAAACAAATTTTGTAATATTACCAAAAATTGTTGTATCACCTTTTTATTCCTGCAATATTTAAAAATAAAAATTATTACGATATGGGAAAGTATTTTGAATGTTTGCTATATTAGTATAATAATGATCTTGTGAAAAACAATAAACAAATAAATAAAATTGAGAAAATGCTACGGAAAAATCAAATGAATAAAAAAAAACTGATGTTCGCACATTAATGATATGATTTTAAAAAAGAAAATTTCAAAATTACCTAAGAGATCGTTTGCGTACACTTCGACGTGCAGATAATGCAGCTAAACTGGTATGATCAACATCATCATTTTGTTCTTGTCGTTGATTTTGTAATAGGTGCGTTTGTGAATTAGCAGCTTCATTTGGATCTAAACTAATTGAACCATTACGTGATCCACCACCACCTTTTTCTAGAGCAGCCATATCAAGCAAGCAATTGAAGAATGATTGTTTCTGTTGTTCGTAAGTACATACATATACATTGCAGTGATATAAAATCGCACAAAATTATACGATTTTCATTGTAATGAACGATAGACACCACCAGCATTGACGGCAATATGGTAAATATTTATTGTTGAATTTTAAAATTTTCATATGCACGTGATCACGATAGATTTTATCATATTATTTTTTTATTTTTTGTATTTTTAAAATTTTTTTTATTTTTTTTTCGAATTTTTAAATTAAAATAAAATGTAGATTCGAAGTCACAATCAATCCGTATAATGGTATAATGGTAGAAGCAATAATTTTAATGTTATTTTATTTATAAATAAAAATTTTATTATTGTTGTTTTGAGTGTCCAAATTAGTGTTGTTGTTGTTGTTGTTTTTTTTTTCGTTTTAATTATTTTCGAATAGAGTTATAAAATTTTGATGATTTTGTAGGTATTATTGGTTTTGTTTGTAAGTTTTTTAATTTTTTTTTTTTTTTTTTTTTTTTTGGTGAGTATTAGTTGTTTTATTTTTATAAAATTTTTGAATTTAGTTGCAGTGACACAAGCGCATATCGAAAAAAAAAAATTTGAAGAAGAATAAAAGCAAAAATACATTAAAATGCGTTAAAAAATTTTATTTTTAAAAAAATTTTGAAACTTTTAATTTAAGAAAAGAAAATAAAATAAATCAAATTATTAATATAATTATTATTTATATAAGAATTAAAAAATGTATGTTGTAAATGTAACTACAATTTTAAATACAAATTTAATGAAATTTATTGATGGAAAAAAATTTTTTTTTTTTTTTTAATTTTACTATATTAATACACTTTAAAAAAAAAAAAAAGGTAAATAAACATGCACTATTGTGTGTTAATAATATACAAATATGCAAAATAGTAATCAGGACTCAGGAGTATCTGAAAGGAAGTGTTTGTAATATACTTGTTTATGTATTATGTACGTATATACATATTCTTATTTTATGTACATATTATATATACACGTATATACATATTTTTTTTTTTTTTTTTTTTAGGAATATAAAAGACGTTAAATTTCAAATATTTCAAAATGAATTCATTTAAATTTTCTATACAAAATTTCTTATAGAAAATGAATATTTTATAGAATCTAGTGTTTTACTTAAAATCTACAGGATAATGCACATTGTGTTTTTACTAATTTAAATTCCATCACAAATTTTTTTTTTTTTTTTTTTTTTTTTTTTTTGAATAATTTATTTAATTTTAATTAATTACTATTTGTAAATATGTACATGCATGTATATTCACAATATACTATTGTGAATTTTTGTTTGTGTGTTATTTATAATGTATTATTTATATTGCTATTATACAGGTCATGCTTTCATTTTCAAAACTATTGAATCTTAAAAACGTCTAGATATAAAAATTTCAAATCTACGTTTTTTTTTTTTTTTCCAAGAACTATAAACTATTAAATTTTTTTTAAAAAAATTATTGAGTAAAAATTTACAAATAGAGAATGTTAAATTTATTTCTACTTGATCAAACAATGCAAAAAAGTAAATTATATTTAAAAAAAAAAAAAAACACAAAAATAATAAATATTTTAAATTTAAAAATTGTATCCAGAAAAGAAAGAAAATTTGTCTAAATATTTTGAAATAACTATTTATCTTACTATTTATCTACTTATCATACTATTATATTTGTAAAATCGTGTACTGGATGTCTATATAAAAATCTCACTAAATATAGGACAATGTTGTTTTAATTAACATTTTTGGTTTTTCTCTCGTCTAAAATTTGTTTTTCTTTTCTTTTTTTTGTACTAAATTTTGATAATTTACTCTATTAGTTTGTTTTTTTTTTTTTAAATTTTGATTTAATATCACAATTTTTTGTTGTTATTGTTGTTTTGTATTTATTCAATTATTCTATACTACATATATTAAATATATATTACAAATTTTATATTATAAAAAACTTTCTAGAAAATATTAATAATTAAAAATGTTTTGATTCAAAAAATAAAAACAAAAGTTATATTAGTACTAAAAGTTTTATCTACTTATTAAATTGATTATATCAATAGATAAAACTTGTGTACTAGATTTTTTTAATAATACAAAATAAAAATTTACATAAATGCAGTTAAGATTGAATTTTATGCACAGAGTATAAAACTTACATAATGTTAATTTTCATTTAGTTTTATTTTAGAAAATCAATTTATAATCAAAATCACGTTATAAAAAAAATTTTATTAAATACTTAAATCATCTTAACTGCAATTTCATTATTTTATTATAATTCAAAAAATAATATAGTACATTAAAAAAAAACAAAAAAAATCAAAATACAAAATGTTCGTGAAATGGAAAAGTACATGTGTGTCTTTGTATTGGATTTTTATCTGATTTAATTAAATTTATTATAAATAAAAAGTGTTAAAAAAAATAAAAATAAGTTAAAAACTACAACATAAACATGGTCTGTCTGACTAAAGAAAATGTATAAATTTTTTTTTTGGTTTTCTTAAATAAATTATAAAATGTTTAGAATGTGTACGTGCGTATACTTAGAGGTGGTAAATATGAAATATTATTGAAAATAAAAATCATTGGATATAATAATTTTTAATCATTTTTTTTTGAAAAAGAATTTTATTTTTTGTGTTGAAAATTTTTGTAAAATTTTTAAGGCCAATTCTGTACTTTAGTAACATTTTCCAAGGATTTTTTTTTTTTTTGAAATATGTTTTGAATTTAAACTGTACATTGTAAAAAATATTTTCAAGTTATTTAATTTGAAAAGATCAAAACAAAAAATAAAATAAAACAAATGGTTGTTATTTTGAAAGCTTTCGAGCGAGCATCGTATTTATGTTAATTAAATGCATTAAGATTACAAAGGAAAATTGTATTTAAATAAATTTTTTTTTTTTTTTTGGATTTTTATTTAATACAAGTCACATCCCACAGGCAAATATTATGTATAGTATCGATATTATAATATAGAAATAAAGTTATATATTATTATGTATAAGGATAATCTGGCAGAAATTCATGTATGCATATATTACTTGTAATATAAATATAGTATGTATATAGCGTTTTTAAGTCTTTATAATTCATAACTAAAATTTATAGCTTAATAAAGCGATTGTTATAAATTTGTAAATTAAATTAAATTTTGTATTAAAAGCAAATTAATATGAAATTCAAGAAGAAAAACCAATCAAAATATAACAATAATTTAGCAAATAAATAAAATTATCTAATTTTATTTTTAAATCCCCTCTTTTCAAATTTAAAAACACAAAAAAAAGCCAAAAAAAAAAAGATAAATCATAAATTCATTGTATAAAGCTTAAATAAAATAAAAAAGGTAGAAAAAAAAAATTATATTATACAAAATAAACAAAATAATTTGTACGTGTACCCGTTGATTGGCAGAAGGACTATTTTTCATTTCTTCTTGTTCTTGTTCATCTTCTTTTACCTGTGGTGTGGAGATTATGAAGTGAAGATAACACACATTGAGGTGTGTATAACCCATTTTCATGTATGTAATTTACCCCCATCATATTTTCACAAATGGATTTGTAGTTATGTTTTGTTTTTTTTTTTTTTTTTTTTTTTTAATTATGTTACATGTTGTTTAGTTTTATTTTTATTTATTTTTTTTAATAATAAAGTTGCATGTAATTTAAATAGAGTGTTATTAGAAGAATACGCATATAAAAAAAAAAAAAGAAAAAAAAAGAAAATTATTTAATTTGTATGAAAATTTTGTTTTTTTGTGATGAAATTAATAACAAAAAAAAAAAAAAAAACAAAATAATAATTTATGAAAATTTTTCTTTTAAATGTTGAATTTTTCGAATTTCACACTTAAATTAACAATTCATACTCGTGTACTTGTATTCTGTATGCCATGTATATGTCTGTATATGTGTGTTAATGTATGTGTTTATTTTTGTGTGTGTACAAATGTATGTGTTTATATGTATGCTCAGTAAGTATTCGAACTATTTCGCAAAATACTTTTCACTTTCCAATCTTTGAAATTTTTTTTATACACGCACCTATGTAAATATATATTTTTAAAATAGGGGTTTTTACCCACATATTTAACGGAAAATATGAATTAATAGACAATTAACTTTTCATCAGCCAATAAATTAGTTTTTAATTAAATTGAAAAGCTGGAAAGTGCATAGTTAAGATTTTTGATGAAATAGAACGTTGATAAAATTGACAAAAAAAAAAAAAAACAAATGATAACAATAAGTGCAAGACAATTTTCACTACTCTCTCATTTCTTTTTTTTTCAACAACTTTGTAACTTTTGCTAACAACATGAACAAATTTCAAAAATACCTAATTAGATTAAGAACAATTTTACTTATATTAATTAGAAATTTAATAATTAGATACTTTTAAATTACGTAACTATTTAAAAGATAAATTTATTCCTAACAACAATTCTTCAAAATAATTTTCAATTAATTAACAAATTTTTTTTTTTATTTTTTATTTTTTGTTGATAAATTATTTTAAAATAACGCAAAATTGTCTGTGTTGTAGAACAAAATAACCAAAAAAAATTTTTAATACATTTAACCTACTACTATATAAAATTTAAAAAAGTAATACATTTATAATACGGACATAAACATATGTAATTTTTTACGTTTTTATTTTATTTTATTTTTTTTGTAATTTTGTAATGAAAAGGCATTTATACTTTTTATAGATTTTTGTTTTTTTTTGTTTGGTTTTTTTTATGTACCTCTTTCCACATCTGCATTTAAAATTGTCAAAAAATAAAAATGTTAACATAAAAATAGTTCGGTTGTTTTTTTTTTTTTAATAAAATTATCTAAGATTTATAATTTACATTTAAAAAATTAATTTTTGTTTATATATTATTTTTTTTTAATTCGTAGATTTTGATATGTATAGTAAAAACATTAAATGATATTTTTTTTTTTATACATAAAACAAATGAATACATTGTACATGTACATATGTATGTGACCTAATCTAATATCTATTTACCTATTTTTTTTTTTTTTTTTTTTAATTTTTTTTTTGTTTAGTGATTTGAAAACCAAAATTAAAGTAATTACACAAATACCATCAAATTTTGAAAATGAAGTAAAATTTATTTTTTAAGTTAAGCATGTCCCAATAGATGATGACACATAAAACAAATTGTACGATACGGTACAGTACATATAAAACATAATCTACAGGACATTACCAATCACGTAATATTTTGTAAACAATTACTGTGTTCTTTGGACGTGTAAAGTACTTGCATGTACCTAGTAGTTTTAGTAAAAAAATTTTACCTCATATAAAAAATCTAATACGCTTTCTGTTAAAAGTTTTTAGCGTTACTATACTAAAACAACATAAGTGAACTACTCTCATCAGGAGAATTATTTTGAGCACTTCACTTGCAAAAAATCATTAAAGTCTAAACCCAATTCGAATTCTATGGTAATTAACTAACGTCTAAGGAACACAGTAAATATAATTAATCTTGAGATATGCTTAATCATGAAAATTTCTTATTTACTTCATTTTCTTAAGCACAAACGTGTATTTTTACTGTCGTAAATATTACAATTATTACAAGTGATGACCAAAACAATTATATGAAATACAAAAAACAAAAACTAAAAAAAAAAAAAACAAAAGAAAAACTTAAAAAAATTAAAATTATGATATTCATGACACATTTATGACTAATTAATCTTACTGATGAACAAAGTATTCTTCACATAAATCTCTACACACTTAATATATATGAAAACCAATTTCAATTATAATTTTTTTTTTTTTTTTTTTGTTTTGTATGATACTTTATTTACATTAATTACACTCTAGATAATCAAGTGTGTACACAATATCTTTTTAATTTTACTTGTTTCTTGTGACAATATCATTTTGAACATAAAGAAATCATTGAAATGATACTTATTACAAATACAAGTGTATAAGATACTTAAAAATCTTATGAACTATATGAATTTTTTTTTTTTTTTTTTTTTTTATTATTAAAAAGAGAGGATGAACAATAAATTGGTAACCCTCATCGCCCACCACGACCCGTTAGGGCCTTTTGACGAAAACTATAATTGAAAACAACTGAATAATTCAAAATGATATTGTTTAGAGTGTATGTATGTATCCCTAAAAAGTTTACAAATTTTTTTTTTTAACTTCAACATAAAATTCTGTAACACACAATGTGTAAAGTGAATCTAAAATGCAATTGTTTTTCTTTTTTTTTAATTTTTGTTTTTCTTTTTACACAGTTGATATGTTGTCTGACAATTATTTCTAATTAAATATCATTGAGAAAATGTGTTATATGTATGTAATTGCAAAATTAATTCAATTAAACATGAATTTTTGTAAGTACACATATCGTCAAATTACAATACATATGCACATATCTTTATTTATTTATTTTTTTTTTTTAAATTATTTTTTTTTATATTTATTTTTATTTGAATATATATATATTATTTTTTTTTTTTCAAATTTTCTTCATACATATATGATTCATATATGTATGTACATTGTAATTACATCATGTACTTATATATTCAAATATTTTAATGAAAACATGCATAAAAATGAAATTCTAAAACTTACCGGCAATCCAGATTCAATTTGTCCAAATCTTGTATTACGCCATGATTCTAATATTAATAAACCAGCATAAACTTTGCCAACTGTTAATTTCCCTTTATTTAATTGATCATTTTTTGGTATTAATAAATCTAATATTTTTTTAGCTTGTAATGGCCATATATGTTGAATTGTTTCACGAAGTTCTTCATCTGCCTGATCCATTTCTTCAGCTAAAATACATACATATAAAATTTTATAATTTTCTTTTTAAATACTTTTTTTTTTTTTTTTAACTAATTTTAAAAATATGTAACACAAACCAAGTATTATGTAAAATTACCAAAGATATATCACGTATTTAAACGTATTACAAATATAAAATTATTTATTTAATTTATAAAATTAAATTGAACTTACCAGATCTCATTTTAATACTGAGATTTTCACGTATCAATGCAAATAATGTTGTTGTAAAATTCACTTTCCCTTCATCATCTAATGGCATATTCATACGTATTAATTTTTTGTAGGCGAGGCGATTGGGACATTTGTTACCGAACCCCAATGGAGGATCCATATTTTTTAACATATCATACATTTCTGTATAGTGAATTTTACCCCTATAAAAATATATTTATTTCCAATGCAATATTGAACATATTTTTGTTTTTATTTTACAGCAAAATAATTTCATGTGTTTTTGTGTGTTGTTTTTTATTTTTTCGTGCTTTACAACAAAGTCGTTATGTTTAAAATTTTTTTTTGGTATATTTGTATTTTTGTGTGTGTTTTTTGATTAATTTTATTTTGTTAAAAGTGTAAAAAATTTAAACATTTTTGTATGTTGATTTTTTTTTTTTTTTTGTAAAAAAATTCTTTGTACAAATTTAAAAACTTTAAAACAATGCAATTTAATAAAACACACACACATATATTAATTTAACACCAATTAAAATTGTTAATATACAAATGTGATATATCTGTACACAGCTGATATAATATAAAAAGGCACGATTGTAGAATATACAAATATAGAATATTATATACATATATAATAAATAGGTATATATTACATTAAAAAACACAATAAATGAAAAATTTACATCAAATAAATAAAATATGTGAAGTGAATATATATTGGTATTCACATACATGTAGTTTAAAATTTATTCAGAAATAAAATATTGAAAATTATAAAATAAAAAAAATTTTTTGTATAATTTTTTAAGGGGTTTCTTTTTATAAACAGAAATTTTGTGATTCATTAAAATTTTATCAATTAATAAAATCTTCAAATACATATTAATTTGAATATTTAATCAAATTCATGTTTATCAGATCGTATTAACGATAATTTGTTAATGAATCACTTTAAAAATATACGCACATACCTAAGATAACAACAGTTTTAATCTTTTAATGTAAAATAAAGGAAATTGGGGGAATTCCCATTTTATTTAGAAAAATGACAGTTTTTCTAATATCTGTTGTGTAACGGCCTATATTTGAAAAATTTTTACTTCTATTTTGGTTTTATTTTTTTTCTTATTTTCTCAAAATAACATAATTTAATATGAAACAAATACGAACAAATAATAATCAAAATAATTATTTGAACATTTTAGTTAATTTAAGAGATTATTTTTGAAAAATTATATTTTTAGTGACCGAAAGAAAATTTTGCTAGTAATTAATAATATTTTTGCCTAGCTATTTACTATTTCAATTTTTATTATAGCAATTTAAAGAATTTTTCTTTTTAGCTTGAAACTTTATCAAATACAGAAAATTTTAATTAAAATCTTTAAATTTTATTTAGCTTACAAAAGCCTGAATTCAAAATTAAAAATTTGAAAATTTTTAAATGTATATAAAAAATGGAAATTATTTTTAAAAAGCATTAAATTAATTAAATATTTCACGTATGATATTTTAATTTGACTAAACGAATTAAAATTAATTTTATAAAATTCTTTTGAAGAAAAAATTAAATATCTGCTTAGTTATAATAGCTTATAATTAATTCTGCTTTGGTTTAAAATAATAAAAAGCAAAAAATAATCACATAAAACTAAAATAGCAATGAGGTACTGGCATTTAGGGCAGGTAGATACTGATATTTTTCAAATTGTAGGTATCTTTTTTAGCGTTTTGTTTTTTTTTTTACGTAATTTCAATTTGTATAAGTGATTGCTTTGCCAAATTTAATTGTTCTACAAATTTTCTCTACGTTACACATAATAAAAAGCACAAAAAATGAAAATGCCATAAAATAAGCAAAATATAAAAGAAAATCATGCAAAACAGAAACTTACAAATATGTTACACACAAAAAGCAACGTAATTAAATAAAAATACAAAACCATAAATATGTTTGCACAATACGGTACACATACATACGTACGGCCAACGGTCAGTTCTCATACGAGGATAAGCATACTAAAATCTAAACAACATTAATCGTCAGCTTTATACAATTTTTTTTTTTTTTTTTTTTTTTTTTTTTTTTTGTAGATGCATTTTACAAATCTTTTACTTGAGATAAATAAATTTTACTCTAAAATCTGAACAATTTAAAACAAATCCTTTTGAATGCATCTCGAAAAATAAAAAGAGCTAAATATACGGATATGATTTATCTATTTTGTGTTTATTTTGTTATAGAAAACTGAATTAAAAAAAAAAATTTGATTTATTTGATCTGTAATTATTAAATTTATATAACTGCAGATTTATTTACTTGACTATACACTTGATTGGAAAATACAACATCAAGAAAGATTAGATTGTACGACATGTAATCTAATGAATTATTCAATTTTCAATAAGTTAATTGATGCTCTTTTAAATCCTTACGATAAGCTGTTTTTTCAACTATATATTTTTCTTTTCTTAGAAATATATTCCGTAACAATTTAAAAAAAAAAAAAATTATCTGAATAGTGTTATATTCAATTGGTTTTTAAGGAAATTGAAAAATTATAATTTACAATTTTTCAAAAAAAAAAAATTTCACGTCATTTAGAAAATAATCAAAAATATCTGGAAAATTTTAATAACAAATCATTGTGTTAAAGGGTATGCGCTTTTGTGTAGAAATACCGTGGGTAAGGGATACAATAAGCTGATTAGTTAAGCTGTAGTGTCGAGGCCACCAAACCTCATTTCACTCCCCGTGTTTCAAAAAAAAAAAAAAAAAGAAGAAAAATGTGTTAAACGAATGTTGATAAATCTGTAGTAGTAAAATTAAGTAGTGATTTACAATATTAATTAAGTTCTTTAAAATTTAATACGAACTGTAACAAATTTTTTGAAGTATAACTGACCAAAGACCGTACGTAAAATAAATATACATAAATTTTTCGATCACTAAAAACATTATATAAATATGTGAATACAACGAAAATACATAATTTTATAAATCAATTACTTATATATAGATTTTTTTTTTTTTTATATATGTTGTACATACATACATACATACATTGTAATAAATTTTGTTTTCACACAGTAATTAAAAAAAAAAAAACAATAAAAGCTTATAAAATTTTGAGAAAGAAAATCATTAATTCACAATAATTGTATAAAAAAAAAAATTTTTTTGTTTATATATATGAAAAAAACACAATATAAAACCAATATTTATTATTATATTAAATTGATAATTACGTCGCATTTGGATCATATTCAGCCCATATACGAACAAATTCGTCCAAATGATGGGCACCAAGTATACTGGAATCACGTGTTAAATAATCGAAGTTATCCATAATAACAGCAACGAACAAATTTAACATTAAAAATGAACAAAAAAATATGAAGGATACAAAATATGCGTATGCTAATGTTGAACCACATGTTTCATGTGGCTCCTTTTGTGCACGTGGATCACATGGCCTCCCTTTGAGGCACGCCAGCATAATGTTCGGCCACGCCTCGCCTGTTGCACATCTGTATATTTGTTGTCGTTATAATTTTCATTATTTATTTTTATTATTTTCAATACATATGGAGACAACAAAGAAAAAAACAATTTTAAGAAAAAAAGAAAAAGAAAAAAAAAAACAATGAAAATATATATATTAGTAAAAATATTTTATTTATTATTTAAATATTAAAAAAGGATATCAATAATATATATGTAGGTAATATGATAGTTATCAGAATGATAACAATAATAATAACAATAACTGTATGAAATTTATCCATTTTCTATTATATCAAGAGTATTTTCAATTAAAAATTTGAAAATATATTTATTAAAATTAATATACAAATATACTGAAAATCTTACAAAAAAAAAAGAAGGTGTAACAAAAGTTATTGTTATTATTTTTAAGTAAAATATAAAATTTCACAAAAAAACTATATGAAAAAGAAATTTTGTTGATATAATGTAGTATTAAAAAAAAAAAAATTTTTTTTTTATTTTAAATTACTGATTTAATTACACTCTTTATATATTATTGTTTAATGCATATGTATATGAACATAAACAAGTGATAGAATAAAATTAAGGAGGTCTGCTGTTAAACTATCACTTGATTAATTTAATACATATACATATTAAATACGTGTGTACATTTTGTTTATATTGGATTATTTTGTTACATCTATAATAAGAAAAATATAAAATACTGATAATGATAATGATGAAAATTTAGAATTTTCATTTTTCAATTAATTTACTTAGAAAACAATAAACACAAAAAAAAATAAAAAATAAAATTAATTTTTCTAGAGAAATCAATTATTACAAATGTAATTATTTTAATGAAAAAATTTCAATATAAAATTATTATTAATGAATTATCAAAAAAGATACGTTCAATAAATAGATAGTATAATTAATTTAGGATATTTCTATTTAAATACACATACATATATATACATATGTGATATCACAATTTAAAGTACATACATATAGTACATAAGTAAATGAAAATTTAAAAAAAAAAATTAAAAATATGAAAAAATTTCTCTTTTATACAAAATGATTTGAAATTATGATAATTAAGTAATGATAACGATTCATTTTTTGGTATACCAAAAATTGTATGTAATTTATAAAGACCAACAATACGAAAAAAAAATAAAAAAAATAAAAGAAAAATTAAAAATATATAAAATAAACAAGAAATTTATATGGAAAACGTATTAAACACATATATAGATAAATTACGTATAGTATACTAATTTGAAATAAAATAAAATAATGATTTTGTGTTTATTAATTATTATTATACTTTTTTGAAATATTTTAATATCTATGATATGCTTATTTAAAATAATTATAATATCAATATAATTTTAATCAATTAATACAATTAACACAAAATGGAATATTATAAAATATACTACACTAAAATTCATAAAATACAGTTATAAGAATAATTATTTAACTTTTTAACTAAACTATTTATATACATATAACTATATTTAAATATTATATGTAATTCGTAATCAAATGAACTATTTAAATTAATATTTTCATTAATTCAATTTAAAAAAAAAAAAAAACAAAAAAAAAAAAATTGAAAAATCAAAAAAAAAAAAGAAATAGGAAAATCACTAATTCTACATTTAATATCAAATATTGCAATACCATGTACGTATACTATTATTTGTATTTTCTATTTTAATCTAATGTATATATATGATAATTTGAAACTGATCTCATCATAAATATGTTTTTCTACTTTGTACAATATGATATGTATTTTGTTTTTATATTTATGTATAAAAGTGTAAATATTGATACACGTGTGTTTGCATGTCTGATATGTATTTAGAGATATATGTACATAAATGTTAATTAATATTAGTGTGTGTGTAGTAGTGTAAATGTATTGTATATAAATTATATTTGTATAGGTACAGACAGAGTTTGTAGATATAAAATATAGAAAAAATAAAACTTTTCTCATATATTTTGCATATTAATCTATATATATTCTTTTTCTAGTGTTAAATCAAAAAAAAAAACAGTTCACACACATAAAAAATACGTACATATACATATATTATGATTAAAAGACTGAACGGAAGGATTTGAAGATTTTTTTTTTTTTATATATATTTTTAGAAGAGATTTTAATCTAATTTATGAGATAGATTTTATAAAAAGAAGAAAAGCAAAGAAAAATAAAAACAAATAATGAAAATAAAATACACAATATTTGAAAATTTTATATGTTATTTAGATAAAAGTTACAACGAACGAACAAATTAAATTTTCTATGTATGTATATTATGTATATATTATATAAAGTGCAAAACACACGTTAAATTTTTTTTTTTTTTTTTTTTTTGAGTTTTCTCTACCTGAAATTCATTTTCTATTATCGGGTTCGGCCGGTTCCTACAAAAAAAAACCTTAAAGGCAATAAAAAAAATACAGGCCATTTCCTACAATTTCGTAATATCATAATATTTCTATTAGCAACAATAATAATGATGTAGGTGAAGAATAATCTTCATTTAATTCTATTTCTCTCAAATTCAAATTTCATTTAAGATACATATAGACATTTATTCAAATAATAGAATACATAATTATTTTTCATATGGTAGATGACCGGCGGCGCTACCATGAATGCAAATGTATCCAAGGGAAAAATCTGTGAAAAGTCAATATGATTAATAATAGTGTCGGATATTACAACAAAAATTAATGAAATATATTTGACTTTATTTTATCCATTTAATTTTTGCAATACATATTTGCTCTGGACATGAAAAAATTGAAACTTATTTATTCTTATTTTATTAAAAAGATGAATTAAAAATTTAAAAGGTAATTTTTCTTTTCAAACAAAATTTATGAAGTAGTCTTTTAAATTGTAAAAAATTTATTTAAAATATGTTAGACTTCTGTATATTTCTTTATTATTTCAGAATTTATTATATTTGTAGGAAATGTCCTGTGATTTATAAATTTTTTTAAATTCCAGACGTTATTTTTGTAGGAATTCGGTATAGCCCTCTATATATATATTTATTTATTTTTTTTCAAACACATCTTATAATTGAAGAGAACAAAATAATACCACAGACAAGTCAAAAAGTAAAATTAGAAAAAAAAAAAATTAATAAAAGTTTTTTTTTTTTTTTATATATATTTAAGAAATATATTCTACATGTTATATCCATGAATATAAAAGGAGGATACGTATGTAAAATAAAATAAATTCATTCTTCTTTTTTTTTTTTTCTTTGAATACATGTACGGTATGTATACCTAGATTTTTTTTTTTAAGTATAAATAACCAAAAACAATTTTCTTGAATTTCAAATTAATAATAAAAAAAAATAAAAACTAAATAAAAAAAAAAAAAAAACACAACAAAAATTAGACTTCATCCGATATATTTTTCATTTGAATAAAAACAAACCAAAATGTCTAGAACAAAACCTAAATAAATAAATAGATGATAATAATTGTATTAAAGATATTATTGAAAATATAAAAAAAAAATAAAAAAAATCAAATAATTAAAGAAAAACTGAGAAAAACAGATTTTCTTTGAATTTTTTTTTTTTTTTTGAAAATATAAATAATCTAAACAAAACTATATAAAAATATCTATAACATAGAAATTAAAACATTTCTTGAAGTATTTTTTTAATTTTTTTTTTTTTTTTTTTTTTTGAATTTTTCACACGTCACAATAATCCTTTCTCTTTGAGCTTTTTTTAATTAATTTTTTTTTAGGGTTGATTTCAAAACAGTACATACCTGAAAAGTAACATAAGTCCTTGAACAAAAGATTGAAAATTGTTGTGCCTTGTTATTTGAGTTTCCGGTGTAAGTGCAACATTCCCAAATACCTAATTGATTTGATTTGATATTTTGTTTTTTATAATTTTTTTTTTAAAACACAATCATATTTAAAAAAAAAAAAAAAAACAGTATACACAGTATAAAGAAAAGCATTTAAAAAAAAAATACATATATAAATAATATCAAGTTTGTTTTCTTCTTTTTTTGTAGTTCAATTATAATAATTTAAATAAAGAAATAAATTATAATAAACTTAAGAAAGTTGAATAAAAAAGATTTTTTTTTTTTTTTGTTTGTTTATAAGATTTTTTGAGATTCTTCTTTTTTCTTTGTGGTAAATTAAATTTAAAAAAAAAAAATACTTGTATGTTTTTTATAAGGATTTATCCACTTTTTATATGTACGTGAAATAAGTGAAATTCATTTATACTCTTTTGCCTTGTTATATATAAGTAAATATATTATGTATGTGATTTTTGTATTTAACATGAGTATTTTTTTGTTTCATGTTTTTTGTTATAGTTTTATTTTTAATTAATTATTCTAAATTTTGTTTATCTCTGTTAGTTTTTGTTATAAAAGTAAGAGTATATATATTATGTATATAAGAGTACGCAATTTTGATTCAATTTATAATATTAAAATAAATTCAATATTATACAAATTACATAATAAATTAACAAAAACTCAATAAAGGGAATTATGCAATTACTTTCTAAAAGGGTCAACTTTACAATATTACAAAATTATATGTACATACAAAAAAAAAATAATAACAATAACCATTAATGATTTAAATATTTTAATTAATGTAATAATATAGAAATGTTTAAATACATTTGTTGGATTTTTTTTTTTTTAAATTTTCTAGATGAAATATTTCAATTTGTAGAAAAATGCATCTACATTCATAAACATGTATATATCTATCGTCAGTTAAGATATGAAAATTGGCAATAAAGCCTTATTCAAAAAATTTTTGAATCATTTTAAAAATTCAATAATGATCAATATTCTATAGTTATCATGTTATTATGATAAAAATTTCAATTTTTTTTATTATTTATAAAATTTTAAATCTTAACCATTTACGTGATATACACATTTTATATATTAAACTATAACGTACTCAAAAATTTAACTTTTTCAATTACAACTTTTTTTTTTTTTTATATTTATATATAACTTCAGAATTACTATAATTACCACTAAAATTCATTTTATTTAGTGTTATTCAATTTCAATGATTTTAATTAAATTTAACAAAATATAAAAATTAATAACAGAAAAAAAAAAAATAATTACTAAAAATTACTAGAACGTTATCAAAAGATATTTTTAATTAGACGACATGCTATTTACTATTACCATTTAAAAAATCAGAAAAATAATAGTTAATAATAATAATTAACTAAACAAATTAAAAACGAATTAAATCTAACAACAATGTAATCATTACTTTTTTTAAAAAAATGTTTATACTAGTCTAAATTGAGATTACTATTATTAACAGAATGCGTTCATATTTGTATTTATAATTTTAATTATGATTTTTATTTTGAGTTTTGGATTTTTTTTTTTTTTTGTTCTTAATTTTTCTCAACATCATATTTTTTGCATTACCATGCAAACTGTTCAATATAGTAATCTTTGGCTTAGAATTAATTTTTTTTTTTTTAATTATTACATATGAAACAAATTGATGATCCTATTTACAATATTTAACATTATGTAAATGATTTACTTCTACTATTTTTAATTAATTACAATTCAGTTGTTGCAAACAAAAGTTTTCTTTTTAATTTTCCAATATTTTATTATTCAATTTTTTTTTTTTCTATAATTTAATAATTTTTTTAATAATTTGTTTGCAAGCAATTTCTAACAACTTTAATATTGAATAATAAATATCAAATTTTTTATTTTATTTTTTTATTTTTTCTTCAACACTGTACAAGAATATAATGTACAATTTCAAACTACAATGATGTTTTATGAAAATGATTATAAACAAAAAAAAAAAAAAAAACAAAAAAACAAACAACTGTTTTCTTTAAATGTAAAATAAAATAAAATAAATTTAAATAAAGAATTTTAATTAATGATTTGATTTGATTTGAATCAGTTTTACTTAAAAAATTTAAAAAATTCAAATTTTCATTTAATTACTTTAACGAAACTCAACATAAAAAAACGTTACAGAAATAATTACATACATTTTTTAAACGAAAACAAAATTTCATATACTCCAAAAAAAAAACAATAAAAAAATATAAAATATCTCAAAATTACAATTACGAGAAAAATAAAACGATGAATGAGCGAAACAAAAAAAAAAAAACGAAAATCAGAAACCTTTTTAATTTACATGTTTAAAATATTAAAACAACAAAACAAAAAAAAAAAACAAACAAAAAGAAATTTATAATTTTACAAGTTTCAAGTATGATTTTATTTATAAATTACTTTTTAAAAGTAATTTAATGTTTTTTTTTCGGTTTTCAAACGATTATTACTTGAAAAAATTTTATGTGTGTAATACAAAAAAAAAATGAATTTAATTAATTAATTTTTACAATAAATTATAAATCATTCAAATTAATATTTTAATGATCAAAAATTTTATTACATACGTTTAAATAATACTTTTATAAAATATTTTTTTAGTTTTTTAGTTTTTTTTTTTATTAATAATTTTTTTTTTTTAATTTATGATGTCTATTTTAAACGATTTTTACCGAAAAAGCAGCAGCAGCCCTCCAAAGAATGTTTGAAAATTATTATGCCGGTTGAGTTGAGTATCCGGATCATACTTTACATTTCCAAAAACCTTAATTTTTATATATATTCATCATGTATTTTATTTTAAATTAGAAAATAAAAATAATAATAATAAAAATTATAAAAATAAAAATAATAATAAAAGAAAAACAGAAGAAAAATAATTTTAAAAAAAAACCCCTAACTTTCAAAAATTTAAAAAAAAAAAAAAACAGTTCCTTGAAAAAGTAAATCATAATAAAATATTATGCATTCACATATTGTATAGATATAAGATCTATATCACACAATTTTTAACTTAAAATTTAAATAAAATTTAAAATAATTAAAAAAAAAAAACTAATCCGCATGTAAAGAATTAAATAATTTCTCTAAGAGATAAATTTATTATAAAAACACTGACAAACAAATTTAAAACAAAAAAACAAAACACAAGATTTTAAAGTGAACACAAAAATTCTAATTGAAAAAAAATATATATATTTAAAATTTTTATAATTATTTTATCTATAACGACACAAATGAAATAAAACAAAATGTAAATGAGTGATAAACGAGAAATATATAAAATTAATTTAAATAAATATAAAATATTTAATATATTATATCATTTAAATAAAACACTTTTAAATATAAAATAATTAATTTATACCTAAACTTAATTATTTTGAAATAATTTTTTTTTTTTTTTAATCCTATTCTAATATCTAAAGGTTTTTTTTTTATTCATTTAATTTTTATTTTTAATTTTTTTGTTATTTTATAACTTTAATATAAATTTTGTTATCAAAATAATTCTTTTTCTAGAAAAAGAACTATTTAATCATGTTCGTCTAAGGTAATACATTTAAAAAAAAAAAAAAATAGTAAAAATTTGGAAAATGTTTAAAATCTTATTAACACTTAGAATTATTAAACATAAAAGTGATTCTAATCACGTGATCAAACAACCAAATAAATTTGAAAAATTAAAGTATTTAAGATGATTTTTCAAAAATTATTTTATTGATTAGATAAAAAGATAAAAAGGGGCCTACACATTAATTATTAATTGCGTGAAAAGCTGGACTGATGAAAAAAATAGGCCTCCTAAAATCAGTCCATTCATATAAAAGTCATCACTTATCTAATCTTTAAATTGATCACCTGATTAGAATCACTCTTCTTTTTAAATGGCTTTTATTCTCACGATCGTATTTATGTAAACCTTTGGTTGTCTTATCTAAATTTCAATTTAAATATTTTAAACTTGAACCGACAAAAAGAAAAAATCCGTTGAAAATAAAGGAATGTAAACCTTTCTAAACATTATTCTCTAAATTCATTTTAGAAAATCAAAAAATCTAAATAAAAATTTCTAATGCTTACGAAACCGTCAAAATACAATTGTGTGAGAATAAATGCCATTGCAATTAAAAATAAAATATATTAGACAAATATACAATGTTATAAAAATGGGGAATAATAATTTTTAAATTATACATTTGTTTCATTTTTTTTTGTTTTTTTCAATTTTTAAAGAAGAAATAAATAAAATTTAAAAAAAATATATATGTATTTATTGATTGAAGAATTATTTGACCCTTTTAATTTCTATATATTTTTAATTAGTTTTTTGCTTCTTGCTCTTATTTTTTTTTATAATTTTTTTTTTGTTAAACAAAATGTTGAATTTTAAATTTAAATTTTGTAATGTAATAAAAAAATTAAAAATGATTTTGTTCAAAATAATCAATTAGATTCATTTTGAATTAATTTGAATTTTAATTTTTTTAGTTGTTTTGAAAGTATTTTAGGATTTTTCGGTATTTTTTAATATTTCGTTTTTTTTGTAAATCAATTCAAATAAATCGAATTAATTATTTCGAGTGACTATGAAAATAATTAATATGTTGGTTATTTCTTAATTATTGGATAAAACTGAAAACCTGAATTATTACATATTTTTTAAACTTTTTTTTTTTGTTGTAAACATTAATTATTAAAGAATATCAAAAAAAAAAAAAATATATATGTTTTTGAAATTCTTACAAGTTAAATATTCAATTTTATTACTTTTTTTTCTGAAGTAAAAAATAATTTCTTTTTTTTTTTTTTTTGAGAATGTAATATCACAATATTCATTTTATTTTTTGTAAAAAATCAAAACGCAACAATAAAATATAATAATAAATTATTTAAAAATCAAAATAAAAAAAAACTCAACATATTGAATTAAAAAAGAAAAATTCAAAATAAAAAAAAAATAGATATTATATATCTGCTTTTTAATTAAAAAATTAATTGTACATACCTGCATGCCAATAATGGCATAAATAAAAAATAGCATAGCTATTAACAAACAAACGTATGGCAGAGCTTTAAATGATTGAACAAATGTCCATAACAGTATACGTATCGTATATCCTTGGCGAAGTAATTTTATTAAACGTGCCGCACGAAATAATCGTAAAAATCCTACATTTATTGAATTCGACTGTGAATATAGAAAAATATTTAAATTAGTAATAAGAAATGTTTTTTTTTTTTTTTGTAAGAAATAAAACGGTCATTATAAAATTAATAAATTTCTCAAAACTATTAAAACACAATTTAAAAAAAAAAAAAACAAATTAAATTAAAAACAAATTTTTTTTTTTTTTAAAAAAACTAAAAAATATAACAAAATGATATTACATTGTATTGAATGGTAAAAAAACAAATTTAATTTTTGTGATTTTGTGTCATACATATTTCTATAATTTACATACACAAAAGTGCTAATAATATATTTTTGCTATCATTTTTTTACCATTCTTAATTTTCCTAACAAAAACAAAAAACAATTTTCATTAAAATTTCCTATAATTGAACTAAAAAAAAAAAAAATTAATAAATAAATACTAAAACAATAATATTAAATAAAGCTATGTAATATATCCTGAAATTATATTTATCTACAAAAATATATGTACAAATGTACATATATGAAATTTTTTTTCTTGTATATTTAATCGAATTAAATTTTTTTTATTTACGAAATAAATTCAAGCAATTTACGATATTGAAACCACTATGTTGGTTCAAATATTGTAATGTATATTTTGAGAATACAAATTTATTCGGTATCATTGATTTCAAACAGGTCCGGTTTAAAAAAATTTTTTTTTTTTTAAATCTTTAAATTAAATTAAAACATACATTCTAGTAATATAAGATCATTTTTCAGATTCTTAAAACATTTTCACGTTTTTCTACAAAAATTTTTATTTGAACTAAATAAAAATTGCTTGAATCTTCAATTTTGCTTGAATTTATTTCTCTATTTATTTACTACATATAAAATGGAAAATTTTGTTATTCATCAATTGTTAAATTAAAATTTAAATAAAATATTTATAAATACTATTAAAATGAAAATTCAAAATTAAAAATCAAAAAACCTATTAAATAAAATTATATTACAAAATTATAAATAAAAAATAAATCATTTAATTATATTATAATTAAATTTTCTATTACAATATAAAATTAGAAAAATTATTTGAAAAGCACTATTATATATATATATGAAGGTAACTATTATAATAGTTTATTATTTATAAAAAAAAAAAAAATTAAGTATATATTTAACTTATGTACACAAGAATTTCTTACATTTTGTACAGTGTAATTAATTATTATTATATAATGTAGAGTATATTATTATAATACAAACGATGACGATTTAAAATTTTTACAATATGGAAAATATGGAAGGTATTAAACTTCATTTCATATTAGTATATTAGAATAAATATATAGAAATTATAAAATTATATATTCAATTGATCTTTATATAAAATATATGTAAGTACGGGCTATCTTCAAAAATGTATCACTGCCTATTTGATGCGATACTCCGCATATTATGGATCTTAAGCTGAATATCGCATTAAATAGGCAATGATACATTTTTGAAGATAGTCTATGTATGTCATAAATTTATTTTATGTACATACACGCATACATACATTCATATATGGTACATAGATTAATGCAAGGATTTATATCAACAAATTATAGAACTAAAATTACTACCACAAAGAGGAAGAACAATTTTCGTAGTTAAAATATATGTATGTATCTAGCAATAATACAGGATGATTCACTGAAATATGTATTATGCACATAGGCCATGAAATACATATGTAGGTCTATGTACAAGTTACAGACATTAGTTTAAGACTAAGCTCCTCAAACATTAGAAGCTGTTGAAATATCGACATTTTTTCATTTATCTTTTATTTCCCTTTAAAACTGTAAAATTTTCAAATAAATTATTATAAATTACAAACAGTAGTGTATGGTAAATCCGTATAAAATGTTTTACCTTTATTTCGAATTAAAAAATTTGTAAATTTTTAAAATTGAAAATTTTCAAATATTTTCATTACACAGAACAGTGAAACACCCTGTAGCATCAAGAATTCTAGCTAAATATCCTAGAGATTAAGTTGTTTGTTTTTTTTATAAGTAGCATATTTACACACATGTTATAAATTGATAGCTTTAAGTCGTATATGCGTTATATTTACAAATGATTTATTATTTTTGTTTATTTCTTTTTAAATATGATGGAATAAGTTATTAATTTTATAATTTAGGGGAACTAATCATAAAATCTAGAATATAACAATATAATATTCACAAGTTATTCAAACAAGTTTGTTATTTTGTTTTTAATCCGTTTGTTTTACTTACGTCCTTTTATATCACATGTATTCGAATATAGATTTGAAATTCGTATTCATTTGAAAGATTCGTTAATTATATTAATTTATAATTTTATCGATGTTTAATGCACGATGTATTAGTAATATTTTTATAGGTGTTAAATACATAATAATCAGATTTTATTTTAAGTGTTTATTTATTTATGTATTTTATTTAATTTTTTTTTTTTTTTTTTTAACACGTAGCAGGCACACAGGCATCAATGTGAAAAAAAAAGAATAAAATAAAAGCAAAAATTAATTATCATTTTTAAGTTTAAGGTGAAAAAAACATTAAATGTTTTATATGCACATTGAAAATATTTTTTTTTTTATTCAAAATTACAAGGGAAATGGGACAACATTTACTTTTACATACACATTTTTTATTTTATTTATTTATTTAATTTGATATTTATACATACAAGATACGTCGTACATTTAATTAATAAACAACATTCGATGTACGTGAATACATTTTAAATAAAAATAAAAAAAAAATCCAAAATACATGTATCTAAACGATTAAAACTACTCAGTTGATGATTATTTTTTTTAAAAAGATAGTCTTGATTTTATTTGTTTTTTGCCGATTTTCTAAATAAAATTTATAAATTTCTTTGAACCAATTTGATTTCATGACTATCTTTAAGATTTATCGATATAAAATTATCAACTATTATTATATGTATATGGAATCCAAAAATAAAAGTATCTACATAATATAATCAATATCTATGGATGTAGGTGTGTACATGTATCATAAAACAGCAAATTTTTAAATATCAATCAAGCAGGATTCTATACTACAAATTTGTATTAATCATGGAGCTTACTATTTTACAAATGCAAAAAATAAGACGAAGAAAACATATCTTAATTAATTATATTTGTCTTTGTTTTTCCTTGTCTTCCGATATCTCCAATATTTTTGTTTTTTTTTGTAAAATTTGAGATTTAATAAAAGAAATTGATAAACTGAATTTCAAAGTTAAAAATTAACTAACAAAAAATTCGTACGTTTGAAAATACATACTTTGAAATTCAGTCTCAACATTCTTGTGTTTTTTGTAAAAGCTCATTTTTGATAATGCATTTCAATTATAAAAATTTGGATTTTTTCATATTTATGATTTTATCAATTTTTCAACTTTTTTTTTTGTTTTTTGAAAAAGAAAAATTGATAGTACTTGTAATAATAAAAATGACAAACATTAAAAGAATAATATAGGGTAAATCGAGCATGGGTCATAGGATTTTTAACTAAGTGCAATATAAAGCACTGAACTATTTTATCCTATTTTGATGATAAAAGGGATTAAATTTATTCATGATAATTGTAATGTATTTTTGTTTTTTCTTGTATTTTATCTTAATATAGTACACAAAATATACAGGATATCCCAAAATAAGTGTCACAAAACCGTCATTCTTTTAAATCCAAACATCTAATAAAAACTCGTTTAATATTTTTTTTTCTCATGGAATTTACTTCTACTAAATTTTATGGATTGAAAGTTTTTAAGCATGTAAAATACTACCAACAAAAAAATCTTTCAAATCATCTTGCATCTTGTCAACATCTTGTATATTTTATAAACTGAAATAAAAATCTAGAGTTTTCTAACAAATTAAATAAAACAAAATTTAATAAAAATAATTAAAAATTAGATTCAGTAAAATTTTTATATGGAAACATTTACATTCATTATTAAAAGCGATAGTCCTCTTTAACAAAAACGAATTAAAGAAAACCAAGGAATAAAATCGTGAAAAAATAATAAGAAAATTTTAATAATATCCCAGAAATAATGAAAAGTCATTGGGATTTAAAACAATTTTTTACTGGAAGTAGTCTGAGCTTCAAGTATATGATTTACATTGTGACACCGATTTCAGGACACCGTACATATGTACTGTTTATAATAAATAAAGTATTTAAAAAAAAAAAAAATAGGTTTAACAAATGTATATGTACATTTCATGATAAATATGAAAATATATTTACAATGTTTATAAGTAATTTATGTATTTGATATTGCGTGTAAAATGAAAAAAAAAATAAATAAATAAAAATAAAAACAAAAAATTCAAATAATTTTAAAAAGAAAAATTCAATGAAATAGGAAAATAAGTATTATTAGTATATAAATTAGTGTATTTATGTACTTACATCACCCTGTTATTTTGTTTTGTTTTTTTTTTTTAAATTTATATTTTTTGTTTTTGTTGTACATGCAGTGTTTTAATCATGTTGGTGTGATTGTTGGTTTTGTTGTTGTTGTTGTATACATATGGGAAGATGATGTTAAAATTGTCGAAAATTCAGTAATTTGTAATAATCATAATTTCATTATATTTTTTCCAATTATTTCAATTTAAGCCAAATTTAGCGTAATATTGATTTATATATATTTTTTTTTTTTAGGTTTTTTATGAATAAAAATTTTGACCAATATATCATAACCAAATTATATTTTTGTGTGTTCGTTGTGTGTTTAAAGTGTTTATTTTGTAATGCGATGAAGCGTTTACAAAAAAAGGAAAAAGAATAATTTAATTTTTTTTTTAAATATTTAAACAAAAAACGATTTCAAATTTTTTGTTTTTTTTTTTTTAATTAAAAATGTAATTTTATTTTTTTAAGGATTTTTCGAAATTCTGTTTGTATATTGTTTCTAATATCAATTTTACACAATAAAATTTCAAAATTTAATTTAATACAACAGAATTTCGAATAATCTTATATATGTAAAATATTAATTATATTTTTTTAATATGTCCATAAAATTTTCACACATAAGTTTTCTAGAGAAGAAAAAAAAATTTTTTTTTGTCTGCTTTCTTTTAAGTAAGTAAAAAGCAAAGCCGAACATTTTGTCTTTCAATTCCTTAATTACAATTAACGAAAAATATTCAACATATTTCAAAAATATTTCAGACATAAATCAATTAATTTAAAATTCAATCATTTGTATATTATTCATTATTTTCAAATAATTCAGTTCTTCAAATGTCTGAAATATCTTTTTTAAAAAATAAAAAAAAAAAACTACTTGTACTATAAAATAAATTTTCTAATATGCAATTCATAATTAACTAAATGTACATATATAATGGCTATTTCTAAACTATACAATTTCTTTTTCAATTCAAAAATTATATTTTCATAAACTCTTCTTTTTTTTTTTTTTTTAAATTTGATATTTTGATTTCTAACGTTTTCAAACCAATTAACTAAATTATTTCTAAAACACATAAAATTATAATTTCTTTTTTAACGTAATTAAAATCTTAACAAAAAATATTTTCTGTAAATTTCTACTATGCAATATTATTTCAATAAACAAAAAAAACAAAAAAAACTAAATACGAAAAAAAAAATAAAAATTTGAATTTTTAAACAATTGCCCATTCATTTGAATTTACTTAATTTATGTGTGATTAGTTTTTGATTCATGTGTAACGGATCTTACAAGACATGCTTAAAATTCGAAATAAGTTTAAAATTTTCTAAAAGTTCAAATTTTTATTTTTCCTTCTTTTTTTTAATTATTATCATATACACAAAATATTTTTTTTTTTCATTTAATGTAATGAATTAATATTATTATTTGTTTAAACAAACAACAATCGACTACAACAACACATTTAAACAAAATAGCAACATTTTATTAATGGACATGTAACGTGTATTCGTGTTTTTTGTACTTACATCATGCTGATGTTTTATTATTATTATTATTTTTTTTTTTTTATTTTTTTTTTTTATTATTAGTTATGAATGATTATTGCCGAACATAATAAATATTTTTTTTTATTATTATTATTATTATTATTATATTTTGTTTTTGAGTATATATAGTGAGTATATATGTTTTGCAATATTATCAAAAGTGTTTATTATTTTTTTTAATGCATATTGTATGAAATTAATGTTTTGAATTTATTAATTGTAATAAATGTAGTTTTAAATGTATTGAAATTGTTTTTCATTGAAATTTTGAGTATTTTTTAAATTTTTTTTTTTTTTATTTAATTTTAATTTTTGTGTAATTATGTTTATATGTTTTTTTTTTTTTTAGTTTTTATAATTATTCCGATGATATTCAGAAGAATAACCAAAAGAAAAATCGAGAATATAGAAGAAAAAAAAAACAAAATCTAAAATTAATAAATAGTGCATTAATTTTTTTTTTTTATTAAATTTTTTTTTTTTTTAAATTAGTTGCTTTATAAATGCCTGACTATAAAAATAAAATGTAATATGCAGAGTTACAAAATAACGACAAAAAAAATTTATGTTATTTTTTTTTATTCTGTATACTCGTATACCTACGACTATTCATGATAAAGTGTTTTGAAGTATATTATTTATCAATCTGTGTGAATATAATTATGTTAATGTGTGATTTTTATTTCTAAAACAAAAATCAAAATATGTATTTATTTAAATCAAAAAAAAAAAAAATATAACAAGTACAAGTTATGTTGTACAAAAAAAAAATCTTGTTAAAAATCTGTGAGATTATATTTTGAAGGTATAAAAATTTTCTAGTCAAAACCCTACTATTTATTTATTTTCTTTTTTCTTTTTATTTTGTTTTCGATTTATGAAGATTCGCACATATTATTTGACTAAACTCAAAAAATACGATTTTATTTTTTTCATACACCAAATATTGAAAATTTTTTTTTAAAAAAATATATATTCTTGCATCTTCCTTTTCAACACCTATAATTACGTATTTGCAATAAAATATGTATATAGAAAACAAAAATTCATCTTAATATTTTGTGATCTTAATACTTGTGTTTTGTAAAAGTTTTATAATTTTTTTCATGACATTTTTTTTTTTTAAATTTAAAAAACTGAAAGGAAATGACCACAAAAATTCTGCTTTGAAAAAAAAAAAAAAAATTGTTGACCTTGATTCATCGTTCATCTTAATCTTAATTTTTAATTTACAATATTATTTTTATGCTAATTAACAGAGTTTATTAAAATCTTTAAAAAATTTTTCTTTTTAATCAAATTTCGATTTTATTAAAAAGAAGAAAAAATAATCGAAATTATGTAATAGGTATTTAAAAAAAAAAAAAAAAACAACAACATAAAAAAGTAAATCATATATTTACCCCAAATTCCATCCATAGTGCATCAATTATACTTCCAACTACTGTTATCAAATCAAATATATTCCATGGATCTTTAAAGAAATTCTGCAATGAAAATAAAATAAAACAACAATAATTCAATATTTTCCATTTTCTTTTTTTCTTTTTTGTTTTTCAATAGTGGTATTGAAAAAAATTATTAATTTTAATTTTTAGTAGCTGAAAAATAAAGAAAATCAATAAAAAAAAGTTTTTTTTTTCAATTTAATTAATAAAAAGCTTTTCGTTTGTCTTTCAAATTTTTTTTATAATTAAGAAAAAAAAAATTAATCTATATTATCAACTACATTTCTTCTTCAATTTAATTACATAGAGTCTTCTACAGCTACATATATTTAATTACTAAAACAATGCAAAATATAATTTTTAAAAAATTTGCAATTTGTTTAATTGATTAATGAAAATTTGTAAAAGTAAAAAGATGAAAGCTTATTATTTTTCTTGATTTTTTTGACCATTAATCTAAAAAATAGGAAAAACAAATAAAGTTTTCCAACGTACATTCTCGATTTTAATGGCAAAATATATTAAATTTTATTAAAAGAACAGATCCTTTTTATCTAAAACCAATTATCATTTTTAATAGATTTATTTTTTTATACCATTTTTTCCCCAATATTTTCATAAATTTTCCAAACTTCAAAAACAAAAGAAAAAAAACAACTTTCGAAAATGAAACAAAACTATTTCAAAATCAAATTTATGTTGAATTTAATTGAATTTCCTTTTGCAATTCTTGCGTTTTTCAAATTTGAAATTCTTTTTATTATCATTTTTAATTGAATTCGTATGTGCTACTAATTTTTGATATTAAGTGATTCCAGAAAAAGCATATTCCCAAAATTTTTTGATATTTAAAAATGTATTTTCTTCAAGAAAACAAAAATAAAATAACTGTGATTAAAAATGTATTTTTTTTTCATACCTTAAATACAATAAAACGATTTAAAAAAAGAATAAAAAAAATTTGATTACGAAAAAATAATGTAAAAATAAAAAAATTAACCAAACACACAAAAGAAAAAATGAAACACATTTACCAACCTTACATCCGAATGCAATTAATTTTAATATTGTTTCCAGCAGGAAAAATAATGTAAATACCAAATTCATATATGTCAGGATATCGATGTGTAATGGTGGTGCATCATGAAACTACAAAAACAAAAATTTAAAACGCTGAACTATTGTAAATTAAATCAGTTTTCCTGTTTTTATTTTTTTATTTTTTTGGGTTTTTACTAAGACCGTTTTTTTTTTTTAATTGTACTTATACATAAATAATGTTGTAGTAGTTTAAATTCATTTAACAGAGAGAGAGAGAGAGTGATAGAGAAAGAGATAGGTAACATATTCTTTCTTTTAATAAATTTGTTAGTGTATTTCTGTTGTTTTTAGTAATATATCAAAATACTGAGAAGAACTAAAATACTTGAAACTACAAAATTAAAATAAAAATAAAAAAAATTAATTAAAACTAAACTCAAATTATTTACTGAAATAAAATTTTCAAAAAAAATAAATAAAATAAAATAAATTAGAAATATTAAAATAAATCATGCATTACACACATTTAAATAATTAACATGTGTTTTTTTTTTTTTGCGTGCAAAATTATGCATATATGCATACATGCATATGTATTTGTGTAATATTCATTACAATTGATACAAATTAAATATTTTGTGATTAAATATTTGATAATATAAGTGTGAAATAATGATTTCATGCATAAAAAAATTATATCTCATCACATCAAATATATATTTAAAATAAATTGATAATGCTATATTATCTTATCTGATATTTTAAGCTTCATTCATAAATTCAATAGACAACAGTAAAATGTGAAATATAAAACTATTACTTACCTTGTTCCCCAAGATTTAAAAAAAAAAAATACAAATTTACTTTGAGAATAACTAAAATCTACTGAAACAAAAAAAAAAAAAAAAAAGATTCACCTTTTCAAAGCGAAAAAAAAAAATTTGCTCCTAATAAATAATCCAAATTGAATTGCATAGAAATTCAAATATGATCGAATTTTTAAAATATCATTTTTGAATTTCTGAACATTTCTATTTACATTACAAAAAAATATTCAAATAAATTTTTATTAATGAAAAATTCAAAAAAAAAATCCCAAGCTTTTAACTGATAATAAAAATACAAAAAATATAAATAAATAAAAAAAAACAATTCTTTTCTAATTTAGCTTAAATCAATTCAGTTTTTCAGCTACTAAAATTTCCTCTTTTTTTTTTTGTTAAATTTGTCCTTCTTCGCATTTGTACTGCAAAATTTCTGTTGTATGTCCATAACATACTTTAACTCTAGAAAAACATACATATACACACACGTATTTAACACCCACCTTAACACCGAATCCAATTATTTTAAGTACTGTTTCAACACTGAACATTCCTGTGAATCCCATGTTGATGTACCTTAATGATCGCTCATATATTTCGCTTTGTTGATGATACTGCGTTATAAATTTTAATTTATATTATACATTTTTTTTTTTCTTAAAATTTTTTACATCATTTTATTTTTTTTTTTTTGATTTCTTTTTATTATTTGACAATTTATTTAGAAAGTATTTAGAAAGGTATCAGTGTTTTTAAAAATAATTAATTATCTTATTTCATTTTTTTTTTTTTAATTAAAAATTAAAATTATAAAATTTTGAATCTCAAAATAATTTTAAATTCATTGAATTTATCAATTTTTAATTTTTTTTAGGTTTTTTTTTAATTTTGTTGTTCGTTTGTGTATGTATTCTGTTAGTCAAATAATATTTATTTTTAATTGTATACATTACAAAAAAAAAACTCAAATAAGGAAGAAAAAGTTTGAATAAACTTTGATGATTAATTTTTTTAAAAAAAAAATTATAATACTACATATGAGAGTGTGATTTTAAGATGAAAAGAAAAGCGTTTTTTTTTTTCTAAATATATATTTTTTTTTTAATCAAATTAAGTACATAATTAAAATAGTTTTTTTTTTAGGTCATTAATTTTCTTTTTTTATTAATTTTTTTGTATTAATATAGATATCAGTTTTGTATAGTTTTTATTTTCATAATTTCATTTAAATTTTTTTTTTTAAATTATTTGTTATTAAATTTAATTTCGTTTAATTTTACACATATACAAAAGTACATGCTAAGAAACAAAAATTCAAAAAAAAAATTGTAACGTATTCTTTTGTGAACATAAACACATAAATTTAGTTTAATTTCTTTTTAAAATCACATCAATTTTATATTAATTAAAATATTCAAATGCGCATGTACATAATATTAAAAATCCCCAGAGACACAAAAGCAATGATTAAAATTTTTTTTGGAAAAATATCTCAGTGAGTAAAGCAAAATAGAAAAATGTTTATTTTAAAATTTATCTTGACAAAAATAACAATCATGTCATTCAGTTACACAACATTAAAAAAAATAAATACAAATAATTCATGCACACATGCTCTATAGAAAAATTAACGAGTACGACATGCTTTCATTAGGTTAACGTATAATCATCATTCTCCTTTGACGTCGTCTTTAATCATCGATTTGTTTATCAAGTTAACGTAATCATTCTTCTTCTCCCAAGAGCGCTACAGCCCAAATCGAGGCTTGGCCTCCAACGTAATCATTCTTCTTTGATTCAAATTTTTGTTTGTGCCATTATGAGTTAAACTCGAAATAAAATTATTTTCCAACCGGTATTTTTGAATTTCTTTTTATCGCGTGTCATAAAGTTGAGACAAAATTTCAATAACTTATTACATTTCAAATTATTTTTTTGGACAAAATATGAGCTGTTAACCTTTTTTTGTTATTTGTAATGCCAAGTTTTTTTTTTTTTTTCTTCAAAAAGAGAATTTGTGTTTTCTATACACATTCGACCGCCAGACTTACGTCCATATATGATGTTAATATTATTGACTATTTTATAAAAATAATTTTTTAATTACATCATGCTTTTTCTCAATTTCTAACTCAGCTCATATTTCGCCAGATTTGGACTTTGATATTACACAAAGTCCATAATTAAATCGTTTGTTTCTAAGCATTCCGTACCGACCGTCAATTCGAATGCTTTTGTCCAAAAAAAAAGGCAAATAAATTTATTATCACTGTGACAAAAAATGAAATTTTCATATTTTTTACACCCAGTTCCAAAAAGTGAAGTATGTATAAAAATAATTCATTTTTCTTATGTACATATACATATGTGCGCATGTTACATATGTACATAGCTAAATACAAAAAATATTTTTATTACATGCACACAACATACATCAAGACTTCAAGATGCAAATTGGAATTTCCACATTTCAATTTCCAAACAAAAAAAAAATAATTTCAATCAATCCACATACATATAGTTAATTAGTTACTTAACAATATTTCACATTAACCATATTAACATGCTCTGTGCTCAATATTAAATACAAAATGATCCAAGGAAGAGAAAAGAAAATTTATATAGTAAAACAAACAAGACAGTGTTCGCAATATTATTGATTGTGAACCGTTTTGTCATCCATAAGGAAAATTGATTTTTCTATTTAAAAAAAAAAAAAAAACGAATAATTATTTTCACATTTTTTTAAACTGTTGTTATCGGTATAAAAGCGTTTAACAACAAATAAAGCTTGATGTGAAATAACTTAATTTTATTTTCATTTTTTATTTTTTTTATTTTTACAAATGATGTGTTCACATTTTTAACTGAGACATGCGTTTAACGTTTAACTTTGTTTTGTGCTTTTGGTAAATTACGACATTTAACAATAGATTTAGAAATTATAAAATTAAAATTAAAGAAAAATTTCAATAATTTTTTTTTTCAATTTTATTTGAATAATGTATGTAATATTACGATGATGTCTCATTTTATAAATAAAAATGAAAAAAAACAAAAACAAAATTAAAAAACAAAATAAAGCATAAACAATTAACATGCTCAAATTAAAAACAAAGAAAATTACTTAATAATTTTTAAATCATGAAAAAACCGTTTTTTTTTTTTTAAATAATGTATGTAAAAGAAATGAAAAATTAAATAAAAATAATAATTTCAAATATATTTTTGTGTTGTGTAATACACGTAAATGTCTTATATACTTGATTATTTGACTGTCAAATAAATATATAATATATGCATGTTATATTTTGTGTACGACGAGTGTTTTTGTTGGTTTTTTAAATGGGAAAAACTTTTCTAATTATTTTAATGCATTTGCATAAAAACATATATTATGAAATTTTTCTGTTTTTATGAATGCATTAAAAAATTAAACGGATAGTATATATGTACATATTTTTCACCTATGAAAATAAAATTTAAAAAATATATATATATATATTTACATTTCTAAATGATATAACATACCTTCATCATTAATAAAAGTGTATTAAAAACAATTAACATCATTATAAAATATTCGAACGGAGTTGATACAACTATTCGCCAGACTTTATATTTAAAGCTATTTCGTTCTTTCGGCATATAGCGTTCTAAGGGTCGAGCACCTATTGTAAAATCAATACATGATTTCTAAAAAACAAAAAATACAATAAAAATAAGAAAAAAAAATTTAAAAAAAATTTTTTTGATTAATTTTATTTATTTTTTCAAAAAATTTAATTAAATTAAAATTTTAATTTATTTTTACTTGATTTTTATCGATTTCACCATCTTGTAATTCGGCTTCGCCTTGCTCTTGAAATGTAATAATAATCAAGGCCACGAAAATGTTAACAAAGAAGAACGGAAATACTATGAAATAGACAATATAAAATAATGACATTTCAATACGGAAATTCTGTATTGGCCCCCTATCCTCGTATGTTGCTGCCATTGAATGTTGAAGGATCTGAGGCCATCCTTCACCAGTTTGTACAGCAAATAATGTTAACATGGCAGTTACAACATTATCATAATGAAAACTTCGTGTCTTCCATATTCTAGGTTCTTGCCTTGGTAAAAGCTCATCTTCCTCGTATTTAAAATAATAACCCCTATGATAAAAAAATTTTTGTTTTATTTATTTATAAAATTATAACAAAAATTCAAAAAAAAATTAACAAAAAACAAATATTTATGTAAATACTAAGAAAAAAAAAATGTAAAATGTACTTACTGACATTCTTCGGGCTTATGTTTACTTTCGTCCGTACAGTAAAAAAATTTCCCATTAAATAATTGTACAGCGATCACAGCGAAAATAAAATGGAATAATATATACACGATTAGAATATTTACAACGTTTTTAAGTGAATTCACTACACAATCGAATACAGCTTTTAATTTTGGAACACGTTTTATTGTTTTTAACGGACGTAACACTCTTAATACTCTTAATGATTTGATTGTTGATAAATTTTGTCCAGCACTGCTTCCACTGTTTTACAAATTTATAAAATTACAATAATTCATTATTTATTTATTGTATTTTTATTTTAATTAAAATTATTTTTTTATTTTATTTTGTATTTAAATCAAATTAAATTTCATTTTACTTACGTCATATCGAAACCGAAACTAACAGCAGCGCATATAACGACAACAGCGTCCATTATATTCCAAAATTCTCTTAAGTAACTGCCCGGATGTAATATAATACCTAAATCTACAATTTTAAGTAACATCTCTATCGTAAATACACCGGTAAATGCATAATCAAAATAATTTAGCACTTCGTTACGAAATGATTTTTCTACAACTGGATCTTCGGCTGCCAATGCCATAGATGATAGTGAAATTACGACCATAATAAAAAAATCAAAATATGGTAAATTAACCACCCAATGAGCACCACGTCGTACCCTATACGAAATTCAAGTGTAATATACAGAAAACAGTTTAAAACAAAAATATACATGTATACTATACGTATTTATGAACAAAATGAAAATTTTTCTTACGGATTTGTGGGTGATAAAATGAACATTGATGAATATGGTAGCATTGGCCTAGGTCCCTCTGTTATTTCTTCCTCTTCTTCTTTTTTCTCTTCTTCCTTTTTCTTACTTTTACCACCAGTTTCGGACACTTGTTGTGCATCAGCTCGTGGAGGTGAACCATCAGATGCTTGTAATGCTTCCATTTCTTTTTCTAATTCTTGTAATTGTTTCTCTTTATCCTCTTCAACTTGTTCTTCTTCAGCGGCGGTTAATTCTTGTGCATTCGCTAAATTATCGACAGCGATAGCCAAGAATACGTTCAACAATGTGTAGTTACCAAATAGCACCAATACAATGAAATATCTACAAACCACATTTTTAATTATTACAAAGTTTAATTTTTTTTTTTTTAAATAAATTATTTAAAAAATTCGATGACTTCACTTCATTCCATGATTTTAACAATACACACATAAAATTAAAAAATTCTTAAAATGAAAAACGAAAAAAGAAAACAAAAACAAGGCCCGTATTTGAAAAGCTAACTTAAGTCTAATACCAACGAAAACCTATTCTTATATGAAATTTAAGCCTGAAAATTAAAAGTTAAGACGACCTATTAGTTGTATAAAATTCGAAGTCTTTCCTTTTCTTAATCATTTAAATAAATGAAGATCCCAGGCTTTAGGCTTTTATATTAAGTTGATCCTGAGACTTAGGTTAGCTTTATAAAATACACGCCCAGAAGCATATAGTAACTATTTCAACTAGCAAAAACAAAAATAAAATAAATAAATACATATAAATGTGCATTATCTCATGCTTACACAATAAGTTTTAATAAGCAATTAAATTTTAAAATATTAAGAAAAAAAAATTAATTCAAAGAGAACATATTTATGAACTTAAATTTACCGAATTGAAATTCATTTTTAATTATTATGTACAAAAATGAAAAATTTTGAAAAATTTTCTTTCAAAATTTTAACACATTTTTTTTTTTTTTAATTTCAAATCATAAAGTGCTATTAAAAATTAAAAAGCGTGAAAAGTTAAAAAATTGTATTTAATTTAACTTGCTTAGGCTCATGATGACTATACAATTTACCGCAAAAATATAACATAAATAAAATTATACATAACAAAAAAAAAAAAAACAAAAAATTAAAGTAAGATCAATGTTAGCTAATCAAGCAATGGCTAAAAAACAAAACAACATTGAATAAAAAGTACTGAGTTTAAGACAGAAAAATATCCTATTTCTACGAGTAATTATTTTATAAACATGCATTTTTTTATATTTTCTATGTATACAAAAAAAAAAAAAATTACCTAAATTCAGATTAAAAATCAAACTTGAAAATTTTCGTTACAAAATTTGAATTTTTTCTTTAATAAAATTTATTTTTTTTTTTAATATCTATTTAACTTTTACTATTATATATTTACCTTTTGTTGTATTATTCTTAAATACTACACATCTCAACAATACAAAGAAAGAAAATTTTTAATCATTTTCATAGAAATTGAAGAAAAAAAAAATTTTTTTTTTTTTTTTTTTGATTAATAATTTCGATCTTTGTTTTTTGTAATAATTTTTTTTTTTAACTTGTTTTCTATATTTATTGTATTTAAATGTTTAATGCTTGAATTTGAATGCTATATTTTTTCATAATTATGTAGCATTAATGGTTCGACGTTCATTAATTCTAAATTTTATTTAACAAGCCTTCTATATTTTATATTCTATATTCACAAAAAAATTCAAATACAGAGAAAGGTAATGATGTGATATTCTAATATTAAATTACTGAATTAATTATATTTTGATTTTATAGTAGCGAAACTACAAATTCCTCAATGAATTTTTTATATGAGTTGATTATATTCCAAAAAAAATTATATTTCGGATTTTTAAGATGAAAATAAATTTTCACACACCCAAAAATAAAGATTATAGCTTAATTTCATATGCAGAGGAATCATATGACTTGTATACATATTAATATATGTGAAAGTTTTTATTCTCTCAAAAGACACAAATTATATACTAAAGTATGTAATATGAAATAAATATAAAATAAAATAAAAGATATTTGCACGGACACACATTTAATAAATAAGAACATATTTAATTTTTAATATTAATTTAAAAAAAAAAAAAACGAAAATTTAAATTTGTTTATTTTCGAATTGAGTATAAAAATTAAATCAAAATAATAATAATAAAAAAAAAACATGCACACATACACATATATGACACTCAAAAAGACATATATTATCCAATTGTATGTAGTATATAGGTACACACAAAAAAGAAAAATTCAAAACAAAACGAAAAAAAAAAAGAAAAAACAACAGAAAAACATAAAAAACAAAAATTAAAATATTAACTTACAACGAATATATCATTCCTTTTTTTGCTCCTCCTTGTGATACAATACCCTGATACATAACTTCATTCCAATCTTCACCAGTTAATATTTGAAATACAGTTAATAATGCTATCGGGAATGTATTGAAATTTGTTTCTGGTGTACCACTAGCAAAATTAAATTGCCCACCAAATAATTGCATACCAAGTAATGCAAATATTAATATGAACAAGAATAATAGGAACAACAATGAAATAATTGATCTCATTGAGTTCAATAATGATATAACAAGATTACGTAACGATGACCAATATTTAGTCACTTTAAATATTCTTAATAATCTTAATGCTCTTAATACGGATAAACCGAATGAGCCTCCTTTAACTTCAGACCATATTACTTCGAATATCGAACCACTAATGACGACACAATCGAAACGATTAAATGATGATTCAAAATATATACGAGGACCTAAAGCATACACTTTTATCCACATTTCCATCATAAAAAGGCCTAGAAATGCGAATTCGGCATAGTCTGTAATGGATTTCAAAAGAAAATAAGAAAAAAAAAATTTTTTCAAGATTAATTAGAAATTCAAAATTATCAACAAAAAAAAAAAAAACAAAAATAACTTACATAAAAATTGTTCCAACCAATGTGGCTGGCGATAATGTTCTACAGCTACACATGCAGTATTTAAAAAAACCAAAACTATTATGAACCAATAAAACCATTGTTGTTTAACTGTATGACGTATCCAAAATCGAAATCTTTTTTCAGCATGCCAAAATCCTTTACATGTACCTTGATTTCGTACTTTTGACTTAAGATAACCTAAAAAATTTTTATTAAAAAAATAAATTATTAAATTTTTTTTTTTTTTTTCTTTTTAATTTATTTATTTTAAATACGACTATCTATGATATATTTAAATGAAAATGTAATATGAATTACATTTTAACTATAGCTTTCTTATAACTAAATGGAAAAATGCTTTTAAAATTAAAATACAAAATTATTTTAAATTAAAAAATAATAATTATAAATACATTTTATTTCATGCTAATAAAAATTAAATCATGAC
Source organism: Anthrax anthrax (assembly GCA_963971155.1). Taxonomy (NCBI): domain Eukaryota; kingdom Metazoa; phylum Arthropoda; class Insecta; order Diptera; family Bombyliidae; genus Anthrax; species Anthrax anthrax. The sequence goes on from OZ020123.1 coordinate 2,909,388, forward strand.
AAATTGAATGATCGAAATGATTATAGAACTATGGATACATAGCAATTTTTTTTTTTTTTTTTTTTTTTTAATTAATTATTTTACGTAATTTGATGAATAAATTCTTATTTTCTAAATGATTTTACATGAACTAAAAATGAGTTTTTGAAAATATGTAAAAATAATAAAACACATAAAAAAAAATTGAATTAGTTTTTCTGTACATTTATTTAAGGGTATATTTGGGGTGAGCATGAGGATGTAGATGGAAATTTAAGTGTTAGGCTTATAGACACAATATGGTAAGAAAACATTAAAAAACATAAATTTGTTATTTCATGATTTGAACACTGATATTGTGTATCATTTTTAGTATATACACTAATTTAAGCGGAAACAGTAATAAACTATACGTAACGTTTTTTTTGTTCCAAAATACACATGTGTGAATGTATGTTTAAAATAACGAATTTATAACTAATTCAATTTTTTTTAAATAAAAATTTATGAAAATTATTTTGTATGTTTTATTCTCCTTTTTGGTGAATATTAAAATCTATAATAATTATGTAATGTGTTTAAAAAAAAAAAAAACTATATGTAATTTTCTAGAATTAATTTACAAACAATTAATTATCGAAGAAGCAGCGACAAAATTAAAGCACAAAAATTCTAGTGTAAAATAAAATAATAAATTGTTGTTATGTTTATATAATAAAATAATAATATAAATTTAGTTAATTAAAAAGGCAAAATATAAATTAGCAACATAATTTTTACATAAAATGCAAATAATTAAATTTATTTTGTATTCTTGCGAAAAAAATAAAAAAAAATAAAAAAAAAGTTAAATTAGCTCAAAATTTATTTACGACGTTAATTATTATAATAGCTCATTTTTGTATTTGCAATACTTTTAGAGTATACTTATAAAAAAATTTCTACTAAAGATTTATCCCGCTTCTTTTTTTTTCTCAAATATCATTTTGAATTGAAAAACAACACAAAAAAAAAAAATAACTCAAAGATAGCTTTCTATTACATTGACTAAAATTTTCAAAATATATCGATTTTTCAATATACATAATTTTTTGTTTGTTTTTATTTTTTATTTTTTTTTTTTTTTAATTTAAGAATTATACTATTAAAAGCTTTTATAAAAAATTATAAAAATTAATTGCTTACGTGTAACATACAATTAATTTTCTAGTATATATAATATAGCGTTCATACCGTTAATTATTATTTATAAATAATTTTATATTAATTAATATATACGAATATAAATACTTGGTTTTTTTTTTCTTTTTTTGATTTTTTGTATTTGTGAATATTTTATAATATGCAGATAAATTTTTTTTTTTTTTTTTTTTTTTTTTTTGTTAATTTATTTATCTTTATTTTTATATTGATTTTTGCATTTTCATTATTTTGTTTACCTTTTTTAGATTTATCGTCTGTAATTAAAACTGGTATCAGTATAAATCATTAAATTTTTGTTGAATAAGTTTTTATGTAGAAATTATTAACTATATATATATTATTTTATTTAACATATTACAATAATAAAAGGTATATAATTAAAAGAAAGAAAATAATATAGATATATATAAAATATGTGCCAGTTATTATGAATATGATTTAATTAACATTTTAAAATTTTAAAATATTGAAATTTTTATATAAATTACGATACAACCGTTACCGTTACGATCAAACCGTTAAAAAAAAAAAAAAAATTTTTTTAATTTTTAAATTTAATTTTTAAATTTAATTTTAACTTAATTCATTTTCATAATTACCGGATCACATATTATTTGAAAATTTTATTTTGAAATTTCGGAAAACAAAAATGAATAAAATTGGACAAAAAAAAGAAATAAATTTAAAAGAAAAACAAATTGTCATTGTTTATTATATGTGTGTATATAAAAAAAAAGTAAATATTATACATGTTATCGAATAGAAAATACAATTAAATTCGTTAAACATGTTTGAATATATATAAATTTAAATTTGTGAAAATTTCGAAAAATAAAACCATGACATTATGTTATTATGTATTACAAATAAATCTAAAGAAAAATATATAAAAAAAAAAAAAAAAAATAGGAAAAAATGAAAAAACAAATAGATGCTTACCGTCATCTCCATAGTCTTCTTCAGCTTCTTCCTCTTCTGTATCCGTTGATTTTGATTTGCCTAAGCTTTTCAATTTTTTTCTTTTGGCAGCATTTCTTCTTCTCGCTATAAAATAAAAAAAAAAAACCAACACAATTATTTTTTTGTCATTTTATATCTTTATTTATATTTTATTTTTAATTTTCTTTTTTCATATCTCATCTATCTAACCTTCCATAATATGCATTTTTTCTTCTTCTGTTGTTCTTTCTTCGGCTAATATCACCTCCTCTATTCACAATAAAAGAGAAAATCATTTTTAAAAACTAAATCAAAAATGTATCTTCTTTGTTTTTTAAATTTAATGTACGTACATATGAATGTACATGAAAATTATTTTACTTAAAATAAAAACAAAACAGGCAAACAAAATTTTTAAAAAGGGTTTGCAAATGCTATTTATCAATATTTGAAAAATTAAATTAAAATCAAATATGATTCAAGCAATTGAACATTTTTTTTTTTTTTTTTTCAAAAAAGAAATATAAACAAAACTATTAAGTACACAAACAAAAAAGAAATTAAATAAATAAAAATGCACATAACATTTAAATTATATTTGTGTTAAAATTGTTCATGTAATAAAATTGGTAATTTTTGATTTATTGTAATTTTAAAATTGTTTAATTGTTTAATAGAAAAGTAAAAAAAAAATAAAATAATGATTACATATAACAGAAAAAAAAAACAAAAACAGATAACTAAATGTTTTATTATGGTGTAAAACTAAAAAGAAAAATGTTAACATATTAAAATGTATTTCATAAAATAGTATTCTTATGTTGGTATATTCTTATGTGATTATTTTATTTTATTTATTTTATGTGTATAATACATATTATTATGTATATGTATAATATACTCTACCGGCTTTACAAATCCATTCAACATAGCCATTTAATTCTCTTTCTAGTTGTTGTTGTCTTCTAAGTTTTAGAAATTCTTGTCTATTTTCTACTTTTTCTCGTTCTTTAGCGAATTCACTACAAAAAAATAACGCATTGATAATAATAACAATAATGTACTGGATGCAAAATTCATAACAAACAAAAAAATTCAAATAAACATTTTAAGTAAATAAATAAATAAAATTAAAATTAAAAAAAAATTATAAAAAAAAAAATTATTTTTCTTTCAAAATTAAAACAAATTCAAATTCAAAAAAAAAAATAACGAATAAAAAAAAACGAAGGATATCTAGCATATACAATGTTATCCAAATAAATATCAATTTTCATAAACTAATAATTTTTATTGTTTGGACATATTGTGTTCATAAAACAAAACTATAATAAAAAAAAAAAAATTTATATAAAATTATTTTAATTATAAAAGACAAATAATAACAAAAAGAAATGATATTAAAAATACTCGTTTTCATGAAACTATTGTATGGATTACTAAATTTATCTGAAATGATTTTTTAAAGTCCGATTTAAAAGAAAATGTTTTGCGTAGTGTACATGATGTTTTATATGCTAGATTTATTTTTGTTGTTTTTTTTTTTTTTTTTGTTTTGTTTTTTAATCAAACTTATATTTATAATTATATTTCTAAGCTTTCTATAATAAATTTATTCAATGTAATTTTTCTGAACTAGCATTAAGATTTAAATTCCTAACATAATCTAGCAGGGATTTTTTATTTAAATTTTTTTTTTTATTTTTTTTTAATTACAAAATTAATTCATTTCATTGGAAAGTATCTAAAAATTTACTTTGGAAGGGGGTTTTTAAAATCACACTCCAAAGGAAAAAAAAAACAAAAGAACGATATGATTACTAAATGTGATGGATCATACATAATAATTAGGAATTATTCTCAAAAAATTTCATTTATTTTGAAATTAAATTAAAACCTGCTTGAGTTATCCAGTCAAGATATGCTGTCATTGCATCTTGAAACATTTGACGTGATCTCATTTTTTGAAATTGTACACGACGTTCAACACGATTACGTTCATTTGAAAATTCACTGGATTTTATTGATTTTATTTTTTTTTTTAGTTTTAAGTTTTGAATCAGTTTTGTTTTTTATTTTTAAAGAATTCGTACATTCGAATGATTCATTTTGAAAATAAAATTTAGAAAAAAAAAATTTTAGAAAAAAAAAATTATTAAAATTATAAAATTTATTTGACTGTTTTCTTAAATTATTATTGACATTTACAACGTTAAATTTTTTATTTAATTTTCCATAACATAAAAATAACTGAAAATCAATTTAAAAATTTAAATTTTTCTTTGTATGAAAAAGAGATTCAAAATTTCAAATTTTATATCAGTTAAATTTATGTATGTAAGTTTAAAAAAATAGCCAAATTAAGAAATTAGATACAAATGTATATTCATAAAAATAAAAATTCATTTCATTGAAAGAAAATTCATCTGAAAATTTTTTTGATAAAAAAACTTATAATAAATGAATTTTTTTTTTTTTTTTTTAATTGTGAATTTTTAACATTTTTAAACTTACCCGCTAAGAACACCAAGAACTAAGTTGAGCATAAAGAAAGAGCCCAAAACTATTAGAGGCACAAAATATATCCAATTATATTGTGAACCTAACGCATCGTTGGTCTGAAATTTTTGTCAATTTTATCAATAAAATGATCAATATTTAAATTATTTAAATAAAAAATAAAATAATATCGACACATATAATACGAAAAAATAAAAAAATTAAAACAAATAAACGATAATACAACACATATATATGAAACATAAAACTACAGCTTAATTTAAAAAAAAAAAAAAACAAAAAGGACAAAAATTACAATGAATTCTGTGCTAGCAATTACATTATTATTAGGTACCAATTTATGATGCAAAAAAAAAAAAAAAATTTTTTAACGATTCTTGGCGTCATATATCTATTTATTAGAACAGTTTGCCAAAAATATTTCATTATAAAAATTTAGCATCGCATATAGAAGAACTTTTAGTAAACAATTTATTAAATAATGAATAAAATTATCCCAAATCATGATATCATAATTAAAATAAATTGTTATAAGTGTAATAAGTTTTTTTTGTTTTTTCAACAAGTCATCTCGTATTAAAATTTATAATTAAAATTTGAAAAAAAAAAAATAATAAATTTGTCAAATATAAAACGTACAAGAAAATTTTAAATCAACGTTTTTTCTATTTTTCAAAAGCTTACAATTAACTTATATTTTTCTAAAGGCTTATATGTATGTAACTTCTTATGCGTTGAACACTTTATGTCCTGAATTCACATAGTAATAGTGAATTTCTTTTAGTATGTATACGACATGCAAAAGGCTAAGCATCAGAATTCATAGTTCGTTTTAGAGTTCAATTCATATACAAGTAAATACGACAAATAACAATTATAACGCATAAATAATAATTTCACATTTAAATATAACAAAACGAAAAAAACAATATAATGAAAATATAAATAACACAATATTTATTAAACATTTACACACATAAATAAAATTCAATGCTGGCGCACATTACAAAATTCATAATTATCATTTGAATATCATTGGATAAATGAAAATTATTTTGTTTTTGTTGTTTTTTTTTTTTTTTCGTTCAAATTAAACGAAAAAAAATTTTCCAGTAAAAATTGAATAATTTTTTGAAATTGAGTACACGATATGAGTTTAATTAATCAAATTGCTGTTATTGTTTATTTATGATTTTTCATGTATTTAAAAAGCATTTATATGTTATAATTTCAATGTATTTATACGTACATGTATTATAGTAACGTTTAATTTATTCAAAATATTTTTTGTTTTATTTTTTTTTACTTGTTTTTTTTAACGAATAGAATAGAATTATGTTTTTGTAAAATGCACAACAGCAAAGAATTTTTTATATCACATTTAATTTTAGAATGTGTGTTTGATAATAAATTCAATTTATTTCTCAAAATAAGAAATTCTTTAAAAAAAAAAATTTTCATTTTTTTTTGTTCGTTTATCATTTTGTTTTGTTTTCTATTTCTCTTTGAATAATTTGATAATTGAAAATCTATCGAAATCGATAGGCAATTCTGTATTAGGTAAATTGTATACATAACAAAACTACGAACATCACATTTTCTTCATTTCATTTTCATTTGATTTTTTTTGTTTTTCTAATTTTTAAGATCATCATCATCATCATTGGCGCTATAGCCCAATTTTGAATCAGGGACTAAATTTTGACGATTTTCTAATTTTCAAGATCACCAAAGTAAATTAATATACAAATGAAGATCTTTATTACTTTTGAGAAAAATTATCAAATTTGGATAACACTAGACAAATTGATTAAATTTAAATATTGATTTTGTAATGCAACAATAATATGATGATACAATGAATACATATACAATTACATTTAAACTATATTATAGCGATACTTTTAGCCAAAAATGTGATTTTTGCGTTTTTATCTTTTTTTTTTTTTTTTTTTGTGGTACAAATTACACATAGGATGCCATATTAGTTGTTTTTTTTTTAATTTACCCAATACAGTATTGCTGTCCACCCCTCCATTGTGATGCACTGAAATACAGTCAACATTGCAAAACCAATATTATCGAAGCTAGTTATTCCAGAATTTGGTCCATCCCATTTTTCTAAGCACAAACTTTCGTTGTAATTACATACATACGCACCAGTTGTAGACAGTGTTTTATTATCTGTATAACAGGGTGTTTCCGCTTCACCCTCTCTGACAATTTTACCTAAAACAAAATACAAAACAAAAAAAAAATTATACAAACTCACAATAAGTTTTAAAAAATATGCATAATACATAAACCATTTAAAAAAAAAAAAAAGAAATAATAAGAATAAAATATTTAAATAATTATTTTAAATTATATATTATATTATGTATATGTACTTGGATCCTCTAAACTATAACAAGTCTTATGCAATGCGCCCGAATAGAACTCGAGTCCAATGATTGCAAATATAACGATGGCAAACAGGACCAACAATCCGATTTGGAGTAACGGTGCCATTGCTTTGATAATGGATTTTAAAACTACTTGTAAACCTATAAATTTTTTAATTTTACAAAGAAAAAAAAAAAAACACAAAACAAAAAAAAAATACAATTATTGTATAGGATAATAAATTAAAGTACATTTATTTCATTTTTTTTATTTTTTATTCAATTTTGTTTAAAACTTTTAAAAGTTTACACAATCTTCTAAAAGTTTGTGTTTCTAGCTTACATATTAAATTAAAAATTAAAAAAACTAATTTTTTTTCTAATGAATATGAAAAATTTAGTTAGTGAAAAATTGTATCATTTACTACAACATTTGTCTACATACATTCCTAGACAATTTTTCACCAACTTTATTTTTTACTAAAAACAAAACAAATAATTTTCTATTTTTTTTTTTTTTTTTTTTTTGTTTTTTAAATATATTATAAATTAATACATCTAATTTATCTAGCATTCATTTCTACTCACTAGGAATTCCTGACACTAATTTTAAGGGCCGCAGAACACGAATAGCTCTTAAAGTTCTGAGATCTACTTCGGGCCCTTTTTGTGGGAACATTGTGATGAACCTAATTTATAATAATAATAATAATAATCATAACAAATATGACAATAAAATTGACAATAATAAAAATAATAATAATTATAAATAAAATATACTAATATTTATTTTATTTATTTAAAATTATTAAAATGAACTATACTATATATATATTCTATTTTATTTTTAAATATCTAATTAATTTTTTTAATGAGAAAAACAAAATAAAAATAAATATTAGAGAATTTATTAAAGAAAACTAAAAAGCGTTATATAAAATGAAATAATAATAAATATGTGTTTAACGAAATATTTTTAAATTGAGCACATAATTTTACTAATTAAAAATATGTATACTCAAAAAATTTCAAATTAAATAACAGAAAACGGAAAATTGATGAATTTTCACAAAATAATATTTTTTAAAAAACTAAAAAACTAAATTTAATTAATTTTTCTAAGGAAAAAATTTTTTTTTTTTATAAATTAAAAATTCGATTTTTTGAATCCCAATAAAAGAATATTAAGTATCGATAAGATACATATTTTGAGTTTTTTTTTTTTTTTTTTGTTTTGTACATAAGGAAATTCACTACAATAATAATTTTGAATAATCTCATTGTGAAAAACATGAAATTTTTCTTATTATATTTATTTTGAGAAATTTATTCAATTTAAAAAAAAAAAAAAATATTATTTCATTATGTATTTTCCTACTCTAGATTTTAAATTGTACGAGCTAAAATAACGACAAAAATACATTGATTGGCAATATATGTATATATGTAATGTTGTTATTATATTATCATGAGCATATTATTTGTATACTACACTCATTATATTTGTGTATATCATCTAAAATCTCAACCCACACATGATTTGTTAATTAACCATCTTTATTTTATTTATTTTATTTTTATTTTTTTGAATTATTATAACTACATTACTATTTATATCTTATTCCAGAATATGAAATGAAAATATAGCATAAAAGCTATATAAATTATATTTCTCATTTTTGTCTAAATCTAAAACATCGAGAAGAAAATAAAATATATATTTATTAATGTTTGTGTAATTCGAGCACTAATATGTAATAAATTTATATAAATAAATAAATGTATAATGTATATTGAAATCATATTCTGCGAACAAGTCCTACTTAATGGCACTCCTTGATGAGCACTCGGACGTCTTACTTGGTATTCTAGAAACAAGTTTAAGCGGCCTTAATACACGAAATGACCGCAGCATTCTTAGGTCAAGATCAACATTTGCCTCAGCGAAGATCGTCATAGCACTAGATTGAATTTTTTTTTTTTGTTTTCGTTTTTTTCGTTTTTTTGTTTTTTTCGTAACAGATATAACAGAAAAAGTAATACAATAATGTTATTGTTAAAATATTTTTATTTATTGGAAATTATTTGCAAAGAACAAAATAAAAGGAAAAAATAATATAAAAATAATTAAATGAATTTAAGTGAATATTATACACATTCATGTATGTATGTGTATTCGCTTAGAAAAATGTATAAATGTATAAATAAAACAAATAAAAAACAAAATATAATTAAATATTAAATTGTGTGTATTTAAATACAAAATTTTAATTTGAATAAATTCATAAATATTCCTTAAAACTACATATTTACCCCGTTACTACAACGAAAAAGTCCATTATGTTCCAAATATTCCTGAGGTAGGAGTGTTTATGCAGAACAAAACCTAAGGCAAGTATCTTAAGTGATGCTTCTACACAGAATATACCTAAAAAGTAAGCTTCTGTTTTTTCCTGTAAATAAAATTTCATTTAAAATACATTTTTATTAAAACAATTATTTTTTTTTTTTTCAATTTTTACTACATAATTAAATAATTAAAATGTAAAAAATTTTTACCAATTTTTGTGCCAATACTGTTTTGTCACCTTCAGGCAAATGTTCTTCTAATGCCAACACTACACAGTTAGCAATGATTGTCAATAATACAGCGTACTCAAAGGGCGGCCATTCAATTATAAATTTTGTGTATCTCCTAATTATATTATCCTCTGTTAGGATAAATAATGATGTTGGCCCCCCACCAGGTGGTGATTGGCCTTGACTCGGGCCTCCCATTCTATCAGCTAAACGAAGAGCTGCCCTTCGACCCGAGTACCCCCCGCTGCCGCTGGAGCTCTGTTGCTGTCCTGCTAGCGCCGCTTCCTGAGCCGCTGCCAACCTAAAATTTAAAAAAAAAACATCGTTATTATTATAAATGAAAAAATCAAAAAAATAATTTAAAAAAAAAACAACAGAAAAATGTAACATTTTAGGCGCTTGTTTGAATGTATCTTTTAAACGTTTTAATTCTAGGTTAATTCGTCATATATAGGTTCTAGGTTCATTGGTTTTAAATATCCAATATATAATTACATATTGGATCAAAACCATAATTTTGAACACAATTAAATCTTTAACATAATGTTATGAGATTACAAAAAGAAAATTTTAGAAAATTTTTTAGTCCTCCTTGAATGGTAGAATTACGTTAATTGTATATATGTAGATAAAATGCAGTCACTCTAATTTTTTATTATTCGGAGAAATGCGAATAAATTACAATGACCCAAAATTCAAGAAAATTTTTACATAATATGCTACAATTTTGTTCTCTACAATAAATAACCTAAGTCAGTCAAATCGTAAAACTTTGAATAGTTAAGAGATCATTTTTCACTTCTTTTAAACAGAAGATTTCAAATCTTTTATTTTATTTATTTTTTTTTTCTGTTGAATTATGTTGATATTTTTCTTATTTTCTTAAATTTTGTTTTTTATTTCAAAAAACCATTTGACGTCAAAAATAACATCTAAATGATAATAATATGTGATATATATGTAAAAGTATATAACACTATTTGAATTAAAATGGAAATTTTAATTTTATTATAGCGCATTGCACTCAAAATAAAGAAGTTTCATACATAAATGTGAAAATTAATATATCAAAAAAAAATTGATTTGAAATACACATATCTATAATATATACAGTTCTGTTAAAGGATTATTTACAAAAGATTTACTTATTAATTTCTTTTACAAAAAATTATTGCTATTGATAATTTACAAAAGGCACCTACATAATATGTTTTTTGACAATATATTTCAATATTTCTATTAAAATAATAAAAAAATCCTTTTTTTATCCTTAAAAGTATAAAAACCCTAACGAATAAAATTAATAAGTACATATATATACAAGTATACTTAGAATTTTTAAATTGAAGAAAAAAAAAAATCAAAAATGCACTTACGTACGTATATGCATGTATAGAGGGGGGTCATGCGTTTTCAACACATTCAATATATTTAAATCTTATACTAAGTATTTAACCATGAAATTTAAGCAGTAAAAGGAGTGGGGTTACAGACAATTCGACTCCGTCTGAAAAGCATCCTTTATTTATTCGTCGTCGTACCCATTCTTTTTATATGTCGTTTAGTACGCATACATACATATGTACATATGATTTTTCATTGTGAAACAAACAAACATAAGTGTATATATGTATATAGAAGGCATTTTCCATATGTGCAAATAAGTATGTGTGTATTTACATAATGCACATATGTACATACATTAATAATTGAAATGGTTGAACAAAAAGATGCATGTATATTTATATCTATCTATGTATCTATTTGAACATATTTATTTGCAAACATGTACATATGTCGGTGTTTATTCCCTTTTTTATATTACAATTATTACAATTTTATTATCAAATGTGACAAAGAATTATCACCAATTTAACAAGGATTTTGTAAAATAATAAAATATATTAGTTTTTCTCAAAAAAAATTTTTGACCATGCTATGGAATTTTGTTAATAATTTTATTGAAATATTTATCATTTTAGAATGTTAAAGGACACTTCAAACTATAAAAATTTAAAAATATCCTATTACCATATGTATATTACAACTCCATGTTACAAATTCAAATATTTCTTTTTATTCTCAATTATTATTTACTTATTCTTTTTAAAGTAGAAAAGATACTAAAATTTTTTTTTTCTGTGAATTGTTAATGTAGCGTCAAACTGTAATTGAATTAGTTGTCACCAAAATATATATATTTAAAATATCTTTAAATCGGACGTACATACATATGTATGCATGAGCACATGAATGTACTTAATATGGACGTACGTGATAATATGTGCATAAAATATCAAAAATTATGTTTAACAAAAAAAAAAAAACGAACATTATTATTTTCCAACAGAGAAAAATAAACAGTGAAGCAATGACACAAATAATGAATATAAAAAGCCAAAAATAAAAAAAAATATATATATTAATTTTTTATTTATCTTCTGATACTATGCCAAAAACATTCGAAATTGTGTTCCTAATATAAGGGCATCATCATACAAGGGTACAAATTATAAAACTAAAATTAAGTCTTAAAAAGAATTTATGAACGCTGAACTAAATTTTAACATTACAACTACTATTTATTTGATTTTTTTTTTTTTTCTTACGTTTATTAATTTTCTTTCTTTGCTTTTTATTTTACTTTCTAATTTTTTTTTTTTTATCTTTTATGTTTTGCTTTATTTGTTTTTTTTTTCTTTTTTTCAAATTTAATTTTACTAATGTATTGTATGTATACTATATCCATATACACTATAGAATATAGAAAATGAACTACTCAAATTTTATATCATTGTATTATTTACTTATCTTTTTTAAATTGTATTTGTTAGCTTTTTCTTAATGACTCCAATACATTATATACGATTTACAGACATGACACATACGTAAATTACGTATGTATGTATATATACGTAGGTCGTATAAGTTAAATTAGACAGTATATGTATATTGGAACCATTGAAAAATTTTCAAGACAATACAAAATAAAACGACCGTTTAAAGTATATTTTCCCTGTTTTTTTCCTTTTTGTCCAAAAATTCAAAATACCTTTTAGAATATTTTATAGATATGTAAATACTATACATATGTAGTATTTGTAATAACATTTAAAATGTCAAATTTAATTAAATATATTAATTAATTTATAAGACATGAGAATTTTTTGTAAAACAACCTTTAAGGTGCTATACCTCCCAAAGCAATACAAATTCTTACATGTGTACACAAAGTATAAGTATATGTACATATGTATCTAAAAATGTAGTTAATTTTGATTTACTTTTTTAAGGACTTGACATGACATGAAAATTTTATAGATTTTTTTTGTTTTTCTTTTTCTTTTTCGATTTTTATTTTTAGATTAAATTTATATCCTACACACAAAATATTTGTACTTAATGATAATCAATTATTTTTTAATAGTATAAGCCCTTTTCAAATTTTTTCTTTTTATTGATTTAATTTTATGTACTTTTTATAGATCATTAAAAAAAATACAAAAAAAAAAAAAAACGAATGTGTAAATAAAATCAAAATTTAGATTTTATTTGCTTTAAAGCTAAATAACATGCTTACACTTTCAATTTTTACATTTATAAATTTTTATTTGTTTTATTTATTTTTTTTTTTTAATGTATTCTTAATTCATTTTTATTTCAACAAAATTACATTTTTAAATCCATTTCTACTTTATTGATTATATATACATATTTGTGTGGGTTTTTTTTTCGTAATGCCTTTTAGTGGACGTCATAATTGATTAAAAATTTCCTTGAATTTTTATGGAAATTTAAATTTTTAATTAATTCGAATTTTTAAAATATATATATCATTGCTCTAGAAAAAAAAAATAAATAAAATAAAATAAAATGCTGAATATATCCTTTATACAGGATAATGTAAGAAATATAAACACATATATACATATGTAAATATTAGTTTACATGTACATGTGTACATGTAAACATTATGTGCAACCACAATACCCAGTTATTGCTTGTGCGTAGGCTAAAAGTAATTGTGTATGGCTACATTTTCCTTATTTTTTTTTTTTTTCGAAATTTTTACGTATGTTGTTCCAATTATCTATACATTTAATTTTCTTTTGGAAATATTTCTAAATTTATATACATATGTATGTATAAAAAAACAAAAATTAAATTTATAACTATAAAAAAAATTTCAAAATGAAAATTTTTTTTTTTTTACAGAAAAAAAATATTAACATAATATAAAAAAAGCTGGCAATATAGCATTTATAAAGCTTTCCTATATTGTACATTAACGTACATATTTTGTTCAACACACTGATAAGTGTATATAATTTGTAATACATACATACATGTGTATGTAATTTGTATATGTGCAATACACTTTGATATATGCTACCAAAACTAATACATACACAGTATGATTTGAATGTATGTGTATATGCGAAAGATACCCCGTCAATATATGTGTATGGATATACAAAAACATGTGCTTTTTTGTACTGGTTTAATTAAATATCAACTTCGAAATGAGGATGAACAATTTTCAGGTACAGTTGCACTTAAAATTTCTCTGATGTTGATATAAATGTTTTTTTTTTGTGTTTTTCAATTCTATAAACAAATACAATGATTTTAGAAAAAAGGAAACAAATGATTAAACTTAATAAGGATATTGTGAGAAAATCATGTAAAACTATCAAAATATAAATGACAATAAAATTTAAAAATATTTTCAAATTAATAAATAAAAATATTTTCATCATAATGAAATTCATATTACAATTTAAGATAATTATATACATACATTGAGTAATATATTGTAATGAAAAGAGAAATATTTTTCACGCATACATCTTTATATTTCCTCTTTTGTTTTTTAAATCTAAATTTTTTTTAAAATGAGTAATTCTTTATGAAATTATTTTTATTACTCTTTTCTAAACACACATTGAGTGTGATTAATATAAACTGCGTGTAGGCCATAGATCCCTGAATCCTATATTGCTTCCATTATGTCTCATATTTGTTTAATTTTTCAACGTAATTTTTGCTCATCCTTTGCTAACAATCTCCTTTAAATTTTTATATCTACTTTATGTTATGAAATTAATACAAAGGCAAATGTATGTAGGTAAATATACTTATTCTTGCACAGACTTATAAAGAAAATGTTATGTCTTTAATCAAAGAAATTAATACAAAAATTACATGCCATATTTTTCGTAATGAGATTTGTATGAAAAACCAGTACTAAAAATATAACGTATACAAATTTAAATTGTGTTCAACTCAACTTTGTTTAATTATTTTTCATATTTTTATATTTGAAATTTTGAAATACACACTAATAAAAAAAAAATTTTCTATGTATGTACATTATAAGAAAGGATATTATAAAAAAGGACATTTTATTTGAATGTACTAAAAAATTTAATTTTGGGTTTTGTGTTAAATTAACGTTTTCCTATAGGTCAAATAAAATGTTTTGTTTTCTTGTTATTTGTCAATCACCCTATTAATTATTTTCTTATGTATACATTTTATGTGTACATGTGTGTATCCAATTGTTTGTAACTATATAACATGTGTACCAAAAATATAGAATATGTATGTACATGTGTGTAAGCATGAATAATCATGCGTTTTCACATACGATTTTACCTACAAACATCTACAAACATTTTAATTGAGTTCATATGCGACAAATAATTTGTGTGAACTAAATATTTAAACAAAATGTAAAAATGCAGGAAATACAAGAATATTTTTAAAATATCCATAAAAACTTGCAATTTTTAATATTTCTGTTTTCTTACATACATACATATTTTAATATGGTTATTATTAAACCAATTTTGACTAAATTAGCACACATTATAAATTTTGCATGTGGACATCAAATAAAATATTATAAAAGAAAAGGGTTCTTGATAAATACATATAAGAAAACAAAACACAATAGTTCTCAATTTCTACTATTAAATGTACTGATTATTTTCTTTACATTTGTGTGTGTGTGTGTGTGTGTGTGTGTACATCATAAGCAAAAGGGAATAAAAATGCATCTTCATTATTCCATTTATATTTGTCCTGACCTCCTTTTTTTCATTGACCGTTGAGGGCAATGCTTCCTAAAGCTAAATGACATGCCCTAAATCGATTCTATGTTCCCATTTCAACACATTGTACCTATGTATACGTATTTACACTCATACATATACATATATTCATGTGTATATATGCACAAATCTATACAAAAATACTGTACACATATTATTATATATGTACGTATGCGAACGAACATAATATATATGTACGTTTTTCTTTTACTATATGTATGATAAGTGTACATGTAAACCGTAACACATATACTGCAAGATTGTGTAGATATACATTTAAATATGATATCGTAACATATACACACACGTCCTGATATTAAAAGTACATATACGTGTTTTTTTAATACACACATATAAAATGTTCTTTTTTATATCTTTCTTTGTGTATACTTATTCAAAGAACGTTTTTCTTTACTTACATATGTATGTATATATTTATTCTGAAAATAATAGCTATGCATAACTCAACAAAAATTGAGTTCACTGTACTACACAAACATGTATAAATACAAAGGCATATTATCATTTACCATTGTAACATGTAAACATTAATGTACATGAAAAAAAAAAATAATTTTTTTTTTGTTTTTTTAGAGCATCTTATTCATATATAAAAATGATAAAAACTTTAATTTATGTTATGCACTTTTATGTATCTGCATATGATATATACATGGTCGCATAATGTATAAATTTTAAATAATTACAAGAAAGAAATGAACATTATATTCAATAAATGTGCCTATGTGTTACGTAAAATAAAATTTAGCTTTATTTTATATTCAACAAAAAATAAAAAATAAAAAAAAATAAAACAGAAAATGTGAAAAAAATTTTAAGCTGCATGATTTTTACAAATTTAAAAAAAAAAACAAAAAGAAAAAGAAAATAAATCGGACAGAATGCTTCCCATAAAATAAAGGAAATCATACCACATGCATTATGTATTTATAGTATGAAAATCATTTTCTTCAATGTGGTATTTAATCGGATAAAAATAAATTCATAAGCCCTTTTTTATCTTTAAGAAATATATTCTGAAGAAGAAAAAAAAAATTAAAATATGTACATGTGTCGACATGTACATAACTAAATAAGTTAAATCCCATTAGGTTGAACTTGAAATATTAGTTGTCTATTATTATTATTGTATATATGTAATAGAAATATTGTATTTTCCATTCATCCATGTGTGCATATAAATGTGCATGTGTGTCTGCAATTTCTTACTCGTGGAAAATAAAAAAATAATAACACATTTTTTTTTTTTTTTTATGTAAAAATATAATCTGATATTTTTAATTTTTAACTATAGAAATTGATCATGTGGAAATGAAAATTTCAAACACATGATCAATTTTTCTTAATTTAAAAATAGTAAAAAAGAAAAACAAAAAAAAAAAACAAAATTATAATTATACAAAAAATCAATAATAAATATGACTAAGGACAATAAATATTTTCATAAATACATAAATAATTGAATGAATTTTCAAGTTTCCTAGAAAAACAGTATTTTACATTTACAAAATATTGATTTTAGAAATATGTGAAATATTAGGAAGTACCAATTGAATGTAATTTTAATGAGTCTGTACATATGAAATTTTTTAAAAAAATTTTCATGTATTTCTAACTGAATTTTATTTCAAAGTTTTCATATATGTATGTACATATGTACATTCAAATTCAAAAAAAAAAAAAAATTAAGTTTTCCAAGAAAAATCCATGGTTCATGTTTTTACCAAAAAAAAAAAAAAGGCAAATGAGAAAACAGACAAAAACTAAAAATTGAAAATCATAAAAAAGAATGACTCAAAATTTTTTTTTACTTACTCATACACATTTTAAGGACTTATACTCGTATGTTACAATGAATTTAAAAAAAAAAAATCGAATATTTTCCTTTAATAAAACATTTTGCCAAGATTTTCAATTTTTTTTTTTTTTTTTTTTTTGTCATACATAATATATTCATGTTTATTATTAAATCTAGAACAACAACAACAAAATAATATCGATATCATTATGAAATAAAAAAATTTCAATTATGATGATCTAAAAAACTCATCTATTTGATATAAAACTGAGACAACATCATTTTTGTTTTATTTTAATTCAAAATAATATTTGATTTAAAGAAAATTTCTTCTTGCGTAGGTAATACAAAAACAATCATTTTTATTTCATTTATCCATTTAATTACTTTCAATAATAAGAGTAATTTTAATTAATATCAGAAAATGTTTATTTTGCTTTAAAAATGTAACATAACATTGTTTCTGTGTGTTTAAATATAAAAACATATGTACATACATAAAAATTTAATTTATCCATATACAGGGTGGCTCTCTTTTAAAGTAATTAAAATATGTCCTTTTTTTTTTTTGAAAACATCGACTTTTAATCTTCTTAAATGTGGGTCAACCCTGTTCCAAAATATGGAAGGGATAATAATTATGTACATATAGTCGAAAATTTTTTATTCATACACGTACATACATATGTATGTATGTTGATACACAGGACAATCTGTATTACATACACACACACACACTTGTGCATCCTTATACAAATAAACAACTCAAAATGGCTGAAACAAAAAATAACAAACAAAAACAAACAACAACAAAAAAAGTTTCATTGTAATGTACAAGCACATGTCAGATTCAGTTAACGCCGAAATGAAAAATATTTTGTTTAATAGTTTTTATTTATAGAATATAATATTTAAATTTTTGGTCGAGTATGATGAGTAACCCCCCCAAAAAAAAGGATAATTTCAACTTGTTATTTTCTCTTAGTAATTTTGGATATTTTATGGATGTATGTATGTAGATGTCTCAAATGCTTACATGAAATTAAAAATTTGTTCTTCAAAATATATGTACATGTGCATATTATACAGAAAAAAAACTATGTATGCGTATCATATGTATATCTTGACCTATTCAACTTTTCTTTTTTTTTTTTAATCTAAAAATTTGAAAGTGATTGAATAGATGAGATGATTTACATACATATGTGTAAAATGTATTTTTTTTTTTTTTTTGTTTTTCAAAAACATACCGTCAATATTTCCTGCAGTTTTTGATATTTTATAAACGACCGCTCGGCCATATTGTGTTACACCAAATAAATAATAACACTCATTTGTCCTGATTTGATATTATTTATGCTACTTATAATCCACATTTACGTATAGCTAAAATGATAATTTAAATCACGAACAGGAAACCAAAAAACAAAAAACACAAATATCGTCCTTTTTTTCTTCTTTTGTTTTTTTTTTTTTTTTTTAAATTGGGGGAATAAAAATTTTAAATTACAATTCTAATTTTGTAAATTATGAAATTTTTATATTATATGAATTTGAAATTTTCCTTTTTCCAATATTCTGATCATATGTATGCTACAGATAATTTTTGATTTTTTTTTAAATATTTCGTATCCTTATTTTTTTTTTTTTTTAATTTTTTTTTTTTTATTTTAAATAATACAATATGTTCTCATCGTTACTTTTATGAATACTCTCGTATATGTACACTTTATATATAAACTTGTATATTTTTCTTTAATATATTTTCTTTTTTTTTCACTTTTATATCTTTTTTTAAATATTTGTCAATAATTTACTACAATATTAATAAAATTTTCTATTTATTTATTTATTTTTTTTTACATATAGTGGAAATGCATGCATCCTTTATTTCATGGAATGTACATGAGTATATATGTTATCACTTATTAACTACATTTATTTACATATATACATACGCAGACATATACACGTATATATTTGAAATACACACGTTTGAGTTTTATTTTTTTAATTTATTTTTATTTTATTTTTATTTATATATATTTTTTTTTTTTTTGTATTATGATAAGTAAGAAAGCTAAATAAGTTTTGTGTTTTTCGATAATTACTTTGAGAATTGTCCTAAATTATATTCCTATAATATATTAAATTGATGTTATTATACCACAATTCGTAGCACAAAACAATTACAATTATAATTAGTATTTATTTATTTTTTTCATTTTAAATATTTTATTTATATATCACTTTTCTTTTTCTTTTCTTTTTTTTTGAAATTATTATTTTCTTTTATGTATTCACATTTTTCATGAAAATTTTTATTACGATTTTCTTCATATGCTCACACGTATCGTTTTTTTTTTTTAAAAAAAAATAGGAAAAATAAAATAAAATAAGACATTTACTCACAGATTTTAAAGAAGAAATTAAATAACTAACAATTTTTATACACATAATAGTGATCTTATTACTACATATATGTATGTTGGTTTAGGTGTATGTATGATACATCTAAAACAGAAATTCTCATTATGCTAATATTTTAATTTTTTTTACTTTATATTTTGTTAAAACAACAAAAAATTATCAAAAAATTTATTTTAATCGTTATATTTGTTTATTGATTTATTTTAGCACTATTTATTTTCTTTTTTTTTTTTTTTGGTTTTTCCTTTCAATTAAATGCCCACGAGAACATACACAGAAAGGCCAAATAAAATGAATTATTACTTACGCTATTTTCTAAAAAATTTTTCATTTTTTTTTTTTTGTAATAAATTTTATGCTTTATTTCACAATTTTTGATTTATTTAAAAAAAATGTTTTTCTATATTGATACCATTTTCCATTGGGATCATAATTTTTCATGGAAATAATGCATAATTTATAAACAAGGTACATTCTGTATATTTGATTTTTTAACATAGAATGTTAGAATTAAAATTTTTTAATGAAATATTTTTTTTTTTTATTCTGATAAGTAATAAAAAAAGAAATAATATTATGTACTATTATTTGAAAATTTTAAGGAAGAAAAACCAAATTGTTTTAGAAGAATAAAATCCAGAAAACACTGTTATCGACAGAAATGGAAAAAAATAATTTTCTTTTTTTTTACCAGATAAAAAAAAATTAAATTCAATGAATAAAACCGAATAATAAAAGGTTCAAAGTAAAATTGTATAGAAGTATCAAGAAAATCTTGAATATTAGTTTTCCTTTTTTACAGATTATACTTGTGAGTGTATAACGTAGGCGACAATCAAAAAAAAATAAAAAATAAAAATCACACGCTCTATATAATTAAATTGCTCCTTTATAAAAACTGGTATTTTTCTTTTTTAAAAAAAAAAAAAAAAACATACACTCTTACACATCGAGTTCAAAAGAATTTTTTTTTTCTTTTTTTTTTTTTTAAAGACAAGTATAAGTGATTTTCATCCCTTTTTCTCAATATTCTTTTATAATCCTTTAATATAAGCAAAATGACTGTACCGCGAAAAATTTTCCTTTTAATATTATTTATACATATGACAAGAAAATTATGATAATATACATGTACTTACAGAAAAAAAACAAAAAAAAAAAAAAAAAGTGAAATAAAAAAAGAAGAAGAAATAAAGAGTTACTAACATAATCAAAAAGTTAATATTCTCAAATCTTTTTAAAAAGCTTCTTGACATATACAAATACAATTTTAAGTAGGAAATATCAAGTTATAGAATTATACGTATATACATATGTAGTACGTACTTATATGTGTATGAACACATGTACGACATATGTAAAATGCATGTATACACATGTTGTAAACGTATATGTATGTCAGAGAAATTTTATTATTTTCTTAAGCTTTTTGAAGAGATTTTGTCGAAATGATATTTACGAGGATTAGAATTTTATTGAATAAAAAAAATAATAAAAAAATAAAACTAAATGAATAAATAAAGGAAAAAAAAGAGAAAAATTTTCTCTTTTATTAAAAAATAAATTATCATATTTAATTAGCTTTCATTTATAGGTATATGTTCTGGTACATTTGTATGAATATATAAAATAAAACAAAAAAAATAAATAATAAGAAAACGCTGGTCTGTTGATACATAAACCAATATGAAAAAAAAATAATCATAATTTAGTATTTTATTTAATAACGATTTTATAGAATTTAAAAGCCGTATAAAACATCTTATTATATTTAATGATAATTTGTGGGATTTTCTTTCAATTTAATCAGTATCAAAGAAAACATATGGTTTTAATTTATTTTACATTTTATGTAAATTTTTATTTTGTTTTTTTTTTTAATTTATATATTTTTAATTGATTTAATATATATTATATTAATTGATTTTATATATATATGTGTATATACATATGTAAATTTGTGTATACATACATACACACTTCAACAAACTCTGTAGTGATGATGTTATAGACTTATTTGCGGATGTACGCGTGTATATACGATATAAGTCTATATATATTCATGTATATAACCATACATATATACAGTATACATATCTATACTCACTATGTATGTAGGTAAGTATTACTACATGAAAAAAAAAATTATTTTTTTTTATTTTTTTTTTTTTTTGATTGTAAAATGTATTTTTTCAATTAAAATTAAATAAAATTTTTTTTGTTCCTTATGTTTTTCTATCTCTAATAAAATTTATTTTAAAATGTAACATCACTTGAACATAACAACATTTTTCTTTTCAACAAATTAAAAAGAATAAAAATAATAAAAAAAAAAAACTATAATAAACGAATTTTCATATGCTAAAGAATTTTTTTTTTTCTTTTCGCTCAAAGTAGGAACTTTTTTTTCAAGCAATTTTCCGAGAAATTTATATTCAAAAAAACTAAAACTTATTCAATTGATTATATTTTATTTTCATTTTTATATTTATTTTTATTATTTTGTTTTTTTATTATTAAATAAATTCACTAATTTAAATACTGTTTTATTAATTTTATTTAAATTTTTTAAAAAAAAATTTTCCATTTATTTATTTGAGGTTGATCCAGAAGCAAATATGAAAAATAGGAAAATTACTATATTATATGTACCTATATTTTTCTCCTCTTTTTCACAAAAAAAATTTTGTTCTTTTATAATTTTCGATATTTAACATTTACCATTTCAATTAATTTTTATTTTATTATTTTATTTTATTTTATTTTTTTTTTTTTCTAAATAAATTTTATAAATTTTTATTTAAATGAAAATCATTTTAATTATTTAATAATTAGAAACATTTTTTAAATTCAAACCACACAAAAAACTAGAATCCAGCCATTAAGAAAATTTAACGAACCAACTAATAAAAAAGAAAAATTTTTTTTTTTTTAGCTTTATTTTTCTTCAATTTGTTAAGTTTGGTGTTAAGTTTTTTTTTTTTTGTCTTTTTACATTCGTTTCGGAAAATTGATATCAAAATTTGTCGAAGCTTAAATTGTCTACATATTGTACATTTACATATGTATAGCATAAATGTGACCTAAACATATATCATGTTTACACAAATATTATAACAATATATAGACTTATTTAAATATGCGTTTATGTAGTACATATACATATGTACTATATGACAAAAATAAAATTTTTTCGAAAAAAACGTGTCGATATCAAAGAAGAAAATTCTTACTAATACATATACAAATTATTTTATAATTTTTTTTTTTTTGTCTTACATATTTGACGCAAGCATATAAAATTTCATACGTTTTCCCAAACACACATACATATGATATTATATGTGTACGTAAACAAAAATTCGATTGTATGTGTACGCCTGTAAATTGGTGCATAAGGATTTTTTTGTCATATTTATTATAATTAGGAAAAGTTCGTTTATTTTGTTTATTTTTCGAAATTAAAGAAAACGAAAGAAACTTCATTACATTTTTTCACAAAACATTCGTATTCGTATTTTCATGTGTACACATAATGTTAAACAAACAGATTTTAAGAAAAAACGATTTTTCATTAGGGTTTTTTTCCAACATTTTTGTATTTCAAATAAAACAGGGAAAAATTACATATACTATATAAGTATAAATATTTACATCTTGTATAAACATTAAAAATTTGAATTTTTCCAATTATCCTTATTATACATATTCAAATTAAATAACGGGAACATGTATAATAACCATTTCAAACTACATGATAAAATATTGATAGAAAGCTTTTTCATACGAAATAACGGAAATTTTTCAATCATGAATGAGAACCTTTTTTTCATACCATTTATTCTAAAAAACAACGTATAAATAAAATGAATTGGATACAAATTCTCGAAAGCATTTCAAAAAAATAATGGTTAATTTCTATGATATTAAACATTTTCCAGCTTATAGCTTTTGAATATCCCTAAAATAAAGTTATCCTCGAATCTATATTTCCTATTCAAAAATTTCACAAAATATTAGAATAAAAGTTTTCAAATAGGAAGTTATGGAACGAAGTTATTAGGAACTAGAAGTTAATCATTATATAAAATATTAAAATTATTCTACAATTTTTAACTGTTATTTGCTATAACGTTCCTTTTTCTTTATTGCTATATTTACTTTGGAAGGATTCAATCATTATTAAAACTACAACACAACAAATACGTAAATTTAATAATTTTCTGTTATTATTTTTAAAAGAAAAACTTTTAATAAAGTTTCAAAGAAATTAATTATAATAAAGATTTTGTAGAAATACTTAAAATTTTCTTTTCAAGTGTTTAAAAATTATTTTCATGCATTGAAAAAATCAAAATCATTTCATATGAAATAATTTTGTTTTATTTAATGATAATTTTGAAAGGATTAAGTTGTAAAATAACATCTTAGTGTTTTAAATATTTTTATAATAAGTAAAAAAAAAAAAAAAATGTACAGAAATTAATCGATACTTACATAATATCTCCTAGTTTCAGTCTCGTTTGTATAAGAGCACAACTTTTATGATCACTTGTTGTTACAGCACGTCTTCTTCTTGGCGGTATTTTTGGTACATATTGTATATTGCTAGATAAAGTACCTCCACCGCCATCATCAAATGTTCCACCGCTTATACCAGTTATTCGTACCATTGGTGATGAACCTCTTCGTCGGTTCGACATATGTCGACCAGCAACACTTCCCAACATTCTGTTACATAAGAAAAATCACAAAAATCATTATTAATAATTTTTCAATTATAATTCAAAATTATTTCAATTTTACTATGAACTTTGAGTTCTATGGCAATAAATTCGATTTACTTATAAAACAAAACAAAAAAAAAACAAAAATCAATAAAATATATAATAACAACGAAATTACTTTCAAGATGTGTGTATAATATTACAATGGAAAAAAAAAAAATTACGAAATAATAAATGAACAACTTAACACCAGAGTTTTTATTACGTAAACAATAATTAATATAAAAAGTAAGATTACATGCTTAACTACACCATTAGCAACAAAATATATTTTTATTGAAAATATGTATCTGTTGAAATGTCTTAATATTATCTGAAATAATAATTATATACCGTTGGACGATTTACAAATTAATTAAATAAAATTTTCTCTTATTCAATTTTTTTTTTTTTATTCCGTTTCTCAGTATGATCTATTTCCTGTCGACGCACCCTACAGGCTCTATAGCTATGTATGTATGTGACAATATACCATATATACTATGCATGTATCTATGTATGTATATGTTTTAAATTAGACATTTTAACAAACAATTCTTTCTACGTTGAATTCTTAGATTATAAATGTTTCACCTCATGAACATTTATATGTACATCATATAACACCCATATACATGTGTGTAACACACAAATATACTTTTATTATATGAAAAAATAACCTCATAAATAAAATGCATGATAAGATATCAAGGATTATACTTTTCGCAAATAAATCTTTGACTTTGATAAAATGTCCTTAACAACCAATACAAATGACTTTAGATACAATATAGTATATTCTGCGTATATATATGTATGTGTACATTTATCGTTTATATTACATACATTTAGGTTCAATTTTTTTTATACGTAAAATGTTTAACGTAAATGAAAACAATTGAATACAACATAATGCTCTCGAAAATTTAATTAAATCAGAAATGATTTTTTCAGAAGTTAAATAAAGCTTTAAAAAATTTCATTAGAATATTTTAGTTTTTTTCATTTTTTTGTAGTTAAAAATTTCAAAGTTAAAAATACTAAATACCTCGGTGATCGTTAATGGAATATATGTATGTACCATTAATTAATTGATAGTATAACAAGTTCGAAAACATACGAACATGATAACTTATATTGGCCAAATATTTAATACATAAATATGCGTTATAAAAAAAAACAATGAAAAAATGCGATGAATTTTGAAATTTTTATTTATCTTTTGATATCCTTTTAAAATCCAAATGATTTATACATGATGGCTTTGATTCATTTACATAACCGGTGGCTAATAGCAGATTTCTATAGAAACAGCAAAAAATCTATTAGTGAAGAGAAGATGTGAATTTTTATCATTTAACCGTTTTTGATGAATTCTTAATTCATGAAACGTGATGGAAACTAAATTTCGATCATGTTTAGATTATGTTTACATTTCTAACAACTCTTGTTGTATACAATTTCGAATCAATAACAAATAAATTATCATGTTATCCTTAAGAATTGTTAAGTTATCCTTAAGAATTGTTAACGACATGATATTACATACATGAAATTTAATAAACCAATATCTGAAGTTTAAGGACTAAATTTCTGTCTCAAAACTTTATATTTTTATATGTAGTTATATATTTGTTAGATATGTACATACTTATCTTCCTTTTTGTGCATATACTTTTCCATATTAGATTATCAAACCACTATTTATAAAACTTTGTTAAACATAATTTTATTTGAATTAAATTTTTTTTTTTTTTATTTTCATATTCATTTGGGAACATGATGTAAAAAGGTATGGGACAATAAAAAAGTAAACAAAAAAAAAAAAAAAATTTATTTTTTTATTTGAAGAAGAGAAAACAATTCGATTAGTTAAAGGACAAAAAAACCCAATAATAAAATTTGAATGTACTGCAAAAATATTTGAAAAAATAAAATAAAATATAAAATAAAAATAAATTTATATAAAAATACAATTTATATAGTTTATTTTGTACATTCACATATACAATACAACTTACATATATGGATGTGTGTGCATTTCTTGTATGAGTACCATATTTTTGTACGCACATCATTTTTTCAACAAAAAAAGGGAAAAACAACAAATCAAAATAAAATACACATAATAATATAAGTAGCCTTTTTTTTTTTTTTTTTGTTGGACATCTTTTATTTTCAGATTAAAGTCAATATTTTAAGGGAAATGAAAGCTTCTTATTTTAAAAACCAAACGAACATGCTTTCCTTTATATTATATTTCAACCTAAACAATTGTAAAAAGGATCAAAATATATACGGACAAATGTATTAATTTTATTTTACTGAGTATACAATAGTAATGCACTAGCTTATTTGATTGCTTAAATTCTTAACATCAATTGAATACATATATGACATTGTGTAGAAAAAAGTATACAATAAAATAACGTATACAGTCAACACTCCTAAAACACGATTAAGTCATAATACATTAGAAGGAGAAACCGTTGACTAAAAGCAGGCATTAAAAGTTAGTACGAATTAGATTTGAAATTGAAAACCAATAAAGGCCTCGTGCTTTTATCAAGAAAAATAAATTTTTTCTTTAAATTTTAGAAGAAAAGAAAAATGTATTATGTATACGAAAATCGTTCTATAAGAATATCATGTTATGGACAAAGTGTATGATTTTTTTTTTTTTTGCTCCATTGTTACACGGAAACCATCTTTAAACGAGAATTGACTGTATTTATATACAATATTTCATCCTAAAATTTACGTTTTATTAAAAGATTAGATAAAAGAACAAACTGTATAACATCCCTCATACATTTTGTGTACATATGTACATATAATACATATGTATGTATGTACTTTTTAGACAGACATGAACCTAAAATATACTTTTTATATAAAGTATGATCATTTCTCTTTATGAAGCTTTTTAATATCAATATACACATGAATGTATGTACAATGTAGTATAAATTGTGACAGACACCTGTTGCGAAGACAATGATAAAATTAACTACATACACACGTACATTTATATATCGCTTATTTAACTATATATAAATGCCTTAAATATATGCAATATATAATGTACATATATGCATATACGTATACTTTCACGCAGGACAATTGACAATGTATGTACATACACAATGATAAGAGATTAATTTTCTTTTTTGTTTAGTTTTATTTTCAAAACTAAAATCTACATTATATATTGTATATTTTATTACATTATATTAAATTTCTATTTTTGATACAATATAAAATATTTTAAATCAGTTTGCAAGCTCCTTTACACCTTAAAGAAAAATTTTAAAATACCTTTATAATATGTACTAACAAAATTGAACAAAAACACACACGGTATTTAATATATTGTGTGTACAAATATAATATATTATATATGTATATAATGTACAATGTATGATTATATAAAATTTATGTCTATATATATACATATCTATTATGTGGACCATAATACCAAGGAAAAATAAGATTACGTGTATAATTGAAATATTAAATTTGAAAAACCATATGTAATATAAAGGACCTGTTGATACATGTATGTACCTATATATACATATGTATATAGATATATATAGATTTTGTTGATACTCTGTCATGCATTTGTTTTTGATGTGTTATCGGTTGATTAAGTATACACACATATAAAAAAATTATAATCTACACTTACGTGTAGGTTTATAAATAATTTAAAATACATACATGAATAACTTATAAATTCAATCACATGTAAGTGAACATACATAGAATTTTATTTACAAAGTATTACCAATATACATATAAACATGCTAATTCATGATTTTTTGATATTATAAAATAATAATTTAAAATTAAAGGGTAAAAATAATTAACAAAAGGAAACACCAGCACATACGTTATGTGAATATGTAATGTATTAAATATTCGATTAATAAAACAAAAAAAATAAAATAAAATAAAATAAATATTTACAAAAGAAAATACAATCTAAATTAACTTTAAAATATCAATAACAATATTTTATAAATTACAAAAATATCAAATATTTATTTTATCTATTTTAAAATTTTTAATAAAAATAAATTTAAATTTTTTATAAATATACTTACTTGATTGAAATTTAATCGAGATCTAATAATAAATTAAATGATCCTGTCAACTTTTTTGTTGTTTAAAATTTTCATTTAAATTGAATGAAAAATTTCTTTGTATATGAATTATAAGCACAATTAAAATGCAGATCAACATGATAAAATTTTTGCATTTTTCAGTAGCATCAATTATAAAAAAGGAAAATTTATTTTTAAAATATTATGTATAATTTTTTTTATTTTTTTTATTTATTAAGTTGTATTTTTTTTTTTTTTTTTACTTATTATTACAATTTTTTTTTTTTCTGTGATTCAGTGGAAAATTGATTATATGAATCAATTATTATTCAGTTATTATATTACTACATAAAAATTTTCCATTGTTGCCTATGTATATATATGTATAATAAACGACAAGTAAATAATGTATGATTTTTTTTTTTTATTGTATGTATAAATAAAATTCGCATGTTGATATTTTCTTCTCATCAGCATAAAATTTTATACATACGTAATTTCAATTTGCATGTTTACACACACAACACACATACAACAACACAACACAATGTAAATATGTAATTGAAATTTCACCATACATCAAAGTCTTTTTATAAATCAATTGGAAAAAAAATTTTATTTATTCTATATTTTAATTTACATTTTTTTTTTTTTTTTGAACACTTGTTGCACAATGCTGCTGATGATTTTCTGACGCCTACTACAGAATTTTATTTTTATAACAAACAAAAATTCATACATCCATACATATGTACGTGTGTCCACATATGCATATATGTATGTACATATGAGTATATAAATTCTAAATTATAAAATATAATGTTGTGCTACGTTACGATATTTTATAAAACATCAATATATGTTTGTATGTTTATATATACATACGAGGACTTGTATTTTATTATAATATACATATGTAGAATCATCACATCATCATCATCACATATGCATATACTCAGTTTGTAGTATAAAATTTGGAAAAAATAATCATTAAAAAAAAAACCAGAAAAAAAGAAAATAAAATAAAAAGATTAAAAAATAATTTTTTTTCAAAAATTTTTTCAACCAGTAATGCATTAAAAAGCATTTTTATTGTTAGGCGTTAAAGGAAATTTTAAATTTTTGGAAAACAAATTTTTTTTTTGTGTTTTTTGTAAAAAAATCTTTAAAATTATTTCAAAAATTCAAATTATTTTACTTAAAAAAGAAAAAATTTTTTTTCTAGTAACCATCAACCCCCGGAGGTTGCGCCTTGTCATGGTGTTTTCAAAAAAGAAAAAAAAAAACGATCAACGTGTTCAACCATTTTTTCCTATTAATTTAACTTTTACCAATCAACTTATTTGTTAGTTCTTTTCCACATCGTTTATATAAATTTCATTATGTGCTCAAATTCTATAGAAAAAACAATCCTTTGTCCTTTAATGCACTGTACCTGATTGTACTGATGAAAATTCATGGTAAAATGTACATACAAATAATAATTTTCTTGTAATATTTCAGAAAATTTAACGGCAAAATATAAATTCATAGAAATATGTATTATGTATGTACGTTAAAACAGAAAATATTGCTAAGAAGTGCAATTCTATGAAAAATTTTCCGTCGGTCTTTAATTTTTACATTTTTTGTGAAAATTATATGTAAAATAAAATTTTTAATGTTTTATATTTTCAATAATAAATCATTTTACCCAGGAAAAGTGAATACACACATTTTACTAATATTTGATAGAAATTAAAAGAAAAATTAATAATAAGGAAGGAAATTTGTTTTTAAACTGTATAAAATTTAAATAAATCATTTTATTTATTTTTTTTTTTTATTTTTGTAGAACTTAATCGACAGATGTAATACAAAAGAAAACAAAAAAAGAAAAACAAAAGACAAAAAGTCATAACAAAATTATAAAACAAAAAAAGTGTTAGTTAATAAATTTTAAAATTAAAAAAGAAAATATCATTTCAAACACCTGTTGCATTACTATATCAATATTTTCAAAAGGGACAAACAACAACATATCAAATCGAAAATTTCCCTTTTATTATTTTGAAAAATACAAACAAACTTAATAGTTCAAAAAAAAAATGTACCCTGTTAAAAAAGGATAGGGGGCGGGGGTGGATTTTTAAAAAAAAAAATATGACAAAACCAAATTAAGAAGTTATAATGAGTTATAGCGTATCGTATTTCCTAATAATTTTTAATTTATTTTTTAAATTAACTTATTGATACAATTTTTCCCTTTTTTTTTGTATTTTCTTTCCCTTCGAATTTTATTTTATACAATTTTCCAAAAATATTATATTTAGCTGATAGCTTTAAATCATAGTATGAAAAAATATGCTCGCTAATATATGAAAAAAAAAATATTAAATTGAAATAGAAATCAGTTTAATGGAAAAATAAAAGAGAAGCTTTTTTCATCAATGTTAAATTTTCTTTTTTATTTTTTACTTTTTTTTTTTTACCAATTTTATTTAATTTTCTTATCACAAACGTTATCAAAAGCTTCTCTTTTTTTTTGTCAGTTTAATAAAAACGATGAATATTACAACTACAAATAAAATCATATATTGATAAACAAAGTGTAAATTATATTACAAGAGAATACTTCAAATAAGGTAAATAAATTTGAAATTCATTATAAATAAAAATTTTTTAACATTAAAAATCAATGCACGTTTCTATGATACGTTTTGATATAAAATATATATTTTTGCAAATTTCTTTTATGTGATATTTTTAAATTTAACACACTTTTGATAAATATTTATATCAAAATAAATCTATATACGTACAAATATATTACTTACAGGCACACACATATACAAAGAAAACATATTTATTTATTTTTTTTTTTTTTTTTTTTACCTATGTAGATATATAATTGAAATTAATACAGGTTACATATTATTCTGCTTAATTAACGATTGAACAAAAAAAAAAATACTGTTTAACTGAAATATTACTTGAAGATAACATCAAGATATATAGGTACATACGTATATCGCCATATGTGATGAAATTCTTATCTCGTACATATGTATGTATTGTATGTTATTTATATGCAAAAATGAATATCTATCCTTAAAAAAAAAATGATTTTTCTTCGTGACGAAATAAATATCATATCATATATCCCATTATATTTTCTTTTCCTTTTTTTTTATTTTATTAAGTTAATGAATTTTCATTTATTCTTTTTCACCTAAACTTTTTTTTTTTTTTTTGTAAATACGTAAAAATCTTTTCAATATTTTCCCATTTTTTTTAACGGCAAAAAAATATATACGTTATGTATGTGTATGTATATATTTTTAGATAAGCCAAAAAAAAAAAAAAAAAACAACAAATTCCAAACAACAAAAAAAAAATAAATAACGAAATAATAAATCACTGCGAATATCGAAATATTACTGTCAGGTTTGTTTCATGATTTGTTTTTGTTTTTTTTATTTTTTTTCTCTATGTGAATGTACAATAAATATAGAAATTCTTCACGTTTCTTTTTTTTTTCAAATATTTATTTAACCGTTTCAAAAAAAATTTTTTTTCAGTGCGTTCTACACGACGTTCGCACAAGACTGACAAAAAATTTTTCCCTCTCAAACATATAAATTATATACAATCGAAATTTATATGTACATATATTTTCTTTTACACGCACACACACATACACATACAAATGTTATCCTGTATATATTTTCCTCAACCACCCATCCAATAACAAAATCTATTTAATTCAGCAATCCACACATATTTAAATCTTATCAGTTAAATTTATGTATAAAATACTAAATGATTTGATAAAATGAACAAAAAAAAATAAATATCATTAAATTCAACAAAAATACACACACACACACAAAATATGAATACAACACACACACACATGAAAAGAAGGAGAATTTTTTGTGTTTGTGTACTTACGTACAATGAATTCATTTATTAGATGCTTTTAAAACGATCTCCTTTTTTTACGCTGAATGTACACAAAACATGAAAATAAATTTGAAATTGTTATAGTATGTGTATATGGAATCCAGGAACCCAGGAATAATAATTTTCTAAATTCAAAATAGAAAGCTTTTCAAATATGAAAGTTTTAACCCTCGATTCAATCAATTTTCTTTTTTTTTTCTTGCTAAAAAATTTTCAAATTTCTGATTAATATCATATACAACCGCAAAAATAAATTTTATAAATTTTAAAACGAATTTTTGAACACTTTGATAGATACACAAATTTGGTATGAAAATGATTGTGTGAAATACCTGAAATTTTTTTTTAAAAATTTTCTATATTGTGACGAGTAATAATTTTTAACAGAAAATTCAAACACAATGAATTTAATATTTTTATTTATTTTTGCATTGAAATACCGTACTTTAAAAGGACATAAATACATATTTATAAAGATATCGTAAAATAAACAATTTATTCAAAATATTCACCTTTTCTTGTATCATTTACTAAAAAACAAAAACATCTTTAACATTTTTTTTGCAAAAAAAAAACAAAAACAGGATGCTTTAATTGAAAACTAAAATAAAGGATAATGAAAAAAAAAAAATAAGATAGACAATTATTTATTTTAATGAAAAAATTATTTTTTCAATTTATTTTAAATTGAAAGAAAAAAACAAAAAACAAAAAAATTTATCTTGAACAAGAATGTTTTCTTACAACTAAAAATACGAGTACGATAAAGAAAAAATACAAAATATCTTATTCTATAACTTACATTTCTAGGAAATTACATTTTATAATCAAATTTTGAAATCATATAATTTTAAATATAAAATTTTTAATTAATATGTATATATGCGTACATTAAAATAATAATTTCCTTTTAACACTATCTAATTTATTTCTACGATAATTATGATATAAATTTGTACTTGAAGTAATTTTATATTTTCGATTATAATGATAATCATTAATTGGTATTTCTTTAATTTTATGTAAAACAATATCTAATGTACTTAAATTACATTGATTATGTAATGTTCTTTGATAATCATTTAAAAATAATGATATATTCTCTTTATTAGATTCATCTAAATATTTATTTGTTAATTTTTTTATTTTATTTTGTTTTGTTGATTGCCGTTTTTTTCTATTAACATTTTTACATCCTTTTTCCATTTGTTTTGGTAAATAATTAGTTTCTTGGTTTTTCATCTGATTAACATTTTTCTTGTATTTATTATCATTTATCAAATTATTATATTTGTTTATATTAAAGCACTCATTATTTATAATTGTATCATTTTTATAACACGATGTTTTAGTATCTTGTATTTTTTCATCAGATATTTTTTTTTTGTATATTTCACAAAATAATTTTTTTATTTTAATCATGAATTTTATTAAGTACAAATGTAAAATTGTAAAAATAATTGAAATGAAATTGGTAAATTTTTTGACTGTCTCCATGATTTACTATATAATTTTATATATTATACGTTTGTACGTAATCACTTGCAACTTGTTAAAATCTTGTATCAAAACTAAAATATAAATGATATTTTGATGCTATTTATATAATAATTTTGATAAGTGGAAAAATTACATCTTTCACATATGATCCTGTTTTTTTTTTTTTTTTGTTTTTTGTCTACCTCAAAAGGATTTAGACTTTGTACATTATGAATCATTTATTTAAAATTAACAAACAACATACTCTATTTAAAAGAATGCGATTATCAATGTTGTTTTGACAAAAATTATTTATCATAAATGAACTACATATAATTGAAGGATGTGATTACTGATGTTGTTTTGACAAAAACAAGATAATAAATACCTTTATTATGTATCTGTACAAGTTTAATGATGATTCATCATGGACATGAATAAGATAGGTGACAGGTAGTTTTCAGGTATTTTATTTACAGTTTAATATATATGATAAACATATTTCATTATTTGATTTGATTTATCCTTTTGTTTTTGTCACGTTCATATACATGTGCGTTAATGTGTATGTAAACAAAATTTACAAAACAAAAATTTCCATAACAAAATTAAAAACACGATGACTAAGTGACTTTCAGTTATGATTACTTTTCTATATGCACCTGTGTATTTGAAAATAAATAAAAAAAAATACATTACCGACCCAATTTTCTTTTTTTTTTTTGTTGTTTTTTTATTTTTATTTTATTTTTCTTTAAAAACATAAAAGTTATTTTAAATAAACAAATTTTTCATATTTTTCTTAAGTAGAAAAAGGTCAATAATCCCAAATCATTTGAAATATTACTCAACATGTAGATATGAAGAATTTTGAATTTGATACTCATACAATCGTTAGAAAGGATATTTATGTTTAAAGCACACCATTAACATAAGGTACAACAACACTATCGGATAGTAATTTGTCTCACACAAAAAAAACTTTTCAAGCGACCAAAAAGGACGAAATTAGCAAATTTTCTCAACTGTAACGTATGCACATAAAATTTAAAATAATATGAATTAACTGCTAAAAAGCTTTGAAAAACGTATGCCATTATGTCTCCTATTTCAGCCTCATACCGTATGTACATAATATGTACATATGTATGTGAAAGCGATTTCTAATAATTTTCTTTTTTTTAACTACTTTTTTATTATTTTAAGTTAACTATGTACATACATGATTTCCATGTGTTTTTCTTTGATGAACTTATTCAAATCCCCTTGGTATTGTGTGTACATTTGTACGAACTAATTGCAGTTAAATTGAAAGTATTTCAAGAAAAACTTCTTACAGGAATATTTTTAAAAAAATTTTCTAGCATAAAATAAATTTGATATCATATAAAATTCGAACGGAAATTTTATTAATATGACAGGAAGTTAATTTTATATTTAAAAAAAAGACAAAAAAAAAGATAAAAGAATAAATGGGTCTAGAATAAATGACTGAAAACTTTTTATTAAGGAAGTAACATATTATTTCTAGACATATGAACATGTTTATATACAATTTCATTTTTGTTTTGTATTTCGCTTGTAATTAATAAGGATGTAGAAATATTGGTATGCTTTTAAGTTATACATTAAAAATTAATTATTGTTGATATATATATTTTTTTTTTCAAGTTCATAAGAAGAAATAATGACCAACAAAGATGTTATACGCTTTTTAGTTTTTATCTTTTATGGGAAATAGTAATGAAAAGTAAATTTTAAGTATTTTTATTTCTAATTTGTGTTATATGTGGAATATCATGATTTTATGTCCTTAAATTTTTTTTTTTTTTTTCAATTTTAGAATTGAAATATCCTTTTATACAAAATTTGATGTATGCGTGTACCAGTATTTCCGAATAAATCACAGATACAAGATCTTTAGTTTTATATATAGTATTTATTTTATTTTTTATTTTTATTTGTTATTGAATCCTTTCCGACATTCTGAGATGACAACATGACAGGATCTTGACAAGGACGAAAGGAAATTAAAATTTCCCGACTTTTAATCAAAATAATATTTTGCATTACATGTTTTATACAAATAAATGCATATATTAATTTCATTAAACATTCTCACATTATACTGTTACAAATCAATCAAGATTAATTTTAAATTTGGGATAATTACACACAACAAAAAAATAAATAAATAAATAAAAATAAAAATAAATTTTAATGTTACATGTCTGTTTAATACGTAAAGAAATTTTTTCATGTAATCCTAAATAAATCTGTTACAAATTTTGTTACGAATTCTATTTACAGATAAATGACTGCAATGTATACGTAAATCAAATATATTGGAAAATTCATATACTCATAGCAATAACCCAATAACGAAAAAATACACTATGAAATGGATACATACATACGTATATGTATATGTATATTATGTAAACACTTGTCAATGAAATTATTTGAAAAAATTCAAACAAAAGGATAAAAAATGAAAAAAGTGTCCTTATGTAAGTTCAAAAAACAGAAAATTTACAACAACTGATTTTATTTCTTTTTTTTTTTTTTTTTTGTTTTTTTTAAATCAGTCATACATAAAAATGAAAACGAACATAGAAAGAAAAAATTGAAATTTAAGTTTTTTTCTATATATAAAAAACTCTTCAAAACGTACACCTATTTCATTTAATTAAATGTTACAGTACGAGTATATCCTACAAAGTAATGAGAAAAGACCAATTTTTCTCTTTACCATGTTTAATTTAATTGCAAATTTTTTTTTTATTTTTACATATTATTTTTAACTTTTAGTCTCTGTTCAAAATGAAATGAAAATATTTTCTAATGAATGTATAATTAAGTTGCTTTTTTGTTTTGTTTTTGTTTTTTTTGTTTTTTTTTTTTTTTTTGTAAATTTAATTTTTTTTTTAACTTCATGGTCTTTTACCACATTAAAACTAATTAAAAGTTCAACATAAAAGAAAACTAGATTTACATACATACATACATATATATAGTATGTTGAGTCCTTTCACAAGATCACAACCACACGTCAATGTATTACACCTATATTTTATCCTTACCTCATTATAAATGAATTCTTTATTATGTGTAAAACATTTTATATCCAATTTTATAAAAAATTTTTAAAAAAGGATATTTCCGGAATAAAATCAAAGATACAGAATTATTGAAACAAATTGAAAAATCGATTTCTTTTTTAATACAAAATATTTTACCTTTTATCCGTTATAATGATAATAAAAATTCGTAGCATGTATTAAACGGTATAAATAGAAAAATTTAGAATTGAGATGAAAAAAAATAAGACGTTACACGAATTATGATTATAATTTTTGTTTTCAAACTCTTTACAAAAAAAAAAAAAAAAAAAAAAAATGTATAATACAAATTAAAAACTACAATACAAATTATGAAAAATAAATTTTAAAATGTACACACACGTACTATACAATTTGAATTGCCTACTTTCAAAATTTCAAATTTTAAAATTTGTAACTAAGAAATACAAATTTTAATTATGAACTTTTTTAACTTAATTATAATTCAATTTAAAATATTGTATACTTAATTATTTTAGAATGTTCGTAAAACCATGAAATATGTAACCGTTAAAGTAATAAACATTAATGAACATGAAAGTAATGATATTAAAATTTTATACAATTACGAATTAGTATTGTAAACGTAAGGATATTTCATCGCATTTATGAAATTTTACATAAGAAATGTGTAATTTAATGATTTAAAAAATAAATGGTAAGTTATGATTTTTCTTAGAGAATGGCTTCACATGATACGAGCATGAGTTACTGGTTTTTATTATGTTTAAACAAAAAGGATCACATAAAGTAAAATAAATTGAGCATTGAAAGCAATTGAATTATAATCGGATAATCGATACTAGGATACGTAAGTCAAGCACAAAACATTATTCCTCGTTTATAGTATTTTAAAAATATTTTCCCATTAACACTGGGAAATATATAGCCTGGGAAACCTCATATGGTGACTGTATGGAATTTTTCATACGATTTTAAAAAAATTGTTTTTTAAATAATTTTCGAAAAATTCCGTTTTTTTTTCAATCCGATTGTTGATAATAATTTTTTTATATGATGAAGATAGAGAAAAATTCGTACAAAAAATGATAGATCCTTAAGTTGAAACCTCAGTACTTAATTGTAGGGTATTTTGAGGGCACGTTTTCTTTACCATGGTGTTCTTTTCCATATACACATGAAAATGTATTAACATTTTCTGATTTCTTTCTTGTACAGATACAAAATTCCAGATAAAATTTGCAAAATATCATATTTACCGTACAAAAAGGTATCAAGAAATTTTATACAGACTATACACATTTAAATTGTATACATTTTAAATTAATATGATTTTAAAATGAAATTATTTTTTTATAAAGAAAAATTTATTTCATATCAAAAAAGGAAAAAAGAAATTCAAATAAATATATTTTTATTATTTTTCCCGCTATTGAATATGAATAATTTAAAAAATTTTATATATACATTATGGAATTTCACAGATGTATACAAAATACTTTTACTTTTAACATTAATTAAGTTATTAACAAGATATGTAATTTTAAGAAAGTTTTTCAAGTTAAATTTCTAAGTTATTTTCTACGTATTTCCTTTTTTCAATCAAGGATAAAGTAATTAAAAGAATTTTCTTTTTTGCTTTTATTTTGCTATAAAAATTTTCTATAAATTAAGACAACATCAAGATTCATCACATTATTCAAGTAATAAGTTGCTTCAGTAATAATAACAAGTTTAAAAAATATATTATAATTCAAAAATTTAAAAATAAATATCAATAAAATGAAACATTTCAATACAAACGAACTACAACCGAATAAAAAGAAAGATTTATTCGATGTTCAAAGATATATATTACAAATTTGTGTTTTATATACATGGGATGTTGAAAAGAATATATTACCAAAATCATTACAATTTGCACGAAAATATCTTAATCTAATTTTAAAGATATTTCTAAGATTTGGTGTTGGCCATTGTACATTATTTCTTATGAAAACAACTTATGATAATTTTGATAAATCAAATTTAATTGATTCAATGGATAATATGGTAGCTGGTTTAGTTCCAGGTTTTTCATGTTTTATAATGATTTATTTCATGTGCAGAGGTGATAAATTCGTTAAATTAATGGATTTTATTACAGAAAACTATAAAACGATGTCTGCAAAAGGTAAAATGTTTTTTCATAAATCGTTTATTTTGTTTTTTCACTTATAAGATTTTTCCTGTTCATTTTTAAAGGATTAACTGTTGTTAAAGTAGAAGATTCATATAATATTGCACGAAAATTTACATTAATATGGATTGTAATGTGTTTTATTGCTACATCATCTTGGGCATTATTTCCACTTTTGTCTGGTATACGTGTGTTACCATTAAAATGTTGGTATCCATTTGATGAAACTGTAAGTTATTGTTAACAAATTTAGATTGGTTTAAATTAAAATTATTTATTATTAAATTATTGCGATACTAATCATATCCCATGTACCACAGCAACCATATGTATATGAAATTTTATATTTCGTACAATTTTGTGCAAATACCCAAGTTGGATTATCATTTGGTAGTTCTAGTATGATGATTTCGGTTATTGTTATGATAATTTGTGGACAATTTGATATTTTATTTTGTAGTTTAAAAAATGTCCATTACACAGCATTAATGAATCTTGGTGCAGATATCAAACAAATCAAGTAATACAATTTAATCATTTTGTGCTATAATTATTAAAATATAAATATTTAATTTTAATTTTTTAATTTCTTGAAGATCACTCAATCAAAATGAAATTTTAAAAGAAAACGATCCAACTGAATATATGTACAGCAAAGAACATGAGTCGGATTTTCTTGATGAATACGAAAGAACATCAAAATCAAAATTAATAATTGACATGAATGGTGAAAAATATAAAATTCAATTACAGAATGCGTTACGTGATTGCGTATTACATCATCATTTTATCTTGAAAGCATTTGAATTATTTGAAGATTTTTTCAACATATTCTGTTTAATTAAATCTTTACAAGTCACATTTCAATTGTGCTTACTTATATTTCTTGCAATTTATGTTAGTAATTGCATATAATTTTTTTTTTTTAATTTTAATGTCTAAATACACATCCTATATTTTTTTCCAGACCACAACATCATTTTTAAGAGCCTTCAGCCTTGGGCAATATTTATTAATGACATTTTTAGAATTTTTCTTGATTACATATTATGGAGAAGTATTGAAGCATCAGAGTTCAAAATTACAGGACAGTTTCATGAGATCACCATGGCATGCAAGCTTGAAAGTGGCTAAAAATGATATATTAATATTTTTAGCAAATTGCCAAAAGCCATTGACTTTAACAGCCGGTAAATTGTATCCAATGGATGTTGATAGATTTATGAATGTACGTTTTTAAAAAGTAAAAAATAGACATAAAAATGTGTGAATGAAGAAATTTTACAATAATTATAATAATTCTTTTTTCAGGTTTTAACGGGTTCTTTCTCATACTTAACTCTCTTGCAAAATTTAAAAGATAAAAAGGAAATGTAATATTTCATTTTAATGGGCAGTAGAAGACACAGTATATTATGTTCAAGAAATCTAAACAAATAAGTGCTTATCACTTAATTAAATATTCTTAAAAATATGATTATTTATCTATGACGTCAGTCAACTGTAGTAATTAATGAAAAATGAAAGTATGTAGTAATCATTATAATCACCTAATTTTCTATTTTCACAATTATTATTATTATTATTATTATTGTAAAAACTACATTGTGTAAATGATTATAACTACAGGCTATAATTTTATTTTATGATCACATGATAACAAAAATACTTTGTTAGTTTGAAATTTGTACACGAACATTCACAAAATAAAGGTAAATTTAGAATACATACAGATTCATTGAGATTTTTATTTACGATAACATTGGCATATTAAATTACGCATACCCTTAAAATATTTGAAATTCGTTTAAATTTATTAAACCAAAAAATTGTAATAAATACTTCATGCCGAAGGTCTTCAAATTCAAATAATTGAAAGTATTTCTAATATGTAGTTCAAATATGCCTGGTTAATGGCTTTAGCAGCAAAGTGAAAAATATCTTCATGTAAAGTCGAATTGATTTTTATTATGGAATAATTGTACTAAAAATCGAAATACTTAAAAAAAAAAAACAAGAAAATTTTGTGTGAAGGTAATAAAGGTAATAACAGTAATAATAATAAAATTAATGTTATTGATTTTTAGTGGTCTTTTATATGTATGTTAATAACTTTTGACCAATTTAAAGGCCAAAAATCAAAAATACATGTACACATATGAATGACTGTTAACAAAACTCACAGACATAATATATACATATAATAAATAAGCAATTGTATGAAATAATTTTATATCTAAAATCATTAAGATAACAGAATATGACTTAAGTAATTTGTACAATTTGACTTGTTTCTCATAGGAATTCCGACACATGTACCTAAGTCTGAACGTAGCATTATCAGACGTAGCATAGAACGTACACAGTCTCATATACTACATCAAATTTATTTACATTGTTTTTTTTTTTTTGTTTTTTGGTATATTTACATTTTGTTAAACATACATAACAAGTAATTTATGCATATACATAATATTGATTCAGCCCTATGATAAACTATACAGTGTATAGTGAGGAAATATGTACAATAAAACGTGCGTGCAAAAATTATATTTATTAAAAAAAAAAAAAAAAAAACAAATTTCACCACACAAAGCAAATTTAAGAATAGAAAATTTTCATTTTGTTTTCATTTCCTTTTCGTATAAAACAAACAATTTACTGACCATCTCCTTGATTTTAGAATGTGGTAAAACCGAATCATATCTATACGCTTATACGCTTTCATAAAACGACACAAATATAAGTATAAGTATGTACATACGTAGGGTGTTAATATGTACAATAATATATGTACATACTTAGATACATATAAATGCAAAAAATATATTTATGTATGAACGAAGGACATAGACGATTGCGTGTTTCTTCAAAAATCTAATTGTATATAATGTATTTTAATATATACATATGAATGTATGTATAGCATTTCCTTTCTATTTTATCCTTTTGTTTTTCATTGTTTTTTGACTTTTCCCTAAGTTAGTGATTTTCTATTTATTAATTTTTTTTTTCTTTTATTCAATGTATATATAATGACCATAATGACCCTGTTATAGAAATAGAAAAAAAAAAATAATAATAATAATAATAATAATAATAAATGATCAAACAGATAAATTAGTGAAAATTCGAATAAATTTAACAACAGAACAAAGTAAATTAAAATTTTTGCGAAACAAAAACAAAATTATTATTATTAAATTACATCTTATTTTACATACGTATATGTACAACAAATAAGTACATTATGTATACACACAAAGAAAAAATCGTTAAAACAAAAATACTTATAATATAAAATTTAATTAAAAATTTTCACAATAATTAATACATTTTGCATATAATAAATACAAAGTAAATTAAATAATGTATTATAATACATACATACATACATGCATGAGTAATATATAATTATATGATATCATATATCTCAAATAAAAATTAAAAGTAATTTTTTAACAAAGTAAAAAACAGAGAAAAAAAATTTTATTTTTAAAATAAATGAGAATGAAAAACAAAATAAGCATTAAATTGATTTTATAATTAAAATTGTATAATAATTAGGATACAATAACAATTCACATTTAATTATTTATAGCATCAATATAGGACTCATATATGCATGTGCATATGCATAAAATTGTATTTAATAAACATGAAATTGATGTTTGTGCATCACACACAAACACACACACAATATTAATCAAATTTCTTTTTCATTTTCCTTTCAAAGGGATTTAAAAAAATTAAAAAAAAAAAAAAATACATATATGCGTGTATGTGTGTATCTACAAAAATACATATAATTTAAAAGCAATCGTTTGTAGCTATATAACTTTTTGTGTGTATAATAACTTTATGTATACGTACATACAATGTAATGTACAGACTGTGTTCATTGAACTAAAACGTTTTACAAGTTTATTAATTTATATACAAGTTAATATCTTACATAACAAAACATTAGATGGTATTAGATCATCCCTTAACCATATATGTATGTATAACTAATAGAAATATATTTTAGTACTCATACAAAAATATCAAATATAAAACGATGTTAATATAGTACACATATCTCTAAGATATGTAGTACGAATATACGTAACGTATATATTTAATTTTTTCTTACAATTATATCTTGTCTTGTACATATCCTTTTTTATACATCATTTCCACAGAGGACTTGTGATTAAGCTTTAAGAAAGATGTCAATATCCTCTTTGTCAATGTTTTTCCTTTTTTTGTTTTTTTTTTTTTTTCTTTCAAAGAATTTTCATGTGCAATAATCAATTTTCAAAACTTTATTGTATTATAAAACTCGCGTATATGCATATTTATACATAAATTCAATTTTTATATCCATACATACAAAAAAAAAAAATACATCAATATTATTTTTTGATAGTACAAGTTTCATTTATTACAACATGAAAATCATCCATAAAAAGTAAAAAAACATTTCCCTTCTCTTTATTCATTTTATTTTGAATGTGAACGGTTATTATAAATCCTTATCAATTGTATGAAATGCATAAACTTGTTATTTGGTTGAAAGTACATTATACTGCAATACTTTTCACAACTTGTTGAATTTAACAAAAAAAAAAAAAAAACTTATTTTTATACTTAACAATTTGCTTTACAAGTATGCATGCGTACCTGTACAATATTGCACACATACTATACTTGTATATATCATCAATTAGAACAAAATTATTGCAACAAGTGGCTTAAATATTTCTATGTGTCTATACATACTTTTATAGAATTTAATTCCATTTAAATTTTAAAGTACATCGATACCAGTATATACAGACAAATAAACATTTTTGGTATGAGTTTGGTATTTTCAACGCATATTTATAAAATGCA
Organism: Anthrax anthrax; assembly: GCA_963971155.1. Lineage (NCBI taxonomy): Eukaryota > Metazoa > Arthropoda > Insecta > Diptera > Bombyliidae > Anthrax > Anthrax anthrax. Next base: position 2,953,797 of record OZ020123.1, read on the forward strand.
AGTATTTGTATCTCATATATGTATACGCAATAATGTGCATGTATCTGTGCATGTAATACACACAATCTTAAAATTTTATATTTTTATTTTGATTTAAGAACTTGTTGAATACCGAATGTATCCTACATGTGATAAGGCTTTGAAATACACAAACAAACAAAAAAATTTTATTATTTTTTTTTTCTTTCTTCTTATTATATTTGTTTAATAAACATTTAAAATAAATTGTATGTGTACGTGCAATGAATTTTATTCTGTTAAATATATATCAACAAAGAAATTTCAAGTACATATATCCTTATAAATTATCTTAATTACAATAAATTTTATAATACGCATGATCAATCTATTTCATACCAAAATTTTTTTTTTTAAATAGACCCATGAAAATTCATTCTTTTATAATTTTCTATTATATACAAATAAATGAAAAAGGGGAATCACACACGAAAGCTTATATCGATTTGCTGAAAACAAAAATATTCATTTTACGAATAAAAATAAATCATAGCAAATTTTATATACATACATATGTATGTAAGTATACATAGTATGAATACTAACAAACAATTTGAAGTAAAATAATTTTTGTATATAAACAGATTTTTAAGAAAAATACCTTTTCAAATTTATATTCAGTGCTTGGCCCAAGGCAAAACGAACAAAATCCATTTTTTTTGGTCGTTCGGTAATACGTTACATTTTATCAAGTATAATATATACTTACAATTAAACTTTATACGTTTTGGTTTTTTGGAAAAAAAAAATGTTAATGTGTTTTTCTTGGATTTTTTTTTTTTTTTTTGGAAAACGGATTTTTTTTTTGTTTTTTATGTAAATATAAATTCATTTTGAATAATTCCCTTTTTGTCATTTTTATTTTACAAAAAAATTAAAAGATTATATATACACAAAAATAATTTATTCTTAAAAATATTATGTAAATTTTCACAACAAAATAAAATACAAGGTTAATTAAAAATGATCTAAAGATTAAAAAAAAAAAAACAAAAAAACAAAGTTATTTAAATAAAAATATTAAATCAATCTGGAATTTATGAATAATGAAAATTTAGTTTAAAAAATGATGTAAATAAATTATAACGATTTTTTTTTAAATTCAAAATAAAATTTTACACCTCGCACGCGTATGTACAGTGCGATTTTCATATAATGAATAATATAGTGATTATTTGATTAATTTGTAGCAGTTTGTATGTACATACAAAATATTTTGATCAATTTTAATTTTTTTTTTTTTTTTGCTAATGTAAAAAAAAAAATCAAAAACAAAATTATCTATACATAATTTACAACATTAAAAATGAAAAAGGACTTTAGAATTTAATTCTTGTAGGAATTAATTAATAAATAATAAATTAATTACAGATTATTAAAGATTATTAATACAGTTAATTAAAGAATAAATAAAAGAAAATTTTAAGAAAATTGTATTAAAAAGTATAAAAAAAAAAAGAAAAAAAAAAATTTTTTTCAAAAAATTTCATTTTAATTTTATGTACAAAATTATAAACAAAAACATCACATAAAAAAAAAAAAAATTTTTATATTAAAAATGCTAAAATCCAATCTAAAAATTTCGTTACATCAGTATAAATAATTATTTTATTTGAATTACATGATGAAAAATCAAACAATTTAATTTCTTTAATTGGTAATGAAGCTGAAACAATTCCACGTAAAATCCATTTATTATTACGTAAAATCATTAAACCAGTACCAGAATAACCATTACATAATCCATTTTCATTAATTGTTTCAGCACAAAAATTACGTTTTGTTAATAAAAATTTATTATTTAATTGAAAACATTTTTTATTTGATAAAATTATTGATTTAATTAATTTTGGTTTAAGCATTAAATTTTGTTCATTATTATTTTGCATTAAATTAAAATTAATCCATCCAACATGATATCCATATTCATTTTCAATATATTCTAAATTTGTAGATCCTGTCCATAAACAAATTGGCCGTATGTAATTATTAAATCTATATTTACAAAAACAAAAAAAAAAACAATTTTTTTATTCATTAAAAAAAAAATGAAAAATCATTGTCGAATTCTGTATAATTAATTTAAAATTAAATTAAAGCATAAAAGCCATAAAGCTATATACAAATATATGGTATGTACTTACCGAATTTCATTTTTTAAAATAATTATTGCAATATCAGCATCAAGCGTTTTTAAATTCTCATCAAAATCTGAATGAATAAAAATATTTTCACTAGATATGGCCAATGAATTTTCTTCACTCCAATCATTAAGATTATATCTTCCAACAAATATTAATAAATCATTTGGTTTTTTATTTTTAAAGCAATGTGCAACACTTAATATAGCTCGTGATGATATTATATTACCATTACATTGATATGAAAGTGTTGTTACATTATTTACATAAATAGCTGCTAACCATGGCCATGAACCACGAATAATTGTTTTATTTGATATTGGAAATTCAGGATAATCAGTTTGACCACAAATTTCATTACTAAAAGTATAATTATAAAATGAATTTTTAAAAATTAATAAAATTAATCAATGATCTTAACAATCACTTACACGACTTGCGATGGAGAATAATGTTGATTTCCAATAAATTGTGTAGATGATAAATCATGGGATGATGTAGACGTAGACGGTAATAAATTTTTAATAGAACTAGAAAATCTTCGTGTATGCTCTAAATTTATGATAGTGGTCACAATTGCAGTATCTAAATATTGAAAGAAAAATACAAAAAAAAAATAATAATAATAATAATAAAACAAATGTTCATTGCATAACGTATCTTTAATGTAGATTTATGTGACGTTATTAAGAGGGAATTATGTAAATTGTAAACCAATGCTTAGTAATCAATTATTAATAAGTAATCATTAACAGCTGTTTTAATTTCGGCACATTTTAATTAAAAACAAAAGATTATGTTAATAAAAATTCTCTTTACTCTTCCCAGCCCAGCCCCGCAACAATATCGAATAAAAATTAAAATTATTAATAAAATTTTTTACATTTGTTCTCCCTCAACCAAACATAGAAATTTTCGTTTCTTGTCTTGATAATTATTGCCATTACATTTTTATACTATAATTGTACAATGTACATACATTTATTTGTGTATGGTTAATTTATAACTATAATGTACGTTTTGTTCATACAAACAACTCACCTTGTGGTCCAGAACATATCAATCGACCATTAATGAAAATTTGTGTAATACGAGGCGGATTTTGGCCATTTGAAAATTTCACTTTATATTTAAAAATATAATCATTATTTTCATTATTAAGATCATCATTATTTTGTTGTTCTTGATTTTTATCAAAAAGTTCAATTTCACCAACATAATTCTGTGGATATTTAATTTAATTTTTTCGTACGTATATGTACGTATTTACATACATACATTACAATATATACTGATTGTTTATAAAACATTTATAATCTGTTGTACACTAATCATGTATGCAGTTAAGATCTTATGGATATCGTCGTTTTCACGAACGGAAGGGGAAAAAGTAGTGACCAAAGTAAATATTGGTAAATCTAAATATGTATTTTTAAAGTTTGTACACATTGGTAGCACTGCTCGTGAAATATTTTAATTTAGTAATTATGAGAGAATAAAAACAAAACATATTTTACTCCCATAAGACCATAACTGCATAGTGTATATTGAAATAAATAGTGTACAAACAAAGTATACAATTACAAATTGAATATTATTCACAAAATAGTATTATTTCTGCAAATAATGAGCAAAATTATTCCAAATGGAAAAAAATATATGAATATATTTATTAAAATGAATTAATGTATGTATATTTCCATAAAAAATTATCACAAATTAAATAAAATAATATGTACGTTAAATGTAATATTATTTATGTAAATGTATAAAATACGAATAAAATTATTTCAATTATATAATTACTCACTGATGAAATTCTACCTCTTTGTGTTAGTTGAAGTTTAACATTAATTTTTTGTATTGATTGTAATGATGTTGATAACATAATTGATTTTATTTTTAATATACCATACCAATTTATACCATCATAACGATATTGAAATATATTTGGACATGGACTTTTTGGTAAATAATTATAACAAATTATTTGCATAATAAATTGTATTAAAATTATTAAAAAATATTTTATTAATGTACAATTTCTATCCATTAACATTATTAAAAATAAAATCAATTAATGAAAATTAACCCACTAAAATCAAAATAGATCAATTACTAAAAAAAAAAAAAAATTTTTTTTTTGTTTAAATATATTTTCACTGTAATTTTTTTATTTTTTATTTTTAATTTTAAATTAAAGAAAATTTTCGATTTTAATTCAAAATTTTGAAAATATCAATTTAAATTTCAATATTTAAAACAAAATAAAATAATATACTACGTAAATATGAGAATAAAATCAAGAATCGTTATTTCGTTTGATAAATAAAATATTTCTAATAAACTTTTATATAACATTACATCCAGTACCAAACAAACTACCCACATACACATGTACACCTGACTAAGATCTTTTCTTAAATAAAAAAAAAAAAAGTCAAGTACCTCATTAAAATGTTCAAGAATTTATTCGAATCATAAAACATCCTACCTACCTACCGACATAATGTATATGCTTGGATTACACGTATACACCTACACATTCTAATGCACGTACTTATGTATGTATATGGGTGAATTTGAAATAACAGGTATATCACCACAACCTTTTTATTTTGATCATTATAGTAGTTGAATGGCGTCAATTTTAATTATACCAATAACACATATTTCGATTAATACTTATAGATTTACGACTTTTACTGTTGTATACATTCCGCATTTTCTCTTCACATGTACATGTGTATGTGTAAAAAGTATACCAAAGTATTTATATTAATTCAAATGTTAATGCACTTGAAGAGGGAGAATGTACAATGTATTTGATTGCTTCAGTTTAAATTAATGCAATAATTTAATAATTATGAATTAACATACAGATGTTGGTAAGTATTTATGATAAGTATATAGTATAAGTACATGTAAGATATGTCTAGATCTTGGGGAGAAGCTAGGTAAGAGATGTCGAAAATCAAAATAAATTACATGATATGCGCTTAGGCTTTATCTCGTTTATTTTCATATGATTATTGTAAATGTGTTGACTTAAATTACATTAATGATGGAATTAAGGAAAATTATTACTTAATTAATGGTCAAATATCAAAAATCCCTTACCAATCCAATGATAACATCTATTTTAACCAAAACTACAGCTATTTAAACTATACTCCATACACTAATTCGATGCAGTTAAGGTCTTATAAGAGTAAATGTGTCCTTTTTCTTTTCTCGTAATTTCTAATAAGATCATCTTATGAGTAGTGTTATCACAATCTGTAAAGTTATTATATAATATGAGATGAATTTTTTTAATATCAATATACATATGTACAGCGACGTAAAGTAATACTACTTTATATCATTTCTATAAGACCTTAACTGCATCGAATTAGTGTATAGAGTATAAAATGTAATATTCAAGATCAAAATAAATCTTGTATCACACTTGCATCTACATTTTATCAAACATTTTACGACTCACAGTCGTTGGAGCAGACGCTATCATTGCACCTCATACGTAAGGTGATACCTTTGATTATGCCTTAACGAACATGAGGATCCCATGTTAAAGATAAATAATAATAAATAATTTAAATAATAAATTAAAAAATTAAATAATAAATAGAATTAATGCATTCATAAAGGAGATAGAGTTTTAGTATAATAATTACGACTACAGATGATATTTTGATTACGACGATAATGATAATAATGATTGTTACTACTGTTATTAAAAAGAAATATTTTCGGCAATTAACATCTTTTATTACTTAATAAAGGTAAAATTCAAGAACACGTGTAAATTTATTTTTTATTATTTTTTTTTAATAATAAAAGTATTTTGTCAATCTATTGGCTTATATCTGCTTATATCGTATTATAGGTAAAAATATAAAAATCCTTGACTTGACAATATTTATTGCATATAATGTTATTTTTATATACATACGTGTGTATTTAATATCTTTTCCATTTTGTAGACATTTTTTTATATCAAGTTAACAAACATTTCTTTTATTTTTTTTTCTTTTTTAATATAGAATATTTCAAGTATTTACAAGAGTATTTTCAAAAGTTTTTATGAAGTTGTAAAAAGTTTTGTTTTTTTCTGGTTTCCTATATACATACATATACATATATTTTTTCATCAATCTAAGAAAACTTTTTGAACAGTTTTATATTCAATAAATATATATAACTGTATTTATGAGAATATTGAAAAAAAGAAATTATAATTTATTTTTTAAACATAGTCATTTGTTATTTGAATTGGTCCTTCTTCGTATTCTTTTGCATTCAATTCGAATAAATTCGTCCTTTTATCTAATTTTCTGATTTCCCAGTTATCTCTGTGTGTTATTTTATTAACGAATCACACGAGAGCAACATCATGAATGACATGATATTCTTATGTATCATAAGAGAGTACGTGCCTATGCTTCAAAAACGTACTATAAAAAAAAAATTTTTTTTTTTTTTTTAATTTACTCAGGTCTGGTACACCTTTGTATTTTTTTTTAAATTTATATCCCCAGATTTTACTTCTTTTTTTTTTTTTTTTTTAATAATTTTTTTATACCAGATATTGTGAAAAACAAAATTCAAATTGATATTGTTGAGAATTTTCTATCAGAAATTATGATGATCCAATTAAAAGCATTTAAATGTCGAACTTTATATAGAATTTTGTGATGTTTTTATTTTTTCTTCCATTTTTCTGTTTATTTCAATTTTTTATTGTAAACATAAAAAATATGCTTGTGTTTGGGAGAATTTTTTTTTTTTAATATTCGTGAAAATCTTTTTTTTTTTTTTTTCATTTAAATTTTTAAATTAAGTTATACCTTATACCCTTATCAAAAAAGAGTAAAGAATAAAAAAAGAAGAAACAGCATCTGTTTAAAACATACTGGGAATTTTTTTTTTATTTTTTTTTTTTTTGTTATATTAAAAATAAAGCTGATAACGATCAGTTTTTTATACATTCACGAATTTACACTGTACATTTTCCACACGATATTCATGATTTATTGTATTTACCCCAGAAGAAAAATTTAAAAATGTTGCTTTGTAAAATGATATACGTATCGATTTTTAAAAACGAACGTATTATTCAATAATAATTTATGTTATCACAATTTTTCTTTTTTTTTTTCAGGTATATGTAAATCCTTTAAAAAAAAAATTTTTGTTTTTTAGCACGTAACATATGTATGTATGTAACGACTAAATAATACCTTTCAAATTAGACAAGGATCGAAAAATTTCAATGAACTCGAATTAAGCTGAATATGTATGTTGTTTACACGTATAAAAAGATAAAAAGAAATTTTCATTCTTTGTAATATAAAATATTCTATTTATTCCGTTTATTTATATTATTTTTATTAAATTTATTTTGAATTTTTGATCAAATTAGCCAAGTGTAAAAATTTTTTTTTTTAATGTAATGTGCTGCAAAAACAAAACAAAAGTCCTTAACATGGAAACTAAAGAGAAAACTAAGAATTCATTTATAGAATTATTTTGATTTTATTTAAAAAAAATTTTTTATTTATTATAAAAACAAATTAAACAAAAAATGCAAATTTAAAAATTTTATATTTAAAAAATTTTTATGATTTTGTAACGTTTCAATATTTTCTATTACTTCCACCAGCACCAGATGAAGTAGCATTTCTTGAACTCATGATGAATGGTGTTAAAAGTTCAATTGGTAATGGAAATATAATTGTTGAATTTTTTTCTGATGAAATACTAGATAATGTTTGTAAATAACGAAGCTAATAAAGTGAAAATAAAAAATTATTCCAAAAAACAAAAAAAAAATTTTATGTTATTTTCAGCAATAGCTAGAACTTAGCACATTAACTATATTATGCAAATTTATTTTGTTTTTATTCTTGATTTTTCCACATTAATAATATTTTACCTGCAATGCAGCTGGACTTTCTGTAATTATATCAGATGCCTCTTTTAATGCACGTGAAGATTTCATTTCACCTTCAGCTGCAATTACTTTAGCTCTTGCTTCTCTAGCTGCCTCAGCTTCAGTTGCCATGGCTCGTTGTAAAGATGTTGGTAATGAAACATCTTTTCTATACATGAAAAAAATTACAAAATAATTGAAAAATGTTTAAAAATAAAAAACAAAATTTCTTTAAAAAAAAAAAAACTAACATTTCAACTCTTTCAACTTTAACACCCCATGGATCAGTTGCCTCATCTAATGATGTTTGCATTGTATGTGATATTGTTTCTCTTTCTGTTAATAATTCAGATAAATTACGTGTACCCAATACTTTACGTAATGTTGTTGCAGCTAATAATTGTGTTGAAAAACTATAATTAGCAACTTTAATAACAGCTTTAAGTGGATCACTAATACGATAATATACAACAGCATCAACAGATACAGTTACTGAATCTTTTGTTAATATTTCTTGTGATGGTACATCAAATGTTACTGTACGTAAATCAACATTACAATAATCATCTACACATGGTAAAATAAAGAATACACCAGGACCTCGTGGTCCTCCACTTCTGTAAAATAATTTGATTGAGTGTTTTTTTTTTTTTTTTATTATTTTAATTTAAAGAAAAAGTTAATTTTTAATTTGAAAACAAACAAACAAAAAAAAAAAACGGATTTTACCTTATACGACCCATACGAAATATTACAGCCCTTTCAAATTCTGATACTACTTTAAAACAAAAAAATATCGATATTGGAAATGTTAATACCATTAAAATGATGGAAAATACAGTCGCAATTGCAACAACGCATGTATCATTTTCCTCTGTAGCTGTAAAATCATACAAAAAAGAAATTTTAATAAAATTAATTACCCCCTTTATAATGAGTTAAATTTTCTCTAACATTCTGTATTACACATATTTCTAATTTTTTTTTTTTAATCACACACATACACGCAAATAAATAAAATTTTTTCTTATTTTGATTTAATTACAAATTCTCAGTATTTATAAGAAAGTTGAAAAATTTGAATTTAATTACATCACTTTAAAAATAACGAATTTATGTATATTTAAAATAAAATATGAAAATATAATTTCAAGAGAAAACACACATACAAATTAAATAAAAACGATATAAACTCACGTATTTTGAAAATACATTCAAAATATCCTGATTGATTTTCATGACAATCACATTCCATATTTTTTTTTATAATTATGATTTTGAAAAATTTTTTTTTAAAAATATTCTAATTTTTTATTTTTCTAGATAATATCAGCAACTAACTTTTTTTAATGTTATTTAATCTCTTATTTGATTTTAACATCTCTTTTTGGCTATTATCTAACGCTTATTTTAAAAAAATTTCTTTCTAAAAAACAAAAACAAAAAAAAAAACGTTAATGAGAAGTTTATTTTTTATCAACCCTTCAATACTCTAATTATGAGTTCTTTAAATTTAACTTTTAAAAAAATTTTCTAATCTAACATCCAAAATCAAACTGAATTATTTGTAACGAAATTATTCTGCATAAATTATATTGTTAAAAACAGAAAATTTTTTTTTCATTTTTAAGTTTTTTACTTTTGTATACAAGCAATTTATACATAAAATGAATTTTTCGTATATATGTATATACAAAAAGATATACAACAGATACGCATTCTTTTATGTAAACAAAAAAAAAAATTTTTTTTCTTTTCTTTTTTAAATAATTTTCTTGTGTTTAATTAAAATTTCTAGAAACATAAAAATTTAAATCTAAATAATCTGTATACATGTATGTAGATCAAAATAGAAATTTTTGTTTTTTTTTTTTTTTTCACAATAAAAAATAAGGCAAAGAAATTTTTTTCTTTAATTTGAAGCTATTAAAGAAGAAAACTTTTCTTGGGCTATTTTACATATCGGATGTATATAATCGTATGCATGTACACACGTAATAATTATACGTGTTTATGTGAAATCTATAAAATATAATTTATATGAACTTAACGTTTTTTTTTTGTAAACATTAAAAACTTTAAGATATCTTGTTTCATTTGTCTGTATTGTGTATAAGTAATTTTATAAAATGTATAAATAGGGTGATTCATGGTCAGAATTTTGCATTTTTTTTTTTTTTTTGAAAATATTTTTTAAAAAATCATCAATTCTCGTTGCACAAAATGCAACTTAATAATGTCTGCAATCTAATGAACTGAAATAAAAAGAACGAAAAAATAAAAATAACTAAATACATTGAATTAACATAAAACATTATTTTCAGTTACAAAAAATAAATGTGATACATTAAACTAACCAAACAAAAAAAAAATTTTTTTTTTCTTAAAATAAAATAAATTTTCAAATAAATTCTCAAATTATAAATTTTTCCGAAAAACTGTCCGTTTATTAGATGCAATACCATACCATAAATTTTTAGAGATCGACGTCCGTTTATTAAATTGTTTGAATAAAAATCAGACAAAAAACCATCTACGTTCATTTATAAGAGAAAAAGTGCCCAATTGTGCTTACGCACTGCCAATTCCATTTAGTTCGTTACTGTATGTGCACGCCTATGAAGGGCAAGCGTTTCGTCTTACTAGAGTCAACCTGTTCAGTGAAGTTTCTCTGTATTATACATAATTCAAATGCATTACAATAACATATATCCTTTTCATCCTTTTTATTTTGATTGTTATATACCAATATATCAGTTAATTTATTTCTTATTCAATATATTTAAAGAATTTTATATGTAATAAAAACGTTTAAAAAATTATTTCAAATATTTAACCCAAATATTTTATATCTTAATTTTAAATAAATTAGTCAGCACTATTCAAATTCAAAAGTATTTTTTCTTTTGATGATACAAAAACAAAAAAAAAACAAAAAATTGCATAATACACATTATAGTGTCTCCAAAAGAAAAAATTAAAGAAAAATTTTAGAATTCATTTTATTATCTCATATAAATGAACATAATTAATTATATATGTATGTTTTAAAAAGTAACGTATAAAATTTCAGAATAAATATCACATACACATGTAAATAATAACGCATATCTAATGTAATTTAGAAAAAATTATCTTGATTTTGTCCATATTTCTCATTTGTATAAGTTCACATATGTATGTAAATACATGGTTTTGAAATTTGTATTCATTTTAATGTATTCAAGAAGAAAGTTATTGACCCGCTTGCTAACAGACATGTCTAGAACAAAATATTTTCCATTTCATAATTGAATTTTTTTTTTTTTTTTTTGAATGTCATCATATTATTCTCATTGTTTTTGTTTTTGTTGGTTTTCTTTTTCACATGAAAATTTCTTTAGAAAAATTAAATTAAAAGATATTTCATAAGCAACATTTTGTACAATATATGTACATATAATATGTTGATAGACAGCTACATGTGGTGTTCTAAATTTAAATTTTAAGGAAATACATTTTAATTAAATAAACAAGTTTTTAGTTAATTTTTTTTTTTTTTTTTTTTTTTTTATGAAATCAATAATCAAGCAAATATTGAATTTATGTACTAAAATTTTGTAGAACAATAATAAATTATGTTTTTGAAAATTTAATTTTCAATCAATTGAAACACCCTATATACAGTAACGAATAAATGATTCATGTAAACGTATAAGTATGGCAATGAAATATTATTATAATCAAATAATTATTGTTTATAAAGTGTACAGATGTGTGTATACATTATTGCAATTTGTTTTTTTGTTCAAATATTAAGTCTTTAACTTTGATTTTGTAATAATTCTATTTTTGTTAATAAAATCATCCATTTACATTTTGTTTACATTTATGTACATTATTACATATGTATGTAGTATGTATGTACACATTTCAATTTTGACAAGAACAAGAACTAAATAATTTCATGCATAATTTATGTATGTAAATAAAATCATTATATATGTCAATAAGAGCAGTAACTGATATACATATACAATTTTAATTATGCATATAAAAGTACATGCCTATATACTTTGCCAATTAATTGAGTGACAAGTTAATGCCTTATGGAAACTACGTAAAGTAGCCTTTTCACAACATCATTGTATCTTGATATTCAAAAAATTCATCTAATTTTATGGGAACTTTAAGTGAATTTATGAATAACACTACTTGTGAAATAATTTATAATTATGAATGAAAAAAGAAAATACTTATATACTGCCATAAGAATTTAACTAGACATATAATTAATGAACAGAGTATAATCAATTTTAATTCCACTTTCTATTAGCATTACCCCATAAAATTCATCAAAAAGATTTTTTTTTAAATTTTTTTGTTTATATTAAATAATATGTAAATGTTTGCAATATAAACTTACAATGTAAATAAAATATAAATTAATAAATCAAAATAAAAATAATGAATTTACATTAATTATATAGAAATACTTATTACAATGTCTTAACAAAGGGATTTTGAATATTTATAAATTTTTTCTTTTTTTTTAATTTAAATCAAAAAATAAATTCGCAAACATTTTCAAATTAAAAACAGATTTTAATGATAGTGATAATGCATATTAGCCGTTTATTTTAAAAATGAGATGAGTTTAAAATTTTCAAAATCAAGATTTTCAACCAAGTAAGTCATTAGGATGTGTTTTATGATAGCCAGAAAGATTTTTTATTAAAATTCTAAAAATTACAAATTTTATGGCATTATCAAAATCACTTTTACTATGGAGGTTGATAAGAACTTCAAATGTAAACACAGAATTTTAAATAACGAACTTGAAACATTTTCAAAATTAACGATTTTTATATACTTTAATGTATGTGTGATTATAAATTTTCACAGATATCAAAGTAACAATTTTAACGTTTTTTTTACCATATTCTCATAAGCAACCTATAAGCACTTTATTTAATCAAAAAATTCGTTACAAAAATTCACAATTCGAAAACCGGCAACATTTAAAATTTTTTTTTGAGTCCTATTTAAACTCACATGAACTTAAAAAAAAATCAAAAAAAGCAAAATCTTCATTTTTACCCTAGATTCTTAATTTTTTTTTTTTTTTTTTTTAAGAGATTTTAAAAGAAAACTAAAAAAATGACCAAATTGAATCAAACAGATTGAATCATGCAGTTAAATTTCAAAAATTACCCATAATTTCATTTGAATCGATATTTTCTATCCTGTGGCTGGTATAAATCTCAGACGGAGTTTTCATTTTTGTTTTTGATTTCTAATGTCGTACTTAAAAGAGAAATGCAAAAAAAAAATAGCAAAATTTTATTTTTGATCACCGCAATATAAAAAAATAAACTGATCACTGATCACTGATTTTTAGTACTATCTACACCTACCAATTCTTTGAATTCTTTTCTCTGTGAAAGAGAAAAAACAAACGATTTTTTTCTGATCACAGAAAAATTTAAAAATTAAATGTTTACATTTTATGAACATACAAAATCACAATTCAAAACTTCCAGTATAGACAACGCTTTGATGCCAATGAATCTGACAACACTGAGAAAATGTGTGTGATAATAACGACAATGTAGTAAAAGTGGTCCTATGTTGTGATTAGATATAATTAGACTGATTTCCATAAAATTAAAGGAATTTATCACTTTAAGTAATGTTACATTGTGGAACATTTATTCAATACCTATGCAATTAAACGCATCACCCAAAACAAAAAACTGAGAGAAAAAACATTAAAACAATAAATTTGGCAAAATGCCAACATTTTTTTTAAAAAATTAAAAAAAAAAAACAAATAAAAATCTCAAAAGAAACACTAAAATCAAATGTGAAACAAGCCATTAAACATGTATGTACGTTAATGATGGGAAAATCAATTTGAACGGTTGAGCTAAAAAAAAACTTTTATCAGTTTTAGTCGTCAGCTTTGTACAGTCATCAAGAAGATAAACATTATGCAAACTATAAATTCAATGCAGATATGATGTTGATGTACACATGATGGTATACCTACTTACATTTGCATAAAAAGTTCCTAAATGTTAATTATTAAAATATTATAAAATTCAAAATTATTATTTCAACTTTATCTGAGATACACAAAATATAATTAATTGTATCTAAAATTTTATAAACTGAAACTACTAAAATAAGAAGAGGTAACTTTTACATTATTAGGTATGCACTTGTATGCATTATAATATGTTCATATCACAAATTAAAGGTGTTTTGTTTTAAAGTGGTATAGTAAGACCAAAATTGTTGAAATACAATATTTTTTTTTAAAATTGCCCTGCAAGAAAATAAACATAAATATCTGAAGATTTACAAAAAACAATAACAAATTGTGGATTTTACAGAAATCAAAAATATCAAATATCTAAGGATTTTAAAAATTGATTTTAAAGATTTTATAAATAAAAATTTTGATAAAGATTTTAAAGATTTTATAAATAAATCGAAAATAAATAAATAAATAAAACAAAATATTTCTGGTATCATGTGACCATAAAATAAAATTATAGCCTGTAGTTATAATCATTTACACAATGTAATTTTTACAATAATAATAATTGTGAAAAGAGAAAAATAGGTGATTATAACGATTACTACATACTTTCATTTTTTATTAATTACTACAGTTGACTGACGTCATAGATAAATAATCATATTTTTAAGAATATTTAATTAAGTGATAAGCACTTATTTGTTTAGATTTCTTGAATATTTTTTAGTACATAATATACTGTGTCTTCTACTGCCCATTAAAATGAAATATTACATTTCCTTTTTATCTTTTAAATTTTGCAAGAGAGTTAAGTATGAGAAAGAACCCATTAAAACCTGAAAAAAAAATATTGTGATTATTGTAAAATTTCTTCATTCACACATTTTTATGTCTATTTTTTACTTTGTAAAAACGTACATTTATAAATCTACCAACATCCATTGGATACAATTTACCGGCCGTTAAACTCAATGGCTTTTGACAATTTGATAAAAATATTAATATATCCTTTTTAGCCACTTTCAAGCTTGTATTCCATGGTGATCTCATGAAACTGTCCTGTAATTTTGAACTCTGATGCTTTAGTACTTGTCCATAATATGTGATCAAGAAAAATTCTACAAATGTCATTAATAAATATTGTCCAAGGCTTAAGGCTCTTAAAAATGATGTTGTGGTCTACATGATAAATAATGAAAAAAAAAAAATTAACTAAAAATAAAATAAATGTGTATTTAGCAGCTAAAATTAAAAAAAAATTATATGCGTATATTACTAACATAAATTGAAAGAAATATAAGTAAGCACAATTGAAATGTGACTTGTATAGATTTAATTAAACAGAATATGTTGAAAAAATCTTCAAATAATTCAAATGCTTTCAAGATAAAATGATGATGTAATACGCAATCACGTAACGCATTCTGTAATTGAATTTTATATTTTTCACCATTCATGTCAATTATTAATTTTGATTTTGATGTTCTTTCGTATTCATCAAGAAAATCCGACTCATGTTCTTTGCTGTACATATATTCAGTTGGATCTCTTTCTTTTAAAATTTCATTTTGATTGAGTGACCTACAAGAAATTAAAAAATTAAAATTAAATATTTTTATTTTAATAATTATAGCACAAAATGATTAAATTGTATTACTTGATTTGTTTGATATCTGCACCAAGATTCATTAATGCTGTGTAATGGACATTTTTTAAACTACAAAATAAAATATCAAATTGCCCACAAATAATCATAACAATAACCGAAATCATCATGCTGGAACTACCAAATGATAATCCAACTTGGGTATTTGCACAAAATTGTACGAAATATAAAATTTCATATACATATGGTTGCTGTGGTACATAGGATATGATTAGTATCGCAATAATTTAATAATAAATAATTTTAATTTAAATTAAAATTAAATTTGTTAACAATAACTTACAGTTTCATCAAATGGATACCAACATCTTAATGGTAACACACGTAAACCAGACAAAAGTGGAAATAATGCCCAAGATGTTGTAGCAATAAAACACATTACAATCCATATTATTGAAAATTTCCGTGCAAAATTATATGAATCTTCTACTTTAACAATAGTTAATCCTTTAAAAATGAAAAGAAAAAATCTTATATGCAAGAAAACAAAATAGACGATTTATAAAAAAAATCATTTCACCTTTTGCAGACACCGTTTTATAGTTTTCTGCAATAAAATCCATTAATTTAACGAGTTTTTCACTTCTGAATGTAAAATAACCAGTTATAAAACATGAAAAACCTGGAATTAAACCAGCTACCATACTATCCATTAAATCAATTAAATTTGATTTATCAAAGCTATCATAAATTGTTTTCATAAAAAATAATGCACAATGACCAAGACTAAATATTAAAAATAACGAACAAATTTTGTTAAGATATATTCGTGCAAATTGTAATGATTTTGGTAATATATTCTTTTCAACATCCCAAGTATATAAAACACAAATTTGTAATATATATTTTTGAACATCGAATAAATCTTTCCTTTTATTCGGTTGTAGTTCATTTTTAATGAAATGTTTCATTTTATTGAAATTGCTTTTTTAATTTTTGAGTTAATATATCTTTTTAAAATTATTATAATAACTGAAGCAACTTATTATTTGAATAATGTGATGAATCTTGATGTTGTCTCAATTTATAGAAAATTTTTGTAAAAAAAAGAAAATCCTTTTAATTACTTTATCCTTGATTGAAAATAGGAAATACGTAGAAAATAACTTAGAAATTCGTTACTTGTTAATAACTTAATTAATGTTAAAAATATTTTGTATACATCTGTGAAATTCCACAATGTATAGTTAAGTTATAATTTCTCAATTATTCATATCCAATAGCGGGATATTTGAATTTCTTTTTCCCCTTTTTGATATAAAATAAAATTTTCTTTATAAAAAAATCATTTCATTTTAAAATCATATTAATCCAAAATCTATACAATTTACATGTGTATAGTCTGTATAAAATTTCTTGATACCTTTTTGTACGGTAAATATGATATTTTGCAAATTTTATCTGGAATTTTGTATCTGTACAAGAAGAAATGAAAAAATTTTAATACATTTTCATCTGTATATGGAAAAGAACACCATGGTAAAGAAAATGTGCCCTCAAAATACCCTACAATTAAGTAATGAGGTTTTAATTTGAGGATCTACCTTTTTTTATATGAACTTTTCTCTACCTTCCTTATATAAAAAAATTTTATAAATAATCGGATTAAAAATAAAAACGGATATTTTTAAAAATTATCAAAAAAAATTTTTAAAGTTCGTATGACAAATTTTAACAGTCACCATATGAGCGTGTTAATGAAAAAATATTTTTGAAATATTAAAAATATTATAATTGTATGAGAGGATTAAAAAGTTTTGTTCCGGATTTATGTATCCTTGTATTGATTATCGAACAATAATTCAAGTACTTTCAATACTCAATTTATTACACTTTCTTTTTTTTTTTTTTTGTTTTTTTAGACATAACAAAAAGCAGTTACTCATTCATGCATAACCATTCTCTTAGAAAAATCATAACTTACCATTTATTTTTTAAATCATTAAATTACACATTTCTTATGTAAAATTTCATAAATGCGATAAAATATCCTTACGTTATTCACAATAATACTAATTCGTAATTGTATAAAATTTTAATATCATTACTTTCATGTTCATTAATGTTTATTACTTTGACGGTTACATATTTCATGGTTTTACGAACATTCTAAAATAATTAAGTATACAATATTTTAAATTGAATTATAATTAAGTTAAAAAAGTTCATAATTAAAATTTGTATTTCTTAGTTACAAATTTTAAAATTTGAAATTTTGAAAGTAGACAATTTAAAATTTTAATTGTATTGTATATACATAATGTATGTACGTATGTATACATTTTAAAATTTGTTTCCTTTTTAATATAATTTTTGAAATTTCTCAAGTTCCACCATGTTTGATAAATAGCTGTAATGTCGAAATATAAAAAGTGTTACCGCAGCGAAACAAAAAATTTGACGTGACTACGTTTAAAAAACAAACTATTATTTATTTTTAGAAATTTACATATGTGTTGAAGTATTTAAAATTATATTTTAATAAATGCGATGAGATTTATTTCAAATATTCGGTTCAATTATTATTTTATAAATAAAATCTAAAAAACCAGAGATTAAATTATAGCGCAATTATAAAATTCGATTTTTATTTGTAAGTTGAAGTAATATCGCAATGATGAGAATATGGCCCTGATTGTACTTTTGTTATTGAATGATAATTTGACATTTCATTTCAGTATTGTTATTTTTTGTAGTATATGAATCATTTTCGTTTTTTATTTGAGCGGCTTTTAAAAATAAATCAAAATGATAACAGCAGATTCATCAAATAATTGTAACAATAATTATGAAAATTGGTCAGTACAGTGTATACCAGATAATGAAGATATTGAACCACCAATCGAAGAATTAGAAGCAATTTATGCAATACTTGAAAAGGATAATATACCAGAATTACAGTGGAAATGTCCAGGTAGAAGAGCACCATCACCAATTACTAAAGAAGAGAATCCTAAAATTCAAGAAAGCATCGAAAAAGAAACGTAAATTGAAACAAAAAATAATTTACATACGTTATAATTAGAGATTCATTTATATTTTTACTTTGTCTTGATTCTTTTAAGGCCTGTTAAAACTGATTTTGATTTTATGGATGATGTTTCATTACCCCAAATGCGAGTACGTGCACAAAATTCAGGTCCAAAAGGTTCAGCTAAAAAGAAAACAGCTAATTTTGCTGTTGTTTTAGATGCATTGAAAAAGCATCATTTGTCACAGAGCAAAGAAAGCGGAACATAAATATACATGAATAAAATTATATAATTTTTAGTTTTTAAGCGAAATTCCTTTAGAAAAGATGTACATATACGTTATTTTTATTCGTTTATTTTATTTTAGATTTATAAACGCAAAATATATTTAAGATTAAACCCAGTAATATGAAAATGCAGAATTACGTATCTATTTTAAAAAGTTTCAACCCATTAATTACAATTTTCATGGAATAAAAAATTTTGAATTATCTATGAATTTTTTTTTTTTAAACAATATTTAAATGAAATTTTCTTACTGTTGTTACAATTACTATTTTTATTTATCTTTCTTTTTAAATCTAACAACAATAAATACAGAAATTTCATAATAATACTTAATAAAATAAATTATATCATAAACTAAAAATAGTATTCTTGTTTATTTATATTAATAATTCTCATATATGATATTTATTTATATAATTTCTACTTTATGTTTTTCCTTTTTCTTTTTTAAATTAAGAAAAAAAACGTCCATTTATAAACATGAAAGTGATTTGATCAATTTGAGGCTGCTGTTGCCTTTAGCGGACCACGATCATTTCTTATAGATTGTTTGCATGATTCTATTGAAGTAGTAGCAGTAGTTGTAGTTATAGCAGTTGAATGTAAATTTGTTGTAAATGAATTATTTGATGATGACGGAAATAATGATGAAGCTGATGACGTAGACATACACGTAGACGTCGGTAACGAACTTGTTGTCACGGTAATTGTTGGTGCTATTAGTATTGTTCCAGTTGTCACATTTTGACTATTATTAACAGGATTCCGATTTTGTTGTTGCTGCTGCTGCAAAAATATATTTTTTTAAATATAAATTACTGAAAATTTTAAAGCAACTTTGAATATATGTAATATAAAATCACTACTTGAATTCCAGTTGTAACACTCTGATAACAAGGACCACACAATCTTACTGGTACGTACAGTCGTTCGTCAGGGAGTGGTGCCCAATATTCTGAACAATCGGCGCAGAATATTTGTCCACAGGACCTGTAAATTTAAATTTATTTTTCTTTAGAAACCAGGCTTTAAAAAACAAAAACAATTCGAAAATTTAAGCATAGGTTGAAGCATAGGTTCAAGATTGTTTGGAAGAAAATACAAAATTTTAAAATGATAAAGAGAAAAAATATAACACAGAGAAATTAATAGGATAGTTGATAACACACTAAATCGATTTTCACACCGGCAATGATGTTTCCGTCTACCAAGCCAAAATTCTGTTTGGCAATCAGTACATCGTGTTACTGCATGATCTGGCACCCATAACACACTACTATTATTATTACCACCACCGACGCCACCTAACGGTGGTTGAGTTGAACTAGCGCCTGATGATGGGCCACTACGATCTTCTACGGCTTCCCATGAACATACTGATAAATTTTCCATATTATCTATTATTGAATTCTGAAAATTAATAAAGAAAATAACAAAATACTAAATTAATTACTAAATTACTTTAAAAAATTAAAAGATACATACAAGAATCATAAATTTTTAACAAAGCAGTGAACTCATTATCATGCATTTTTAATTTTTCTTTTAATTAATACACACCCAGCTAACATTTATGAAAAAGAATTAAAATTACAACATTGCAGGTAAAAAAACATATTTGAACAAAATAAAAAATAAAATGATACAAATTTAGATTGTTTCATTTCAATAATTTCGAGATCATAAATTCACCTGTATAGAAAAATGATATCACGAATATAATACTATTCTAAAAATCTAAACTATTCAAAATTTTATGTTATTATTAGACATGCTCAGCAGAGTTCAGAGCTTAAAGCATTTAAAAAAATTAGGGTTACTGAATAATATGCTATTTGATAAACAAAAAATAACGCTTTTTTCGCTATTAATTTCAAGAGCACATTTTTAAAACGCCTAACTCTGCTGAACATTCTTCATTTGGGAACCAAATATTTCGCTTTTTCTTAAATCTAAATGACTTTTAAAATGTTTAAATTTTTCTGAGAATCACACGCTTCCTTAATTTCTTAAACAGATTATTATTTTAAAACATGAGAAAAGTTTTAATTTTTAGTGACATTCAGAACGATATTTAATTCTTTTCTTTTATTGTTTTGCGAAGATGATAAGATTTACATAAAAAAGCAATAAAAAAAAGCGAAAAAAAAAACTTTAAATGAAACATAAAAATAAATAAAGAAATTATAATCATTGTCTGTAATAACTAACCAAAGATTCTGGTCTACTACTACTCCCAAAACTAATGGGACTATCACCATGAAATTCACATTCCCTTTCATTATTTTCTGATGTATAATAGTCACAAAATTCAACTATTTTATTTTTATCTTCATTCATCATCACATCTGTCTATATTGCATAATACACATACGTACATATCAATATACGGAAAAAAAATTTATTCAAAGAAAAAAAAAATAAAAATAAAAGATATACATATAGAAATTATATTGTTAATTATAAATTTGTTTAAAGAGGCAACAATCAGTTAATTTTTTCGAGTAAAAATTGTGAATTAAAAAGAAAGAAAATGTCAAGCAATAAAAAATATTTTTCTAATTTAAGAAACTGATAATTTGCCACTACGACAATTTTCTAAATTTGTTTATATTTTTCAACAAAATTTCATTCATTTAGAAAAAAATCTAAATAAATATGAAATAATGTTTTTCCTCATATTTTGTTTTGTTTACCTGTTCGTCATTAATTAACGGTTGATTATTACAATGTGGACATGTTTTCTTTAAAAGTGCCATTCGCATACCATGTAATTCACGTAATAACGCATCCTCTCGTAACTAAAAAAAATAATTTTTATTAAAATTAAAAATCAAAATATTAAATTTTATTTTTAATTTTTTTTTTTTATTTTTTGTTTTACCTTGTGCTCATACACAATTTGTTGAAGTCTTATATTTTGTTCACTTAATGCGTGTGCTAAACCATCTGGACAGGTGATTGTAACTGGAACACGATCCAATGTTGTTGAGCCAGGAGGTGTTAATGGTAACGATCTGATACCAGGCGTTGAGAATCTTGAATTTGTGTTGCTAACAAATCAAAGTAAAATATCAATATTAACTTCCAAATCGTTTTAAATATCATAAAAGTGATTTTCTTTTACCTTCCACTTATATTTCTAGGATAATGTTCATTTTTTGAATTTGATGATGATGTACGTCTTCGTCTATGAGATAACGATGTATTTACCATTGAATTGTTACTAATTGTAGAAATTGTTTCACATTTTCCACTACTTGAAATTTCTAATTTTTGATGTTCAGGTAATATTAAAATACTTTCATCCATACCTCTTACAGAGGCCACTATTGTCGTTGTAGTCATTGATGGAGCCAACGTTGAATTTACCATTATATTATTTGTTGCATTATTAACATTATTACCTAATTTTGTGATGTTGTGTTGAGTATTGCTTGACATTGTTTTACAATGAACTTCTGGCAAAATATTGCTTGCATTCTTTTTTTGTGTATTCAATGTATTTATATTCTTTAAAATTAAAAAAAAAAAATCAATATAATTTCAAATTGGATACATATACACATTCAATGCAAAATTGTACAAACCTCATCTATTATACTACTACCAAGTTTGTCATTATTAACAATTACAGATTTATGATTTGAAACTACGTTTGCATTTGATGCAGTACAAATTGTACTTGGAACTTCTTGATCTCCACCGTCAACACTGTTAATATCACATAATGTTTTCTGATTTTCTTGTAATTGCTGTTGTAATGGTTCAATTGGTACTAAAGTATCCGTGCTAGTATTAATTGAACCATACCATAAATTTTGCGATTGATTGGACAAATTTAAAATAGGTGAAGATTGAATTCCATTCAAGTCTAAAAGTTTCAAAACATTTTGAAAAATCTAACAAATCTTACTTTAAAAAAATAATTAACATAATATTAGATAAAAACCTTTTAAATCAACACTTTCTAACATTTCATGATTCGTTTCTAAATTAATATAATAATTTTGTTGACTTTTTCTTCCATCTATTTCATCTACATCTATTTTATCATCATTATTAACATTTTCCTGATTAATTAATATTGTTTCACCATTTTCTATTAAAATTTCATTCCTTTTCATAAGACTAGAATTATCAAAATTGGAACATGCTGTTGTTATATCATTTTCTAATTTATCAAATTGTGAATTTTTCGGCAGTGCCTTATTATACTGTTGTAACTGATCTTGTTGTGATGATTTTATAGTATTATCATCATCAAAATTATTTATTTTATAAATATCTTCTTCGGATTGATTTAATTCATTTGTAAGATTTTGAAGTTTTTCTGTTGTATCATGTATTATATTAGCAATTATATCTGGTGTTTCAACATCGTCTCGATCTGATGATGCATCCATAATTGAATTATTATCCGAATGATTATTTGGCATTATTAAACTATGGGAATTATAAATTGTATTTAAAATTAAAATGTATTTTACTATTTTTATCTTACTGCGATTCTACTGTCATATTTGGATCACTTGATCTTCTTGTAATTCCATTTTGTACGCTACCAACTGTCATAAGGTCACCGTATGATCTCGTTTTGGTCATGGGACCTTTAACAAAAAAATAATAATGATAATAATATCAATAATAATAATAATAATAATAATCTGAAAATACTAGAAAGTCACAATAAATATTTAAAATGTGTACAAATTATGTATGTATGTACTTACTTGTTGTTCCTTGTTGTTGATTATTTTCTGATGTATTTGGTGGACAATCTGACGAATTTTGATTACCTAAACTTCCTAAATAAACTTCACTCCATAATACTAAATCTCTAACATTATGTGCGGGCCATAAAATTTTCTCCTTATTTGGAACGTATAAAGGATTTTTATAAATAGAACCAGATAGAAAAGGCCAAACAGAAAATGTTCTATCTAAAACGGTGTTATCAATTCTCTCTTTGAGTGAATTACATAAAAATGTACCAAAAAGGCACGAATGTGAGTGCTGAGCTAATTTTATCTAAGAAATATAAAAAAAATTTAATTATTATTTTAATATTATTTTACTAAAAATGTAATCAATAATTTACCAGGTATGCCATGCTAAATTCAAAACTACATGGAAATTGTCGGTGAATTTGATGCACAATATCAAGCCATTGCAAAAATACAGGACATCTTTCATTAATTTCATCTGAACCAGGTCCATGGCCACAGCGATCAGCAAATTTGTGACCAAAATTTAACCATTCTCTTTCAACAAGTATTCGAAAACCCTTCAAAATTAAAGTAATCATAGGTAAACGTATTTTAAATTTAAATTAATCATTTACTTCTACGGTACGATAATAAGGATCTAAACAGAGTTCAGCTGTTGCAACGATTTGTGGTGTTCTATCCCATCCGTCTGAACAGTGAACTAATACTGGCCGTCCTTTCTTTTCAATAGCATGACAAACTGTCATCGATGCAGCTAGAAGACCAGATAGATGTTGTAACCACATTGTTCGTTCTAACAGACCTAACCAACTGAAATTATATTAGGAAAGCTTAGAAATAAATTAATAATCAAGAGTAAAAATGAACTTACTTTGGTACATCAGGAGGAGATGCACATAATTGTCGCAATGCATGAAAACTTTTTCTAATCGCATGAATGTTACCCAAATTCATAAATTCTATTTCTGCACAAGGATAATATTCAATACATTCACAGCCACCACCTCTAGCTCGATTTGTAACGGCTGATGTGTACGATCTTGCATCAACAATTAAAATTTTTCTAATTTCATCCATGCAAACCTCTTCATGACTGCCTTCAGCACTTGACGGTGTACTTTCACCTGATGTACATAAATTTTGTCTTCTAGTTTGTTCTCCACGATCAAATGCGCATGCATCAGCTAAAGCCTTTAAAAGTTGTTCATCTTTGGAATTTCTCCATCCTAGCCAACCAAC
This sequence comes from Anthrax anthrax, assembly GCA_963971155.1. NCBI lineage: Eukaryota > Metazoa > Arthropoda > Insecta > Diptera > Bombyliidae > Anthrax > Anthrax anthrax. The sequence goes on from OZ020123.1 coordinate 2,978,811, forward strand.
TTCTGGTTGACTTGATCGTGCTATAACAGCTCCGGATTGCTTATGACGCCAAACGACGGCCGGTAATCTTCTTGAACCACGAAAATTTGCAACATTTTGTAATGTATCATCTGATATACAACAAGGAACAAGTATTAGAGGTGGATATGATGGACACAATTTGAATTCTTCATTTGCACTGCTAATTCGCCAAACACCATTCAAATCGAATTGTAAACGTTCAACTTCTTTACGAAAATCATCTTCAAAACGTCCGGCACGTTGTAGACGACCAGACCATTCATTTGTAGCATTATTCACTTCATTCTGTCCACCACTGCCATTACCATTGCAAGTATTATTCCCTTGCTGTTGTTGTTGTTGATGTTGTGAATCTGAGGTCCATGAATAAAATGGAAAAGCAAACAAAGATTCTAATGTCCCAGGTACACCAACTGATAATGTAATACGACGTTGCCATTCAGTACATTGTTCAGCAGTTTCAAAGGAACATTTAACTGTGCTTGCATCTTTACAATTAATTAACAAATGGAATAAATCACGTATTTGTGCTGATTCAATTAGTCCAAGTGGTACGGATGTTTCTGAGTATGTTGAATTTTTTAATAAAAACAAACGATAATTTGATAATGCTAATACACCATCATCGGTGCGTCCTAAATATTTTACAGATTCTCCAGAAACTAAACAGGAAATGAAAAAATGTTTAATTAACATTCAGTTTCATATCCTTAAGAAGGCAAAAAAAAATTTAAATTTTAAAATATTTACGTTCTTGAAAAGGTACAGTCAATTGTTCATCTTCTTTTTCCATTGGTGGCTTTGGAAACAATTCAGCTGCATGTATCATCCAAAGTGATGAAGGAGGAGATCCATCAGACCCCTCCATTGGCTAAAAATTATAAATTTTTAACATATAAATTCTGAATACTTATATTTCAAAAAGTATTTGGTTTTAATTATATCAAAATTTCGAAGCTTTTTTTTTATTATTTTTTGATCACATTTGAATCTCATAAAATGGATCAATATTGATATTAAATATCATTCCTTGAAAATGTCGTTTTCATGTTTAGTATTAAGCAATATTTCTATTATTCGGTTAGATTAATGGAATGAGTATAAAATAAAATTAAAAATGGGCAAAAAAAAATCTGTTAAATTTAATTTTTAAACATTTTCGATACTTTACATTTCTTGTAAGTTATTAAATTTTTCATTTTTCCTTTGTAAAATAAATTTTAAAATATATATTTATAAATATAACTTAAAATAATGCAATAAGTAGATATAATAAAATTAAAATAATTTATTTACACCAAAATTTTGTATACTTTTAAATTTCCTCAATAGGTATACAGGAAAAGAAGTTTACAAAAGTAAATAAAAATGAACTTAGCTTTTTTTTTTTGCTTTTTGTGCAATAAAATAATGAAATCTTCTCCAATGTTGCAGTATTGCAATATGTATTCTACTACAGATACAGCTATTTTAGTTTTTTTTTTTTTATTTACTAATTTTTGCATTCATCATATCATGCAAAATACTCTTTGTACATAAGTAAATGTATGTACGTAGATATGTGCATACCTTAGAATTTGTATATCTTTTTATTGTATATTGTATTTACCTCACTTTTTCTTTATATTTATATATTTGTCATTTACAAATATGTACATACAAATGAAATAGAGGTTACACGCTATTTATTTATTTCTCTATGCAATGAAAACAAAAGAAAAATGAAAAATATGAAGTTATGAAAAAAAAAGTCATTCATTCATCCGTAGACATACAGTATCAATTCTATTAATGCGATGTAAACATTTAGATATAAACGTACATACGTTAAATTTATATTGGATTGCTTTATATAGGAGTGAATATAAATTGTGTATTAATTACACGGCATATATACATATTTATATCGTTATGAATTTATGAGTGTCCATCATTTTCATATAGTTGAATTTTGTATTTTTATTTCGGCTTTCATTTTTATGTACCTATGTATATAAATGTATTTTTTTGTTTTTTAAATAAATCAGTTCAGTAATCACATCTCAATATACATTGCCGCTACATGGTCGTTGCGTGAAATAAAAATTATGTTGCACATACACACGTTAATATTATGCTATACATACATATACTTATATTTGAATATTAACAAATATTCGTACGTACATAGCGGCACGTCACACGCAACATACCTGTACGTATATATACATATCTAAATATGTTGATGAAAGGTGGAGATGTTACGTATGTGTGTTTAAAATGCATTTATATAGGTATATGGTACAAAAAAAAACATAGATATGTACATATGCTCGTCTATATTCATTTCATAGATTTTTAATGTATCTATTGCAGCCTTCGTATATATGCGATATGTTCATAAAAATATCTGTACATTTTTAGTATACATCTAATAAAAGTAAAAATAGGAGTAAAAAAAATGGGATACATAAGAGTAAATAACACGGTAAAGTTTTGAACTCTTTCGAGTCGAATTTAAATTAATTAAAAAAATAAAGTGCAGGAATGAGTGCAACTCGGCGCGGTGTCCTACATAAATATGTACATATGTATGAACGAAAAAATTTGTGTTTTATACACATTTGACATTATAATATATGTACATATGCAATATATACGATTTATATGCATTTTATAAATTTATATACATACATATTTATAAAATATTATTATAATGCATGTATGTATATTATACATATGAATATACATGAGAATTGAGAAAACAGTGACACGGCACTTTCGTCCATTTTCCAGATTTTTTTCTTATATTTATTTCGTTTTTCCTATTATATACCTACATAGGTAATTGAGCAGTGGATACATACATTCATTATTTTATTTTTATATGGAAATTTATCAAATTCAATCTTTAAATATTTAAATTGTACTACAAGAAAAAAATAAATAATTTAAATGATTTTGATGCCCATTTTTAAAATGAATTCTACAATATTTATAAAATTTCAGTATCGAACTTTAGAAATTCCACCTTTATTGAAAATTATTGACGTTTGTGATCAGAGTACAAAATTTACAATTAGTAATTTTTTTTTTTTTTTTCTTTTAAACATCCAAAAATTTCTACACTTTGTAATTTATTTTCTTTTTAATTAAAATTTTTTATTTTTATTTTTACCCTATTTTCAAGTCCGGGTTTTATTGTTTTATTCGCACAATAAAATATCAGTAGACACGTCTAAAAAAAAAATTTTTTTTCTCAAAAATCCTCTTGTCACTTTTTTTTCATCCACAATTGAAATTATAAAATTTTATTTAAATTTTCTTTTCTTCTCTACACTATAACACAAATTTATTATTCTTTCAATTTATTTTGTATTTTATTTTAAATCTTCTACATTTGTTTTTTAATTTGCATTAAAAATTCTTTGAAATTTTCTTTTTTACAAACTGGATAAAAATTGTACACACAAAAAACCTTACATTTAACATTTCTTTCTTTTAATTAACACAATGAAAAAAGCAAAATAATAATAATAATAAAAAAAAAAAAATTATTATAAAAAGAAAAAAAAACCTGACGAAACGATAGACGGCAAAATACAAGTTAAGCAACTAAACAAATCAAAATAAAATATAAAAATCGTTAAACTGTCAAAATAAATTGATTGTTAAATATCAATCAGTGTTAACGTTTAACGTTGTTGTGTTTCTGTTATCAAAATAAAATTTCGAATTTCAATTTCTTTATTATCAGTGTTATCACGTTATCAGTCATTGCTTTTGCTATCAAATCAAATTGTCAAAATATCGTTTTTTTTTTGTTTTTGTTTAAACTAGTCAATTAAATAATCATAGTAGTTAATTGAAATTATGAAAAAATTACAATAAATTATTCATAGAATCTTTAAAAATTAATTTATTATAAAACAAAATAAAGAATATATTAAATTATTTATTTTGTAGAAATAATTGAATTGAAAATGTCGGTGAAAAATGAAGATTTGTTTAGAGATACACCAGTAAGATATTTAGGTAATTGTAAGTTTTTTTTCTTGTTTAACTAATTTAATTATGAATAATTAAGATGAAAAATATTGTAGCATTATTTTGTTTTTTAATTAAAGTTAAATTATATGGTTTATACATACATACATACATACATATGTATTGAAAATTGTTTTTATGCGGGTTCAATTGACGGTCATGTGTATGTCAATTATAATTATGTAAATATTTAGAAATCATATATGTATATAAGTATGTTTGGTTTGTACATTAATTCAACCACTTCCCGCTTGTATTAAAATTAAATCCCACTCCCACCCACCTACCTATCTAACTTTGTAACAAGTTTTAAGGACAATAAAAATTGTAAAAATTATGCCCTAATTAATTTAATTAGCCTGATAGAAATTGCTTTAAAAATTATAGAAATAAAGCCGGTTTTATAATTCAAAAATTTTCAATTTTGTCTTATTGATTCTATCATTTTCAATGATTTTCAATGATTTTTGAATATTTGTCCCAACATCAAAATTGTTTAGATTTTCAAATAATTTTCTTAAATTTAAATAATTATTTTAAATTTTAGTTTCAAGTTAAAATGGGAACAAAATTATATGTGCATATTTTATAATTTTTGCACCTATGTGTAATACACTATCCGTTTATAATGTATGTATATAGATAATGCAATTTTAATCCTTTATGAAGTATATTTTTACAATAGGATATGCAAATGAAATTGGTGAAGCATTCCGACCATTAATACCAAGTTATATGGTACGTTTATCATATGGCATAGCTACGGCTTATGTTTGTGCAGATGCATGTGATAAATCTTTAAAAACATTCGTACGTAGAAAATATTGAAAATTTAAAAAAAATAATTTTTAAGATAAAATCAAAGAAATTAATTAAATATTTTATAGAAACAAACAAATAGTTCAAAAAGAACATTAATACAAGGTGTTGATGTGTTATTATGGCAAATGTTTGCTTCTGTCTTTATACCGGGATATACAATTAATAGGTAAAACAAAAAAAAATAAAAAATAAGGAAAAAATAAATAAATCTTTCATCCATTTAGGGTAACATGGGCATCAGATCGTATGATAAAACTTATGAAAATACGTGGACCAAATACAAAATATTTACCTACATTAATAGGTTTATCATGTATACCATTTATTATAAAACCAATTGATAATCTTGTTGATTATGTGATGGATAAAACGTATAGAGAATATATAGGCAAATTATAATATGCATGCATAAACTAGAATTGAAATATAAATTAGATTTAAAAAAAAAAAAAGCTTTAAGTAATGATTATGTAATGGCTATTTCCTGTAAATTAATATTATGTGATCATGTAGAAATGTTAAAAATTTTGTGTAGTTATATGATTGAATTGAAAAAAATTTAATATTTGCTATTAAAAACTGTTATTTAAAATTTAAAAATGCCATTTTATTTGCTGAACAAAACAATTAACGTGCACTTACACATCTGTACACGATTTAGAATTACAAATTTAAAAATATATGAAAAATATATGAATTTAGTAAAAAAATTTACGGCCTGTATGGAAAAACGGCGTTATCTTTTATAAAAGTTTGTTGTGTAGATGTAGAATTGAACCTTATGGTGCTATCAGGAATTTTATCATTTGAAAATTTAATTGATCTCATTTTCCAGTGATATTTGCCAGATTTTTTTACCTTAATCGAAAATAAATTATATATTAATTCATTTAATGTTAGTATTCTGTAATACATTACTTTTCGAATAAATTTGTCTTTTTTTGATTTTTCATTCATTTCATTATTTAACATTTTTATCGAACAATACGGATGAATTGTTAAAAAATAGATAATTTCAATTAAAGAAAAAATACTGAAACCCATAAAAAGTCCCAAAAGTCCTCCTGTATTTGCTGTTAAAATAATAAATTTAAATAACGTACAGATCATATCTTTAATGATTGTAAAAATTAAAAAATTATTACATAAAAAATCCGTAAAGCCAATCAATTCATCTTTTATGCTACTAGATGCTAAATTATTATCATAGAAAAAATTCAATAATACAATATCTCTAATAGAATTATTTAATACATTTGTTAAAAAATTATTTCGTGTTAAAAAATTCGCTGTAATTAATTCTGTTGTTGATATTGTTGTACTGTATGTTAATTCAAAACATGCTGGTAAACAATTTTCACAGCTTAATTCTTTATTACTTGTTAATTCAATTTCTCTTTGTATATGATTAACACATGAATCATCAACAGGTCCACAAATTCTTGTATCAACTGATATTCTTGGCATATAATATAGAAAGCAACCACACATTTTTTGCAATAATCTTGATTCACATTCTAATTGACAATTTTGTCTTGAATATGTTCGAAAATACGTTAGATTACCTTCATTTGCAAATAAGCAATGTCGTTTATTTTTATCAATTTTACGTAATGTAAATGATGCTTTTTGAATTTGCGGTTTAATACGTATACGTGCTTCTTTTTCAGTTGAAACATAAAATCCATAATTTGATATTTTTGGTTGTGTAGTAGGATTATGTGTAAGAATCTGAAAATTTTATTTATTATTATTATATTTTACTATTTTAAAATAATTAAAATTTTGAAATAATTTAAATATGGGAAACAAAAAATTAAGTGTAATTACTTTAAATCCAACACTTTGTGCTGTTGAACAAAAATATTCTTTTGATGATGCATTCAAAATAATGGACAATCCCATTAAACTGCCTGTACCTCCAGCTATTCTTGGATTAAAATATTCTGGTAAAATTTCTGGATAACCTTTTTCTGGTGTCCAATCAATAGATTTAACTTTGTGATTCGTTTTATTATCAAATTCGAGCATATCATCTACACTACGGAAAAATTTTTTGAAATTATATTTTTGTTACCTCATAGAAAAAAAAATGTATAAAATTGTTACGTATATTGTTTGAACATATATTGTGGTGCAACACTATTAAATGTACAACAAAGACCATCATCAGTTAAAATTGGTTCAAATAATTCATCACAATTTTCATCGATACCACCAAATCGACAATTGATCAACATTTCATCGCATGACATTGAAACCTTAAAATATTTAAAAATTAAAAAGAAATTATTAACAAATAATTGATATCATTTAAACACTCAACATTTAAAACGAAATTTTTAAAAAATGACCATTTTCCAACAATTCCTGATTCACGATCTGAATTTACACTTCTTGCACATAAACTTTGCAATAACGAATGTTCTAGTGTCCCTCTAAATAAGTAAAAAAATGTTATTATTAATTCTTTTTTTTTCAATAAATAATAAATGTATTTATATTTTAAATAGGTACTTCTGTATTGATTGAACTTTTGATTTTTTTGCTTGATTCATACTACAAATGGTGATTGCTGGAAATGGTATCGTCGAGATATATGTTGGTACTGGACTTGTACTAATTATAATTGGTGTATCTGACCATTTTTTGTATACATTCGAAATAAAATATGCAGATAAAATGAAAACAACTATAAAAGCAAAAATGAAGAATATTCTTTTGTGGAAGAAAAAAATTAAACAAAATTTAATAAATCTAAATTTAAAGATTAGAATAATAAAAATTTACAAAAAAAAAAAAAAAAAAACATTACCTCTCAAATAAAGAAATATTTTTATCAGCTGTATACTTTAATCCATGTAAAGATGTATTTTCTAAAAATTTTTGAAAATTTTTTTGAATTGCCTGTTTAGCAAATTTTTTTACAGTATTTTTTGCGGTATCATTTGATATTTTTTTAATATCTAATATATTTTTTTAAAAAAATAAAAAGATATTTTAGTTTCGCTTAAATTGAAATCAATTTGTAATTTATTACCATTTTGATTAAGTAATGTTGGAGTCTGTATATTATTTTTAGCATTTTTATTATAATTATTGAATTTTTGTTTTTGAAATTGATTCGCATTATAAATATCGAATATAGATTTTTGACTCCCGATTGCATACATCCGGATTGCGTATAATTTAAAAATTGTCTAAATTAAGTATACAAACAATTTAATTTTACAAAATTGTAACGATTTGCAAAACAAAGAATTAATTCTTGTTCTGCAAAACCTCACATGTTCAAGTTTTCGTGTTAACTGAACACAATACAAATTCTTATAAAATTAAAAAAAAATTTGAAATTCTAATAGGTACACATATATACAAGTAATTAAGTTTGTACTTGTTATCTTATCATGATTTGAATTTTTTTTTAAAGGTACATAACATTTATTAATGGGAAAGTGCATGTGAAAATCACAAAAATAACATGAGATATTTGTTAACAAGACTTAAATAAATATTTAAAATGTTTACCCTGTCATCATTATCCTTTTCCACACGTATATATGTATATTTTGTTTATTTTTTGCAAATTAAATATTATACACATAGGTAGGTAGATTCCAAAGCAAGTACACTTAAGCCAAAAAGGCCCATTGCGATACCCCAGGAATCCTTCACAGATCGATACACCTTCATACGTGGATAATATTAAATAATTTTTGTTTTTTTTTTTTTTTTTTGAGCTTTTTGAATATTGTACAAATTGTAATTATTATTTGAGAATCATATGAAAATATAATTTAGAAACAAATTTACTATTTACATTACAATACTGTAAACATATTTAGGAACGTTATTACTATTATTACAAAAATGCAATATTCACTAGAATTTCAAGTTATTTTTTAATTTATATTAAATGTATGTGTGTGTGTGTGTTTGTGTAATCACAAAAAAATGCATTGTAATCAATTTTATCACATACACATAATCATCAATTTATTTTTAAATAATTACAAAAAATATGTATACAATTAAATTGAAAATATTTTTATATTCTGCTTATCCTTTCCTTTAATTTAAATATGGTAAATTAATTGGTGTTGCATTATCAGTTGATATATAATGAATTTTTGTTTTAGATTTTTGTGAGAATTTTTGATTTTGATTAAAATTAATATTTTTATTATATTTATTGTATCCTTGATTCACGGTTGCTGTTTTCTATAGAGAAAAAATAACATAATAAAAACAATTTAAAAAAAAAAAAAATGGTATAAATATGTAATTAATTTTTTCATACATTTTTTCTTTTGAAAAAATTTTTATTTTTAAATTTTAGATGAAATTTTTTCGTAGAACACATTGGTCGAAGTGTTAAAAAATATAAAATTTCAATTAATGATATGAAACTGAAACCCAAAAATAGGCTTACAAGACCTCCAGTATTGGCTAAAATTAAAAAAAAAATAAATGAGAAATTTGGACTGGTTTTGAAATGATGATAACACTGTAAATATATGTACGTTATAGTTTACATACATAAAAAATCTGTAAAACCAATATATTCCTCTTTTTTGTTACCACGAAATGTTCTTTCTAAATAATAAAAATGTATAACAGCAATATTATTTTTAGCAAATTCCTTTTCCATTGCATATAATTGTCGATCACGTTTTATATAATCACCATTACCAATTTGTAATGAATATGAATCAGTTATATATGATAAATCAAAACAAGCAGCATAACATTGTTCATTACAATCAAATGTATCATTATCAACTAAACGTTTAGCTTTAATTGTTACATTTTCAACACATTGTCGATCATGTAAACCGCATACATTTATATTTTGTGATCTACGTGGCATATAATAATTTAAACAATTACATTCATTTACTAATAAATTTGCTTCACATTCCATTTCACAATTTCTTCTTGTATATGTTGCATAAATTGATAAATTTGATTCTTGTGCGAATATGCATTGTCGATGTTCTTTAGGTAATGATTTTAATGCTTTTGATGCAACATTCATTTTTGGTAAAATTGTTGTTCTTGTTTCATAGCCAACTTTAAAAAATATACCCAAATTACCAATATTTGGTACTTCAGCTGGATTATGTAAAAGGACCTGTAATAATAGTAAATCGTTTATTTTCAATTAAAAAAAAAAAAAAAGTGTTTATTCTTTCAAACTTTAAATCCTGCTCCATTTGTTGATGAACAATAATACTCATTAATTTGTACATTTAAAATTATACTTAAGCCCATACTACTGCCAACACCTAAAAAAAATTTCAAATAATTTTACAATACAGGGAAAATTCAATTATATACCAGATGCCACTCTAGGATAAAAATTTTTTGGTAATTCTTCTGGATAACCTTTTTCTGGTGACCAATCAATACCATTATATTTTTTTTCCAACCCTACCTTATCCACAATTTTTAGACTACAATAAAAGAAGAGATATAGAATTTTAAATATTCAAAAATTTTGAATTAATCTTTATAATGATTGGACATTATTTGTTACTGTTTAAAACATACCGTGAATATCGTTTATACAAAAATTTCTTATCAATTGAATTAAATGTACAACAAAGTCCTTCATCGGTGATAACTTCCTGAAATATTTCTGAACAATTTTCTTCAGTAGAACCGAATTCACAAAATATTATCATATCTTCACATGGTTGAGATACCTACAAAAAACAAAAAAAAAACAATTTTTTTTTCTGTGTTTAAGGAAAATTGAAATATAAAATCGATTATAATGTATTTTTGTTACATTCAAAATAAAATTTTCATATTTTTTGTAATCACTTGTTGGTATGAATTCTTCAGTTAAATTTTCTCGATTGCACAATGTTTGTAGAATTGAATATTCAGCTGAATGTCTACATTAATTGAAAATAAAATTTGATATTTTTTTTTTTTCAATTTTTTTCCTAATAATAATAATAATACTTTATTTTTATTTTTAATATTTACTTTTGTAAATGTTTAATTTTACTTAATCTCGCCTGATTCATATTACATACAGTAACGGCTGGAAATGGTATTTCACTAATTAATGTTGGTACCGGATCTACAGCAATTATTACTGGTGTTGTACTCCATTTATTGTAAATTTTTTGTGTATATTTAATTGATATTGTAAAAGCAATTGCAAAAAATATACCAAAAAATGCTCTTAAAAATATACATATATAAATAAAACATATATTTGTTATTATTTTTTAATTATTTAAATTAATTTAATTTTATACCTTTCAATAAAACTTAGCTCTTTAGAACCAACATATTTTAATCCATGTAATGATGTGTTCAGGCAAAATTCAAAAAAATTATCACATATTTTCGTCTTAATTTTTTTCTTTTTAATAATGTTCATTTTTTTTTTTTTTTTTTTTTTTTTAATATAAAGAATAAAATAGTAATATCCAGTAATTGAGTTTTAAAGAATATAAAGTTTTTCTTTGATTTTTCGAGCTTTTATAGATTTTCTTAGCTAATTAACTAATTTAATTAAGTAAATTAATTTATTGTTTATTTATACTTTGATTTAATTTTCAATTCAATGATTGAAGTCTTTTTAATAAAATCATGCATGCATGCATGACTTTTTATGAATATGGTCAATTAAAATGATTGCACATAAAAATGTATGTATTTAAATTACTGTCTGATTTTTGAAGATTTTTAGTACCTGATATAGTGGGACATATTCTAATTAAAACAGGTGTCTAAAATCCATAATCTTAAAAATAAAAATGAAAAAAATTGAAAGTTTTATTTAATTATACTTTTATTTGATTTTTTTTTATGCTTTACAAAATAAATAAATAATTAATTTCTAAATTAATTTTAAATTCGAACTTAAAAAAAATAAAAATTGTATTATTTTTAAATTGTTTTTTGTTTTACTTTTATTCTATTAATAACAACTTTTTCTCTTAAAAAATGTTTTCTATATAACTATTACCAAAAATAAAATTAAAGTAAATACAAAAAAATGAACTCCTTTATAAAAAGAAAATATAACTAATGATACACAAGTTTGTATCATTTTTCTTTAACTTAGAACGACTTAAATTTATTGTTCTATTTATACATGTTACTGTTATAAATTACTATGCAATACATACATTTTCTAAAAAAGAAAAAAAAAAATCATTTCCAATTTCATTTACAATAAATTTCAGATTTTCTGAAATAATTTTTCTAAATAGTTACGACGTACATACACATGCATACTTTATATATACATATGTATGTATTACACGATAGGAAATGTTGCATTTTACAATTCATTACTAATATTTATTTTATTCTTCTCATATACACATAATTTTATACATAGGATTTTATTTTTAAAATTATTTAAATTTATAAGTTATTTTCTATTTTTCTTTTTTTTTATATTCACTAATTTTCTTGTTCTCTTATTTTCAATTTGTCACTACCATTTTACTTTAAAATTACAACTTTGAAAAAAAAAAATACTCAGTAAAATGTTACAATGAAGTCATTTTATTTTTGCAACAATTATAGTAATGACCAAATATTTATTCGTTTTTAATTGTTATAGTTATATTATTGTATATCATTAACTTATTTTTACAAATTGTTGTTATCAAAGAAAAAATAATCTTCAATAAACAATTAATTTCTTATGATTAGTATCTGCAAGTATTTTAAAAGGTATCTGCAGCATACCATGGATGAATCCATGGAGTTGATGGTGGCGGAGTTGGTGGATAAATTGTTGGTGATGGTAATCCATGTCCTTGTAAATAAGATGTAGCAACAACTGGTGAAAAATGCGAACTAAATAAGTGATTTCCTGCTGTATTAACAGTTGAAGAATTACAAATTCCTGATTGATTAAGTTGTTGTTGCTGTTGTTTTTGCTGATGATTATGATGCAAATGATTTTGTTTATGTTTTGAAGAAGCTGCAGTAGTCTCAATATAATTGTGTGGTGAAGAATGACCTAAAACTGTATCTGCATTTATTCCAATATTGAACATTGGCATAAAATTATAGGTTTCTGAATTCTTTTGTCCGCTTTGTAACAATGTTGACTGATTATAACGACATCCTAAAGAATTTTTATTTTTATTCACACCTCCATTATCACATGTACCGATATTATCAGCATTTTCAGCTTGTAAATGTTTTTCTACAGCGGAAACATGTTTTGTTAATGATAATGGCGTAGATGATGATATAGATGATGACGACAACCAATCATATGTAGTTTGTGCATTAAATGGATTTCCAGATAATGGTGGACTTAAAATGGTTGAACTACCAACATTTCCAATTACAGAATTCCCGAAACTAGCAAGTGATGTATTATGATGACGTGGACTATATTCTTGCACTGGATGCCGACATTGATCTTGTTGATTAGCAACGTTAAGATTTGTCATATTCTTCTCCATTTGTGTTGCAAGAACTTGTTCTATTGCTGACCGTGTCATAGCAGATACAGTTTGGCTTTGGGAGCACGTATCACGCACTCCCCACCCCGTTTCCTAGCTTATTCTCGCTCGCTTATTAGGAGGCTGTTCTTGATTGCGCATCATATATTTCAATTGCGGCATATATTTAATAACGTCACGAACTTGTATTAATGGAATGTTCTCGGAATGTGGTTTACCACTTTCAATCAATGTTTGAATCTGACGTCTTAAAAAGGAAAAAAAAAAGATTTAAAACATTATACTTTAGTTTATTGCTTTTTTTTTTTGTATTGAAAAGTAAGAAAATATAAACTATTTTTTATTTATAAAAATAATTAGTTTCTTCTCTTCGATAATTCATCTATGTATTAATTATTATAAATTTATTGATAGTTACCTATTTCCCTTATACATATCAACATTGAGTGCCTCAATGAGTCGTTTACAATGATCCAGTTGTACATTCGGAAAGAAAAAATCACGAAAATCTGTTAAAGTCATTAGCTGATCTGAATCATTATACGCTTTCATATTTATGCAAGGAACCATAATATTTTCAAATACAAAGACTTTCTGAACTTTATACGGTGGTACATGCAAATTTCCTGCTGGTATTTCTGGTATTATACACAGTCTTTGATTATTTTGACGATCAATTGCGGCTTGTTGCGATGTCGAACCCACCTGCCTTTGTAAATGCATTGCTGCTGCTACGTCTGCTTGCGAAATATTATTTCCTGGATTACGACCGTTTGACATAACATTTTGCACCATTCTTTGTTGTTGATGTTGTTGATGCTGTTGATGCTGTTGATGCTGTTGATGTTGTTGATGTTGTTGATGCTGTTGATGTTGTTGATGTTGATGCTGTGAATGCTGTTGATGCTGCTGATGCTGTTGAAGAACTGCACTTGCGGTAACAGCATTTGTGGTAGTCACACTGGACCTTTGAGGAGAAGATAAATCAATTACTGGATATTCCTTTGTGTTTGTCATAAACGATGATGGCACAGTGATCGTCCTTGGTACAGGACTTTGATGTGGATTTTCGGAATATAGAACGCTCTTTTGTCTAATAGAAGATTGAGGAGAATGATGGGGTTGTCGTAAAGGAATGGATGTAGGTGATGGAGGGGAACCATAAGGAATATGCGATAATGGTGAAACAGGGGATAGCATTGCTGATGAAATGTATGTAGAAATGGATGGGTTTGCTACTAATTGCGATATTAAATCTGATGTCATGCTAAATTCATTTTCTAATCTATTAGTACTACTATCACAAATATTACTGTTGCATGCAAATGAAGATAAATTCTTATAAATATCATTACTAATTGAACTAAGCGACGAATTTTGTTTAATATGTGGTCCCAATTCTGGACTATTGACTGGTGAAGATAAAATTGAATTAGTATTTAAAGAGTCAGCAAAATCCGTCACTTGTTTATCTACGTCATCATCACACAATGATAATTCGTTAGTGGACAAAACCTTTGATAAATTGTTACTATTAAATGTTTTGTTAGATGAAAGTTGTGATTGATTATGAATATTATAAGTGCTGTTAGTGGTAGTAATTTGATGATGTGAAAAATTATGATTTAGCGCATAAACATTTTTCTTGTATGGAGTTAAAGACTGATGATTTGTCAACTGTTTAGTGGAAATTTTAGGATAATCACTGCTAATTGAGCGTTGTACGTTTGGTTGTTGCTGTGGTTGTGATGATGATTGCTGTAGTGACACACCACTAGCAAAATTTGACCTAGAAACATTATAACGTACTTGATTTTGATAAAAATCGACAAATTTTATTACTAAAAAAAAAGTTAATTCTTATTTGTTAATTATACCAACATTTTTGTGATAAATATTTAATTACAAGATTTATTTTTGCATTTTCGTGAATGACTGCATTTTAAATTTTAATCGTATTATTAGAATACAGCTTTTTCTTTTTCTTGTACACGCATAATGTATCTAGGACATGAATTTATTTTACCCTCTTGTTATTTAAATGAAACAGATAGTTACTTAATTATTAAAATAATATTTGTATAAAAATGTATCATTCATGCAGTAAAAAAGAATCAACAAAAATTTCGAATTATATTACACAATTACATGCGTGCACAAAATTTATCAGAAAAATACACATAAACGTATAAATGTAGTATAGCAAATATATATAGTATGTTAAGACAAAAAGGGTTATAACAAATACGCCTAAAATATAAAATAGAATAATTTTGTTTTAAAACTTACATGTGACATTGATTTTGAGATTGTGATCGAACTAAAGGAGGTGGTGGTTGTTGAGTTTGTTGACAATTCATTGAAGTTATTGGCAAGCTATTATTATAAGAATATTGTTGTCGTGCTGCATTTGAAATCATATTTGGTATTTGATTACGATTTGGTGGATAAACTCTTGGATTTTGTTGTTGATTATGAGCCTAAAAAATATTTAACATTTTTAAATAGAAAATCTTAAATATGAATACAAAATTATGATAGTCATACTTGTGCAACCCTAAACAATTGCTCAGATTGTGAATGCGCCAACATTGATCCCAATGGGCCTTGTGCTTGAGGAAGAGACCAACCATTTGTTAGAGCCTTAAAAATCGAAATACATATGAAAAATTATTAGTTAATATTTCAAATCACTACAATAAATCAAATTATTTTACCTGTACAGCTGCCGTTATTCCACTTTGCGTTGGAACTATATTAGATGTATTCATTCTAGCTGCTGCGTTTGGATTTTGCATAGCAGGATTATAAGGACTTGTTGTTGTTTTACGAACTTGTTGTTGAGGTGCTTTTGGCATAGACACAGCCGTATTTATCACTTTTGGAGGTGGCGCTGAAGGTTGCCTAGTCCAATGTGCTGAAGAATTGCTTGGATTTTTTGTAGCAATTAATAAATTTGAATCAACAACTTTGCTAGGCCAATAATCTTCAAATTCAGTCCCAGTAGGGAAGTAACTTTTTATATCCGTCAAACTTATCACAGCGACTGATTCGCTAGAAAACAATTCATTTCGTATTCCTTGCACTTTACAACAAAATTTCAAATAAGCTAAATCCCATCCTGATAGATAATCAGCTTTTTGTCTTAGATTTTCTGTCTCTCCTTCGAAATAGAAAAGTGGTACAACTTGTTCACCATTTCTAACCGTGTATGGAACTACAGATTCTTTATTAATACGAATAAATCCACATTTGTCTGAAGAACTTTTGCTACCAGTCAATAATTTTCTGTAGCAAATATCAAGAAATTGATAAAATTTGTTAGCATCACTTAATCTAACAACTAAGTCTTTTAACGTGAACATATCTCGACCGAATTGAGAATCACAGTGTTTATGATTAATTTCATTAAACAATTTACTTTCAGCTTCTGTAATGTAGTAACTTCGAACACATGTACAACTACTGTAAATGTCAGGATGCAAATAACTTAAGTACTTATTCAATAATTTCATTTCTACCATTCGAACTGCACAATACTTTTCAGATTGTCTTGTAATATACGGAATATGAATTTTACCAAATGTTGCCCAACCGAAATGTCCTTTTTGAGATTCTTCATCACAGGGTTTCTTCTCTTCAACGTTGCTATCACCATTAATAGAGTTTGAATTTTGTTTACTATTCACTATATTTAATGATGGTTGACCACTAGCATTACCTTGCGTATTATTAACATTCATATTTCCGCTAATATTTGTTCCACTTGTGCTAGCTGTCGTTTGATTATTTGATTTTCGAGTTAAATAATTAAGGATATTTGTTTGTCCACCCACTCCGATCGGCAATGTTTGGCCACCACTAACAATTGAACGGTTAGACATTTGTTGTGCAGCTTGCTTAGCTGCAGCGACTTTTTGTGCTTCAAGTAATTTAGCTGCCATTTCTTGAATCTCAGCCTCATCATGTCTTTCCTGCTTTACAGAAACAGCTGAAATTGTAGTACCTGCCGGTAAATTTGCTACCGCTGCAGTTGCTGATTGCCCTAAGTTATTTAATGATGATGGAAGACAATTGTCGTTAGTGATATTTGATGTAATTGATGTCAAATTAGAATGTGCAGCAGAAGACTGATGTTGCTGTTGTACAGTTGACATAATTTGAAAACCAGCAATTGTTGAATTGTGACAAAACAAAATATTTTTATTTATTTATTTTATTTTTTTTTTCAAATTCACAAGACCATTCAAAGAATTAATGAAAAAACAAAATATAGGTACTGTATATACACGAACACTTTTTTCAACTTTTCTTAAATCAAAAACTTTTTTCTTTTCTTTAACACTTACATACATATGTACAATTATGAGTATATAAATTTGTAAATAATTTTCATAATTTTATGTTTCATGGTTTTCTAAATTGTAAATTTAATAATCTAATAAAAATTCTTGAACTGTATATGGAAATGTTTCAATCATTTATATATAATTGTCTATTTTAGACACATACATACATATGAATTTGTAGTCTAATATACCTAATTGTATGTATACAATATTAAGATAATTAAAACACTAACAAATTTTGTTTCACGTGTCATCTGCTTCTTTGGTTACTTTGTTTTACGTCTTACATATTCTACATACATAAGAGTAATTACATTATCCTTGGGTCTATATAGTTATAAATCGCCCCTAAAAAAAAAAAAATTAATTTACAATGCCTGAATTTTTTAAGTTTTCATATACATATGCATAATAATATACACACAAATAAAATACACATACATACATATTTATAGTTATATATGTATATATTTTCACATACATAACATTGTATATCTTTTATAAACTTAAATCAATGGAAATGAAAAAAAAAAAATATTTCATTTAGATAAGTAAAATTTTGTGAAAGAAAATTTATCATTCAGTATTTATTATTATATGCAGGCATTTACAAATTAATTCACACACTTCAAAATTTTATTTGAATTCTGTTAATATACATATATATATTTTTTTTTTCAATATTTTTCTTAATATTACCACTATAATTACACTCAGAAAATATACCTATAGAAATAAGTACATAATATAAAAGTTAAAATCACTTTCGTTAGATATAATATTATGAACGCAAACAACAAATTTCGTCCTCGCACAGTGGTGTCGCGTACGAAAGTGCGATCATTTCTAGTATATTGTAGTTCGTAAACCCCTACAAAAGTACCAATAGATTTATGTACATACATATGTATGTACTTTATTTAACAATAGCAGTATGTTTGTATATACTTATATATAATATACATACATATACATACATACATATACATACATACATATACTTATATACATTTCTATATGTGTAAAGTATAGTATATTGGATTAAATGTATATACATGTCATATACATATATACATAGCTATACTTATATTACATATACGCACGTATCTATTATGTACGTATATCATGTACAACACCCACATGCAAACAAAACACAACACCGATTCAGAACTGCAACATACATATATATTTTATATTGTAGATATGTATCTATCTATATATGTATATATTTTGTATACATACGATATACCACCAACCGTCGTTAAGAAAAACTGGGAAAGCTAACCAAAAATTAGCTAGCTATGTATATACGTATGTATATGTACGAGCTCAACAAAAAATCATTTACACACACACATGCATGAGTAATAAAAAAAAATATATATACAATATATACATATACATACATGTAAATATTGTTATTGTTTCTTTTTTTTTATTTCCTTCCATACACTCTGGTAAAAGTACAACGTACAGTGTATTATGTGTAGTCTCTTTAAAGGCCCTGATTAAACAGTTAACATTATATATGACTGCACATTTATAGATATATATATACATATATTTTACAATATGTAAATTATATAAAGCACACATTTGTGTACTTTTTACTCACTTCACTACTCATACCGTGACTCACGTCTATATACTTCTTAAATTAACCTAAAAATGTTACAATACAGTCTAGGTGCATGTATATATACATGTGTACATATATGTGTACATATATTCATAAATCATTAATTATAATAAAAACATCGAATCGAAATACTTGGTATACATACATATGTTCATATATATACTATATAAAAACAGATAAAAGTAAAATTAGTATACGTACGGAATACAACATAATACATGTATGTACATATAACAAAATTGAAACTACACTTGTTTATTAATAATATATGTACATATGTATATAACTATATAAATAAGTATATGCGTGTGCTGTGCTTATTATAATTATACGTGCCTATTATGTATGTCGTACGTACATAATAGAGAGATGCCACATAAATACACATGGCCATGTACATCCATACGTACATATGTATATCTCATATATTGTGTACAAAAAAGCAAATTACTAGCAATAGCGATTATTTTTTTATGTATCGTTTAATGTACATATATATACCAGTATGCATGTATAAACATATTTTAACGCCAAACAGTGGAGTGTATATAAACATTTTTGAATTAACTTTCGGGGGTAAATGCATTACATGCTGGTATACAAAATAAGCTACATATGATGCATATTATATTAAACTAGTTAAGTCCATATGTAGATACACACATGCAACATATACAATATGTACACATGTCCATGTTCCATCGTTTTGTTGCATATAAATGCCATATCAAATGTCCACTGTGTAAAGATATACACATTATACACACGTACATATATAAACACATATATCATACATTATACAGGGTGTTTCTATTCAACACAATTATCACTACTAGTTACACGGTGTTCTTTGAACTATTTTAAAACAAAAATTGCATGGCGAGAATTTTAACTAAAGCCCTATTTCGACGTTAGGGGGCGTTGAAGATGCTTGTGTCTTTTGTAAAATACTCCATAACTCACGAACCACTAAACTTACGTCACTGTTGTTTCGAGAAGGATTATAACAAACATTTAGACTATTTTATAGAGATATTGGCCAAGAACTTACGTTCACTGGTTAAAGAGTTATTCAAATTTAAAGTTAAAAGTTGAAGAAAATTTGACGAATTTTTCGGACTTTTTGGTAATTTTTGTAGACACCCTAATAGAAAGTGATCATATGCAACGAAAAACAAAATCTCTATACATATCTTATTTCTTTACAAGTTTCTGTTTTACATAAAGCTTATATCTACCTCTAATCAGTTTTTTGTTATTCTCTCATTTTCTACACCCTTTAGTTTCGAAATAAGACTTCAGTTAGAATTCTCGTAATATCATTTTTTTAAAATAGTCCAAACCAAACCCAAAGAATACTGTGGGACTAATATACAATATAGTGTCGTGTTGAAAAGAAACACCCTGTATAGGTATATATATATACTCCTAAAATACATTAGGTGTACATATGTCTGTACGTATGATCATGTATGATGTACATATTTTTGTTTTTTACAAAATTTCAAAAACTGTAATGTACATACATACATATGTAGGTACGTGTATATAGGTACATATATGCATATCCAATCAATATAAATAGATACATACGTGTGACTTATTTGTTTTTTTTTGTTTTTTTGAGTTTAAGCAAAACAAATTATTCGGGGCCTCAAATTATAAGACAAAGTTTGTTTTTAGAAAATAAAATATCTCTGTTCAGTGTTCACGTACATACATACATACATACATATGTATGTACATATACCGACCAGTTTAACCACATATGAAGATGATTTATATATATGTATGTTTATAGTAGACAGTACAGTACACACGGAGCATAATACTAATAAAATTATAAATATGACTATATCTATGTACATATATGAGTATATATGATAATATAAATATACATAAATCATAAATACCTATAATTGAAACAAAATTTAATAAAGTGACTATACTATGCTTGCCTCCTATAGAAGTAGAACATGTACATACATATGTGTATACTAAATTCACGTATGTAGGTACATCTATGTTTGCATATGTAATATGGATACCATACATTGTACAGAGGAGGTAAGTATATGTACATATGTATGTACATTTATGAAAAAAAAAAATCTTACGTGAGATATCGGTATTTAGTGTGTAATGTGTATAATTATATTGTGTTTAATTCAAATTCAACATATCAAACAAGAAAAAAAGAATAAACAAAAGATATACCTAACTATATGTATATACGATTCGTACGAAGTACATACACATGTATGTATGGACACATAAGGTTAATAGATATGTGTACATAACTATAGATATATGTATGTACATCAATTTAATATCAAATCCACAAAAATGAAGACCCGCACAAAAAATGCTAGGAAATTTGTCCAACTGTATACCTACATATGCACATGTGTATATACATATGTATGTGTGTATTTATTATATCGATTAATAATTTGAATTCTTCCAAACTACGTATATACATAGGTGTATATGCACATGTAAATTGTTTACATATATATGTACATATATATATATGTAGATATATACGTACACGGTCCAACAATATTGTATAAATATGTAGGTATACAATATGCATGAGTACGGGACGTTCGGGTTATGTACATATATAATATGTAGATCATGCACCTAAACACAGGTACGTTCGTGCCTTGTGGACTGTGTGTAATTTTGGTTTGGACATTGAATAATCAGCCAGCAAAATGAATTTGAATTTTCTAATTATGTATGTATGGATGTGTGTACATATATGCATTTGGACATTGAATAATCAGCCAGCAATATGAATTTGAATTTTCTAATTATGTATGTATGGATGTGTGTACATATATGCATACATATGTATGATGTACTCTAGCTATAATTATAATTATTGTTCCAGAGTAAACAGCTAAACATAAATATTTAGTATGTAGGTACATACTATATTTAATATACAAAGGTACGCAATGTATACATGTATACCCACCTAAATATCAAATATAATTAATATATATTAAAGTTTATGTATATCTACATGTGAACGTACAAAATATGTATGTACATATGTATAAAATATATTACGTGTAAATACAATCAATTCATATGTTTGTATGAACGTGAATCGAAGTTGAAACAGTTGAATTTTCACGAAATATGTATAATAATAATTATTACGGAGTTTACACAATGCCATGTATTATATGCTATGCTATGAGTATACTTACTTATATTTACATATGTATAATATTACACATAGCAGTAGCACGTACATATATATATATATTTATTTTGTACCGTTTAAAGCAATACACGTACAGCAATAAGCAATATATAAGCAATACGTATAGAACTATATACATTGATGTTTGTCCCCTTTAGTATATATTTTATGTATTTATGTACATATTTATAAATACATATATATATGTAGCTGTTGCTATATATACATTTGTATAATATATACATATGTACATATCCCCACATTCAATTCTTTATGCATACACACGTAAATATTTCATACAGTTTCAATGTTTCCTATAGCATTTGAAATTTGAATTAACAGTCACAGCCCACCAGGCCACCAGGGTATCATATACATACAAGTATGTATGTATAAAAGTAGACGTACATATACTTTATCATGTAAATATATACATACATACATATGTACATACATAATCATTTGTACATAATATAAACTTTTAACTTTTTATAGTTATATACATACATACATATGTATATCATATATAAATATATATACCATATAATTTTATTATGTAGGTTCATACACATTTGTTTTCCAATTTTTGTATATTTATTTTCCGACAAGATGTTTAATTTCAGGGGCCTTTCTATGAGACTACCGCAGTCGTTGAGAAAGAAAAAAGTAGCAAAATCAAAATCCAATCTATATGTACATAGGTATGTACATACATACATAAATAAAATTAGTTTGGTATGGTAAACTACGTTGTTATTCTCCATTCCAAACGATTTTTGGTACATACTATGTACATACATATATAATAACGAATAACCATGTTTCTTTGCATCCAATAAATCGTCCATCATCTTTTACTATAATTTTTTAATTGCCAGTTTTCTGTTAGAAGCAAAAAACAACAATCAAAAGAGTAACATTTCTAATATTTAACTAAACGATAATATAGTAGTGGCGCAAAATTTTAAGGCTCTATCTTTAGATACATAGATATCATCTAGGACTAGGCGACACATGTGCATCGATTTTATTTGCATACACAAGGTCTTGAAGAATGATTACCATTGGGCATTAACAAAATGATAAGATTTTTTACACTAGCTGTCTATGAATTGATCATCTCATCAACCTACTGAATACTGTAGTTATCATTATCATAGTATGTATGTATGTACCATGATTCTTACCTTAGTTACCTTTTATTGTAATTTGTAAAAAAATAAATAAATAAAAATAAAAACTGTACTCTTCTCTTTGTTACTTCATGTTGATATAAAAAATACAAATTGCTTATTTTACACCATAAGACGATTTTCATGTAACACGAGACACAACCCAATTAAAGCCCACCTTCACTTACTCTATCCTTCTTAGTTCTATCGTAACAACAAAATTGCATAAAAATCGTACTTGTCTTCAGGTGTAAAAAAGGGGAATTTTGAAATCAAAACACAGTCCCAATTCACATTCATTCAAAGTGTGACAAATGATATGACATTATTTTTTACTTAAAAAACAACTTCGAAAGCATTATACAAGGCATTATATTTATGTTTTTACATACATACATTGTATACCTTTAAATTGCAAGTCCTCATGATTTTTTCATAGCTCTTGTTACTAATCGCAACTGCAAATTTTATCAATTCAATCCAAACTCCGTATTACTGTGTAGAGAAATTAAAATTGGATTGATCTCAAACTCGAATTACATTGAGATTACGCGTATACGGATATATAAATTCATCCATTAAAATGTCAATTTAATACACATATGTTATGACTACTCTCATATGACATTAATTTAGATACATATGATACTGTATGATACATACATATGTGCATCATATGTTACTTTTGATTTGGACAACTGAAGTTGACTAAAATTTTGAGTTTTCATCATATTTCAGTTGATGTTGAAAGTGTTGATACATATTTCCTTAAAATTTTTTAAACGAATTTCGCTATTATCAACTGTAATAATTATTCAAATTTCAAATATGAAATAAATTTTGTATAAAATGGAAAGATACAAAAAACTGAACGAATAGACAAAATAAAATAAGATGAAGTAAAAATTTATTTACTTATTGTACATACTAACTAGTAACTACTACTATGATTTATGCCTCTTCATATGAGAATATAAGCCTTGGTATAATTTAAATGCCTCGCCACAAGTTTTACAAACGTATTTACGTAAATCTGAATGAATTTTTTCGTGTGATTTTAGAGCTTTTTTTCGAGGAAATGTTGCATTACATGTATCGCATTTAAATGGTCTCGCACCGGTATGTATTACAACGTGATTATCTAGTATAGCTTTTGTTGCAAAACTTTTATCACAATCTGGACATTTATAAGGTCTTACACCTGTATGTCCTCTAACATGAGCATTTAAGCCACTACTAGTTTGAAAACATTTTTCACAAAAACTACATTTGTATGGTTTTTCTCCAGTATGAGACCGTTCGTGTCTTTTCTTTTCTGAATTTTTATAAAATAATTTACTGCAATAATCACAAGATATTTTTCTTTCACCATGCCTACGCTTATGCATATATAAATCAGCTTTATTTTTAAAAGCTACATTACATTGTTCACATTTATACTGTCTAATATCTGTATGACTATGTTCATGCGTCATACAAATTGCTCTTGTTCGAAAGCATTTACCACAAACCTGGCATTGCCATGGCCGTTCACCAGTATGTACTAACTCATGCTCAGCCCTTTTTGTACTATCCTGAAAACGTCGATCACAATGTTGACATTTAAATGTATCATATCTTTTCCTTATTCTTTTTCGTTTTTTATTAGATGATACTTTTTTATTTGTGTCTTTTTTTGTATCTACATCTAATTCTGTAGAATTTGTAATACTATTATCTTTTAAATTTTCTACTTCAACTTCTGTGTTATCATCAGCGTCATTGTCTGTATTCGTATCAACGTCATTGTTTGCATTCGTGTCAACGTCATCAGGATCAAATTTTATTTCTTCATTATTATCATCAGAATGTTCCAATTTTTCCGATAAATTTACTTCGGCTTGAAAAATAGGTTCATTAATTTTAAAAAAATGATCACTTTTAACATGATTGAAAAACTTTTCGATCTCTTCAAAAGGAGACTCACAGAGTGTACATAAAAAATTAAATGTATCTTCCTCACGTACGAATATTTCACCACATTTTTTACCTGTTTGTAACAATCTGTTATCTGAAAATAATTAAACAAATATTAATTTTTTGTGTTTTACTTGAATTATGATACACATAAATTTTGTATTTTCAATTTTACCAATTAGAGGTATAATGTAATCAATGTCGCATTCCTGTTTTAGCGATGTTTCCTCCATACTTCAGCAGCAGTTTGAATTCAGTAGTATTTCAAATATCAAAATTAAAATAATCGATGGTTTATATTTATTGTATTTAATGCAAATTTCATGTTTTATTATTTAAGTTAAAAAATATGATTTATATACATGAGAAAAGTTAAATTTTAAAATTTGTGTAAGAAAAAATGACTTGTTAATGTTATTGTTCTAAATTCCGAATATCAAATATCAATACAAATGAATGAAGAATGAAGTCTGTTATTGGAATTGGTACATCATTCAATCAAAACAAATGTCAAAACTACTCGAATGGAATAAGTCAGGGTTTTCGATGGAATAATTAGACAGCTGTTGAATAAATGACAACTATATTGAATTAGACAAACAAATGCACATTAAGGGATCTTCCAAAAATGTAGGCTCGAGTTTATCTTTTAGAAATTTTAGAATTTATTGTCTATCGTGCATTAAAATTAACATAAAAATTTCTTATATTTTAAAAGGGTGTATTCGCAATACTATAACAATAAGTTTTGACATTAATTTTTCACAATATTTACATAATTTGATATTTTTGTCAATACTTCTCCATGACTTTTCATATGGCTATATAATCCAGAATATTGATTAAATCCTTTACCACATATTTTACATACATATTCGCGTTTATCTAAATGGATTTTTTCATGTGATTTTAGGGCTTTTTTTCGTGGGAATGATGCATTGCAAATTTCACATTTGAATGGTCTTTCACCAGTGTGAACAACAATATGATGTTTTAGGGTATCTTTTAGATGAAAACTTTTTTCACATTGAGAGCATTTATATGGTCTGATATCACTGTGACATGCAATATGAGTAAGTAGAGCACCTCTTCGACGAAAACGTAGACCACATACAATACAAAGAAACGGCGTCTCACCTGTATGAGTTCTTTCATGTGAAATCATTTCACCTCTGACGAAAAATCTTTTATCGCAATAATTACATTTATAAGCTCTTTGACTATCATTATGTCGACGTTTATGAGTGGTCAAGGATTTTAATGACGCATAAGTTGCAGAACATAAATCACATTTGTGTATAGAACCGTGTTTCTTTTCATGATTTTCACAAGCGTATTTTAAACGAAATGCTCTTCCACATACATTACATGAAAATGGTTTTTCACCTTGATGTTTAAATTGATGTTGATAACGTTTTGATCTACTTGAAAAACGTAAACCACAATACGTACATTTATATAAATCATCACGTTCAGGATTCCTTATGTTTTTATTCTTTTTCGTCTTTTCTAATGAATCTTTTTCAATTAAATCATCTACATCATCACCGGTAACAAAAAAATCAGTTGCTAATAATTTTTCACCTAAATTTGAATTTTCCACATTTTGTTTGTCTTTAAATTGATCATGTTTAATTTCATGATTTTCACATGTTTTTTGTTTTATAAAGGTTTTGTGGCATATCTTGCATGTAAATGGTTTTTTATCTTTATCTGAAATTTGATGATTATTTAATTGTGTTTCTTCCTTATTTATTTCATTCTCTAACGGATCTTGTTCATTTTCAGCGTCCTTATTATTATCAATACAAATTTCTGGTATGTGTAAGTTACCATCATTATCATCAGATATTGTAAAGCTATTTAACTTATCCTTATTTAAAATACTTGTATGAATGCTTTTGATATGTGTAAAAAATTCATTGATTTCTTCGAATGGAGATTCACAAACACTACATAAAAAACCGAATAAATCCCCATCAAAAATAAATATTTCACCACATTTTTTATGTAATTTTGTTAAATAATTATCTGCATAAAAAATTATCAAACATTTTTTATTATTAAAATGTAAAATTAATAAGAATTTTTGTATACAACATTTTTTACCTAACAATATGCTTTGTGGCTCTATATTTTCCGTAGTAATTTCCTTTTTCACTATGATACGCTCCATTCTGTTTTTATTTATTTATTTTATTTTTGTCGCCTTTTTTTCTTAATTAAAATTTCGATTTTATTATAATCTTAACAATATTATTAAAAAATTATGTGAATAGTGAATACTGAATGTAGTTTTATTTTAATTCATTCCATTTCATTCCATGTTTCAAGTTCTTTTAAATGAAATGTCAAAATTACTTTTTTTTTGTTTTGTATACATATTTGATAGTTGATACATCAGATTTCAGATTCAGATGTGTATAATAACAAAACGTTATCAATACAGAGCACAGGGCACAGGGTGTTTTACAAATTTAATGCTAGCTAAATCAACCCCGGTGATTGATCATACCAAGAGAAAAATTTGTATAATGCAATGACTTCTATTAAATTGGCAGTAAACAAATTAAAAATAAATAAATAAAAAGAAAATAAAATAAATAAAAATACATAATTTTTGTTAATAAATATTTATATGTACGTAATTGTTTGTAAACAAAAGTGCTGTTTTCGAAAATTCAATAATTTCAAATTCCAGTCTATTCAGCACAAATTTCTACGAGCTGAATATTCACACATTCAATTTTTCATTACAATTTTGGCGGTTATTTTTAAATATGTATGTATGTATGTATTAAAAATTTTTTTTTTTTAAATAAATAATTTTCATATTTATTAATATTATAACAGTGTATTCTTTTTACATATTATTTTTACTTTATTTTGAATTTGAAATTATAATATAAAATAATTGTTCTACCATCAAGCAAAAAAAAAAAAAAAAGGTTAGGTAGGTACTCAATTCTTGCTATTTTAATTTAATGTATTAATAAAATAATTTTGTATCTGTTGCAATTCTATTTTAAAAATTTCGTACATTACACAACAATATTATACAGTATATTACACATGCATAGATACGTATAATTAAAAAAAAAAAAAAAAAAAAAACAATTACGTAAATTACATAACATACGTTCATAATTAGATTAAAATAATGAGTAACTAATGTTAAATGAAAACGATGTTAGCAAATAAAGAATTTAAAATTACTTAAGAATTCCTAGAATAAAAGGTTAAAAAATATTAAATGAAAAATTTTTAATGGGAAGAAATTTTCTTCAAAAAAAAAAAAAAAAAAGAAATACTACAAGAAAAAAACAAAAACATGTTCTAATTTCAAACCATGCAATATTCATATAGCTTCATAGTGTAATAATAATTATTATTTTTTATATAGGTAAATACTTTTCTTTTAGAAGATACACTATCTATACATAGATGTAGTTACATATATACAGATAAATCTATGTACATATGTATGGTTATCCCAATATTATATATATTAAACATTAAATTCAGGTAAACAACACCTGAATGAACAAAAGAATATAATCAAGAATAAAACAGGTTATAGAGCTAACGTTTGCCCTACATTTTAACCTAGTAATACTTCTACAATATACACTATTACGGTATTATATATGTATGTATATGCATTCGAAAAAAAAAAAAAAAAATCTGCTAGAAATGTTAAATATTTTCTTAATCTACACCATATGCACATACTATATATTTTTTCCTATAATTATGTTACAGTTAAAATTTATATATACCCATATATACCATACTGTAGAAAATATATATAATTTTAAAGAAAATTTTGAAAAATAAAAATTAACGATAAACATGCGAATCAATGCAATTAGATACATTTCAATGATAAAAATGTGATGATTGCGATTACTCTATTAGAAAATACATATCATATAGTTATGCATGTATGTGTGTACAGTATAGTCGTTAAATGTGAGGTGATATAAAATTATAAAGTAATATACATATATATAGACAAAAACTTAGTAAAAAAAACTGTAAATTTATGATAATATGAAAATGTAGATATACCCCAATATATACTTATATTTGGATACAATTCAAATTTGCCTTGTTTTTTTTTCTAACAGATTGCAAAGATACCAAGATTATTATTATAATGAAAATTCGCATTTATCTTCTTAAAAATATTCTAAAATGTAAAGAAACAATATACAATGCTGTATATGATCATAGGAGTATGATCATAGGATACATGATAGTATACTCTACATGATGATTATGATATCTAGATACCATGATATACATACTTGTGTAAATCTTGGTAAATCTAATAGTGAGATAAAAGACGTAGTAATGCGTAAATTTCAACAGTAGATATATTTTTCTCACCCATTGAATATTATTAAGATTTCAATGAATGCTTTTAATGTAAACGTATATTTTAAGACTTTGCTTCTTTAAACATCATCATCATCATCATCATCACTATAAACTTTGTTGTACACAATATATGTAAATACATTTTCATACAGATTTTCTTTCTTCAATGACAAGAGATCTTAACTCAACAGGTAGTAAGCCAACAATATAAGTATGTATGTGCATGTATGAATGTAGAGTATATATAGTAAACGTACGTACATACATAGATTAGTGTTATAGTATATTTAATAATTTTAATACGATCCGATAGTACTACTTTTTGTTTTTTTAATTTTTATTTTTCCGTTTTGTTTTTATATTTTATGAACATTAAAAATATTTCTTGTACAATATCTTATATACAGTATGTACATACATATATAGAGAGCAGCAACGGTAGTATGCCATGATGATAATGAACAATACGATGCAGTTAAATTGCTAAAGCTTTTAAGACAGGTATCATCAAGGTATCGGTTTCAGTTATCGGTTAATTTCTTAAAGGAACAGTTAAGAAGGTGATTCATATGAGTGAAGATCGCATATTATCTTTTGTCCAATTTGCTATTTTATTCATTTTTTTTTTTTTTTAAATATTTTTCTTAAAGAATTTTGATTTAAATAAACGTATTTAGTGGATATTTGAAAATTATTATTTTTTTTTATCAGTTATGAAAATTTTACATGAAAAGTGGTTGCCATACGCTTGCATAAGTGGGCTTTCATAAATTAAAAAAAAATTTTTTTTTTTTGAAATTAAGTTAATTGACGATTCGATGATTATATCAACATGCGAAAAAGAAAATTAAGAAACATTTATGTAAATAATTCAAAAATATTTTAATTATATTTTTAAATGAATGTGCAATAAAATGTTTGTTAATTTAAAATTTTCATGAAAATTTATTTCATTTATTCTAAGTGAATGTATTATGTGAATACACATAAACACGTACATATGCTTAAGTGTTATAATTACAAATGTTTAATAAAATAATAATAAAGTGTTTCACAGTGAATATACACTCTATTTTGTATTAGAATTAGGTTTATTTTTATATGTTTGTATGTTTGTGTCAATGTCGTTATATAGTAACAGATTAATACAAATGAGGATTAAGGACTATTTTTTTTATGTATGTTTAGTTATAAACGCTAATTCATATTTTGAGGATTAATTTATTTGTTTCGTTCAATTAACAGGTATGATTTTAAATATTTCTAATAATAATGATAGTAACAGTAAAAATATATTTTTCCAAAAACAAAAAAAGGAAAATTCGAATATATAAAATTAAGCCATAATATTTATCCATACATGTGTAATTTTCATACTCTTCAATGTAAAAAAAAAAGAAAATGAACAAATCTTTGAAACCATTAAAATGTTCGGTTTTTTTAATACATTTTTAAAATTATACAAAATTATGCAAATTTATTTCATTTAAAAATTAAACAAACAATCAAAAAAAAAATAGAAAGAAAAATAAATAAAAATTAATTTTACTTTCATTTTTATCATTTCACTTTAAAAAAATAAAAAAAAATGATAATTTGTATAAATATATTACGTATATTTGATTATGTGATTTGTATTCGTTATACACGCATTGTAAATTTTTCACTGCATACAAATACATACACAATGATAGATCAATCCCGCATATTTTAAATATGTTCATGTTGATATCATTTCTTTTTTTTTTTTAATTTCTATTTACTTTTTTTATTGTTTAAATTAGTAAATTTATTTAAATTATGTAAATTGAAATGCACACATATTTAAAAGATAATTTTATAAGTATATTAAATGTAGGTATATATATTGAATTAAATAACACAATAAATACTTACATGTATGAAAAATATCATACAAAATTCAAATTTAAAATTTTATTTTTCCGTTTTTTTTAAAGTAAGTACTATAATAATTTTTATATGATTTTTCAATTATTTGTTCATTAAATTGAAGGTACGATTTGTTAATTAACGATAATTCTTATAAACATCTTGTCTTGGTTTAGCATTCCTCTACCTTGTTTTTTTTTTCATTTATTCATCCACATGATAATTATCTTTTCGTAATGACCATTATTTTATGTTCTATAGCATTTTCATATGAAAATCATAATTATCTGTTTTACACTTGATTTGCATAAATCAGTTAAAATTACATAATATCATTGAATATTTTATTGATTTAATTAATTGTTTAACAGTTTCTGGTTTTTGTTCAATTATGATCATACCACAGATGCACAATGGCATAGGTATATATGTATATACTTTGGTATGATTTACGTTACAAAAATAATAATCTTTACATGCAAATGTGCAAACTACATCACATCATAAATGAACCGGAAGAATAATAAATATTATATAGTTATAATAAATATATCGTTTAAATTGAAATCTTGTTATCAATTCATCATTTTTATCAATTTCCATAATAACAATTAATAATGCATACAATGTTGAATTATTATAACGTATAAAAGAAAATTGATCTTGTCGGATGAATCAATATGTTCTTATATGAGTTTACTATATTGTGTGTATATGGTATGTATGTGAGATGCAGATGATTATGAGAAGATAACATGTTTTACGTTATTAAACGTAACAGACATTTCATACGTAGGTACATATATAGGCATACACGGTGCTGACAACTTTAAACTGTAAATAATTATTTGCTAATAACTGCTTAATTATTTCTCTATTATAATATTACATGTATTCATTTATACGATAATTATGCTTCAGAATTTATTAAATTTACGTGGACATTCTTCTATAATCTACGTCTAAGTCTACATAGGCTCATCTTTACTTAACATAAATTCCAATTACTTATAACCTGCTTATCTTTATTTTATTTGCGCTTAATCTGTGATTTAATTGTATTAGTTTTCTAATCAAACCAAAGTTAAATACAATATTTTTCAATATGATACAAAATATCAACTTTAAATTGAATGCATTCTAAAAAAAAAAATCAAATTTTAATTTAATATATTTTTCATAATTTCTAAATACCTAAAATTCTTTTTTTAACTTTCTTTTATTTTTATTAATTTTCTTCTACAGATGTTCAACATTCAGAAGAAATTTGATTATCATCATAAAAATACCAACAAATACATTTTAATAATAAATATTTTAAATTCATGATGATGATGATTCGTAAATTATTAATATTAATTTTTCATCAAATTTTATGTTATGGTAGTTGGGCTTTAAGACCATCATTTCCATCTTCATCGCCAATATTTTCTGCATCTATACCATCATCATCAGAATCTGCATCACCATTAACATCGTCATCATCAACATCATCATCATCATCATCGTCATCACCATCACCGTCATCACAATCAGCAACATCATCATCGACAACAAAACAATCATCATCACCATTCCTATCACCAAGACCACCTTCACCACCAATTCCTGGAAATCGTATAACTGCCATTCATACAAATTGTACAAGAGATTTATTTGATATTAAAATTGAATTAAGTAAAAAATTTCGTGGTATATTATTTGCTAGAGATTTTCTTGATGAATGTCGAACAAGAGGTAATTTACAAACGCAAATAACACTTAAAATTCCAACATCTGGTTGTGGTGTTAGATCAGAATTAAAATCAAATGGTAGTTTAGAATTATCAGTAAAAGTTATGTTACAAATGGATGAAAAATTAAGGCAAAGTTCAGATATAATAAAACTGATTAAATGTATATTACCACCGAATATGATGAGTATGGATTTAATGAAAAATGGTGAAATTAATAAAAATTTTCGGTAAGTTTATGTATATAGAATGCTACAAAATAGAGTTAAGAGATTTTTTTTTTTTTTTTTGAAATTTTTTATTAATCAACAGTTCAAATTAATTTTTCTGGAAAATTTATAAAAACATGAATTTTTTTTTGATTTTATTATCAATATAGTAATGGTCGAATGAGACCAGAAAGTGGTATAATATCACCACCAAGAGTACGAATTTGGTTAGAATTAGGTGGTCCAGGTGGTAGTGGTGCTGTTGAAGTTGGACAATCGACAACATTATCAGTACGTGCCGTTGTACCAGGTACAATTGGTGTACGAGTTATTGATTGTTCTGCATTAGATGGTTTAGGTGAATCATCACAACAATTATTAGATAATCGCGGATGTCCAATTGATGAACAAGTAAGAATTTAAGATTTATTTATTTTTATTTTTTTTTTTTTGTATATTTTATTCGTAATAAGTATAAAAATTAATTTATATATTTATTTATATTTTATATGTTGATTTACCTATATAAATAAAAACTGAAAATAAATTGCCCGGAAATTATAATTAACAATTCTTACAAAAAAAAAAAAAAATTTAAATGTCTGTTTTTCCTTCAAAAATATCACAATTACGTAATATTCAAAATTTGAATTTTAATAGTTTTCAACAATTTGTTGATGGCATCATCAATTTTTCGTTTTTCATTTCAAATAGAAGAAAAACAAAAATATATATTTTTTGTTTTTTTCATTTTTATTTTATATGAAATGATCGTTATTTGTATTTGAATATTTTGTGATTTGAAGTGTTAAAAAACTGTCATGATAAGAGAGACCATATACAATTTTGAATGAATATTTAAATTTAACATGAATATATCATTTGTTATGTTTGTTACATTTAAAAGACATATACATAAAACACTTTTATTTTCATTTGTACATACATATACACAACAGTCCGTACTCCGTGCATTTACATGTATGTATGGCCTGTGACTAAAATATGTTCATATAAATCTTAATTTCTTGACAGTTTTCTCTTATTTCGGTTACTTTATTTCGTTTTGTGAAAAAATAAAAAAAAAATTTTCACAATTTTCACAATTTTTTTTAATGTTTTTATTTTTTAACTATATAAGTATTTATGTGTTATTATGTGTGAATTTTAATTAGAAATTCATGTTTAAAAAAGATTCACATAAAAATTTAAACAATACCTTGTATTTTCATTTTTGATTTAAAAAAAAAAAAAAAAAAAACGATTTTTTTTTTTTAAAAACAAAAACAAAAATGAAGATAGGTGCTGTATACTAATGGTACGCAGCAGAATAAGTACTATATTATTGTTTTTAGTATTGTGTTTGTTTGCACAAACATAAAATATATGTAGTTGTATGTTTGTATAAGAAAAAGTAAAAACAAGATGATAACTGAAGAGTAAATTAAAAAGAAATTGAATGAATAATAAAGTTATATTCATAAAAATGTTTTTTTTTTTTTTTTTTTTTTTAATAATTTTTATTTGAGTTTAATTGTTAGATACACTTATACATCTGCTTTTATGTACATATATACCGCATAGTCTCTATATACTAACAGTTACAGAGCACCTAAGGTCGCTATACGAAAATTATAATTTAAATGAAAAATGTAAAAAAAAAAAATAATAATAGTAAAACAATTTTCCAAAATTATTACATTTCTACTTGGATTTCTAAATAAAATGTTCATGTTAAAACCACAAAATACATATGCATAGCATAGGGTGTACTGTAAAGGAGTACGGTCATGCCATTTTATTCCTTGAGGTATTTGTACATGTTTTGGTATTTTTTTTTTTTTTAAATATTATTTTACATATTATACCAATTTTTCTTTCATAAAATGATTTTACAAGCCATGGTTTATTTGCTTGCATGAAATGAATTGAAATTAATCGGGGAAGGGGGATTTAATGCATGAAAGAAAAAAAAAACGCAACAAAATGATGCATATTGAATAAAAATTGCAGTTTTTTTTTTTTTTTTTAAATCATTTTTCAGTCTAAATAGAAGAAAATATAATGAGAAACGAATTCATACGTGTGTATATATGTGCACAATTTTGTTATTTTTATAATTTTTCAGTTATAAATTTATTGACCTTTTCTTTATTATACATTTTTCAATTTTTATCATATAATTTTTTTCGTATACATTTATAATTTTTCTTTTTTTTTTAAAAAAAAAAGCGAAAGTTCAATATAAAATTTTCTCTGTTTTATGCTAATAAATTAATATGATAAATATGATAATTTTGAATTTATATTGATCGATCGATATAACATGCGATATGATATAACTTGGATATACCGCATATGTTAATACTGTGTATGTGTGTGTAGAATGTATAATTTGATATGTTTCTCTTTAGTGTCAATATTATCATATTATTACCATAAATTCACAAAATTAACCGAAAAAAGTAAAAATATAAAAAAAAAATTAAATTTATTTTTATATTATTTTCTTATCAAATTTACATTACAAAAAAAAAAAAAAAAAAAATTATTATAAAACCGAAAGGTATATGAAAATTTAAAATTTTGTGTAGTATATACCATATGTGTGTATATCTTGTACATGCCTATAATATACACATGTACAACTTATATCAATCATAATAAAATATTTTTTAAGTATATAACTTGTATACGAAATTCATTATAAAAATATTAAATGATAATAAATTATTTTTTAATTATACACACGTTCATTATAATAATATTTGGTCATAATTTTATGGTTCATGAATTTTTAGCAAAATTTTCGTTACTTATTTTTTTTTTATTTCTCTCTTTCTCTTGATTTAAACTGAAAAAATGATTGGGTAAATGATGGTAATTAATTATATGTACAATGTAATTTTTAATTATAATCATTTTATAAAAATTAAAGAAAATATATAAAAAATATATAATTAGTCCTTAGAAGCATGTTATGATGTATTTCTATACATAATTGGAGTATATGGAATATATTTAGTGTATAGCGAATAATACATCAAAGTTACATTTTTAAGAAACTGTGTAATATAATTTGTTCCCATAACAATTTTGATTTTTTTTTTTCAAATTTATTAAATAGCGTTTTATGCAATCAAAATTTGTATGTACATCTACGTATGTACATATATAGACATTATGAAAAATACAAGTAGGTACATATTTTATATTATTGGGTCTGATTTTTCATTTTCAAAAAAATAACCTAAGGAAATTAACATAATGTCTTAACATATAATGAATGTTTTACTAAGATTGAGGCAACATTACAAAATATTATCCTTATGTACAGATTTTGTATTATTTTTTCCATTTCATAATAATTCATAAAATTTAAAATAAAATACAAAAATTTTTAACTGAAAAATTTAAAATTTTTATTTTTTTGAAATTCCCTAAAGTGATCTAACGTATACATGATTTTATTCAAAAATAAATTATAATTAAACCGTCATTTAAATAAAAATTAAAGAAAAATTTAGAGATTTTCTAAGCACATTTCGATGTGCGGTTTTCATGTATATTCCTAAAATATTTAAAGTGTCGGTGGTACAACAATTACTTCATTTTTGTAACATTGAAATACTTGAATAATTCCACTATTATAAATAATTTTCTCAACATTTTATATTTCATTAAATGAAAATCAATCAGAATTAATTAGTTCTATTACATAATAAAAATTTAACTTGAAAAAAAATATTAAAAAAAAAAAAAACGTAATTATGAGGTACTCTATATAGAAGGGAATATAAATCCGCATTCAGCTTCAAGCTTCATATATACCTTATTTGATACATATACTTCTTAATTGTGTAATTAATTCATCAGTGCTACTGAAAAATAAAACAATAATAGAAATTGCAGACCTTTAAAATTCAAATGATAATGGGATCATTTGTAACGTAAATTCGAAAAAAAAAATGAAATAGATGCTAATAACTCATAAAATCTTTTGTTATGTTGGATATGTATTGATCAAAAAAAAAAAAAAAAATCTGTTTTTGTATCTTTTTTAAAATTATAGATTATATCTGAACTAAAAAATCAAAAAATTTCAAATAAATTAATTACAATCGTATACATACTCTGTAACTCAATTTAATACATTTCATTTTGTTTTCTTCTTATATTAACGTTTTCATCTTTTTTTTTTTTTTTTGTGATTTATTCATGAATATTACATTTAATTCACATGCTGCTGTAATAGATAATTATAATGATATCAATGACAAAATACATCATCAAGTTCAACGACATAATGACTGTAATTGTTGTACATGATGCGATATATAAATCCAGATTAGATTGTTTTTTTTTTTTTTTTGTATCATGAATACAGTGTACATAAGATAAATACGATAATAAGTTACAAGATGTATAATCATATGCCATTTATATGTGGATATTGTGTAATTGTTAATCATTTCTTTTTTGCTTTTATTTTTATTTGTTTGTTTTAATTTTTGTTTTTTTTTTTTTTTTTCTTTTTTGGTTTTGGGAAAAACATTGAGAAAAACGATTTTTCTTTGGTTTTTACTTTATGAAAATTGAAAGAAAAAAAAAAAGTAAAAATCCACACACAAAATTATAAAAATATAACTCATGTATATGAGACAGAAAAAAAAATATTTCTGTATCACACTACTGAGATTTTTTTTTTTTTTAAATTATTTAAAATCTTTGGATACATTACATTATACCTATAAATAGATAAAATAATGATCTCTTAGTATGATCTTGGGTTTCTTTCAATTTTTCTTATTTTTTTAAGATTATTTGTTATGCACCATTGTTTTTTGATTTTTTTTTTTTTGTTGTAATTTACTTTTTCCGATAATTTTTCAAAATCTGAATAAAATAGACAAAAAAAAAAAAAAAAAACGTGGAAAAATGCTTTGTATGAGACATATAGAGTACATATGCATTATGTTTTTATTTTGTATAAAAACGTATAAATATATGTAATATGATAAAGTGATTAATAAATTGTTTATCTACCTACATATACTCAGATAGGAGATACACAATACCATGTCATGATACAAAAAAAACAAAACAAAGAGACCAGCTGATATAAAAAAAAAAATTTTGTTTATTGAAAAAACAAAGCTAAAATATTGATTTGAAAAAAAAGAAAAAAAAAAACAAATAAGTAATTAAAAGAAAATGAAATCAAAATAATAAAAACAATAATCATAATAAAATATCAGAGAAAATAAAAAAAAAAAAAATTATAAATCATATCAAGCTATTATGAATGGTTACATTGAAACAGAATAAGAGAAAATATGTATAAACAATTCGATAATGATGAGTTTTAATTATAAATTGCGAATATCTTACATATACAAACAAAGATCTATTATTCATACATGTATGTACATAAGGTAAAAAAAAAAAAAGAGTTATTGAAAAAATCAGAAATAATAAAAAAAAAAATTACACATGGTTGAAAGAAAATCAAAAGTGAAAC
This sequence comes from Anthrax anthrax, assembly GCA_963971155.1. Lineage (NCBI taxonomy): Eukaryota > Metazoa > Arthropoda > Insecta > Diptera > Bombyliidae > Anthrax > Anthrax anthrax. The sequence goes on from OZ020123.1 coordinate 3,018,208, forward strand.
CACCCATTGAGGTCATTCTAAGGAAATTCGATGTGGGTACATGTAGTATCCGTTGTTTATTCATTTTTTATTATTATTATTTTTTTTTTTTTTTACAAACTTTAAATTTCATTCAAACAATTGAATTCATATTACAAAAACAAAATATAAATCTTGAATTTTTTTTTTTGTATTCTTCAAGCACCTGTGGATGATGTTATGGTACCATAACCAACCTTAACTATATCTTCTTAAACGAATGTGTTTATATTTGTATATAAGTATATATACACATGAACATATATATGTACATACATATGTATATGTATGTGATGATTGTGTGTATTATGATAATGTTCAATGCACGTATATGAATGAATGAATTTTTGTATATAAATTAAATGAAATCCATCAGGTATATACACATACAAATAAATATAATGTATAGTAGACAGACACGATGTTTGAAAATAAAATAACAATTGCCATTAAAGGAATATTGTATATTCATTACTAATAATTTGAATAATACATGCCTATATAGTAAGCAAAAATAGTTTATCGAAATCATCTGTTACATGTGTTAACGAACTTACTGGGTAATATAACCTGCGTATACAAAATTTGATATCTGTACAATGTGCATTGCTTTGCACAGAAATCGTTTTTTTTTTTTTTTATTATTTTAATTCTTATCAACAAAAAAAAAAAAGGGGAAAAAGGTCATTTAAAATTAGTTGCCCTCTCAAATTAATATCCAATTATTTAAATTTTAAATACTAAAATGTTCGTTATTTTTTTTTTTTAAATACAAAACTGTAGGTATGTCGGTTTGTATCATAAATTTGAAAATTTTTAAGGTCACATCATTCTACGTTGAATAAATAGATAAATTTTTAGCAAATTGTAAAAAAATAAATATTCAACATATTTGTATAAAACTGATGATAAAAATTCAAAAGCAATTGTATGCAAAATTATAAGCCATTTTCAGTTGTATTCATAAAAAAACAAACAGATAATACATTTCTTATGTACAATAGACGTTAGATATTTAAAAAAAAAAAAGAAAGAAAAATTGAAAAATTGAAGAATTGAAGAATTGAAAATTCAATAGAATAAATTTATTGTTTGAAAAAAAAAAAAAAAAAAAAAATGTTTTTCATTGAAAACATCCTGAAAATACGTCCTACATGCATTTGAACATCCTTTCATTGTATTTAAAATTTTGAACAGAATATAAAAACCATTTCTCAGCATTTCTTCAGTTTATTTAAATTAAACATGTTGAAAAATTTAAAAAAAAAGACGACATTGAAAAATCATAGTAATAAAAATTAAATTTGTTATAATAAACTTTTATACCTCAATTTGTATATATACACAGAGGTACATTGGTATCTATAGATATGAAATTATTGTGGTTTTTATTTTAGAATTGAATTGTTTTTTTTTTTTTTTCAATTACTTTGCTTCCGTTTGATTTTACACAATTTTTTTTTTGTTTGTAAACTTAAAGAAATGATGACAAATGGACAGAATAGAAATGAAAAATAAAATTTATTATTGTATTATAACGGTTAAAATGTTAGAAAATAAATGGTTATATTTGATTTTTCTTTTTATTGTTTTTATTAATTTTTAATTTTATTTATTTATTTTTTTAATTCTTTACCATTTGTTCTGTTCATTTGGAATCTATGTGCTTATACATAATTACTACCTATGTATTGTATCTACATATATAGCTGTATTATGGATAGATTATGATTACATTGTACAGTGAGATCAATACAAAAAATAATGATGATACAGTGACAAGTAATATTGGTCTACATACAGTTACAGTACACGTCTTAAGAGTTATTAATTGAAGAATGATATCTACCTATACTTTGTTTTTTTTTTTTTAAATAATTTAACACATATATTATTTTCATTCATGTGTATGTGTTTATATGTTAAGAATAATAATTGTTTGCGGTTTGTAAAGGCCACAAGGTTTTAATAACCGTATAAAATATCTGAAATAGAAAAAACAAAAAAATCTTATTCAAATTTTTGTAATATATAATTTGAATGTTTTGGTGTTGTTCTTTTAGATCTCAATAATTTATTGAACTGTGTTGAATTATTGATAAAGAAAAAATGAATTATAACATATGATAGGACGAAAAAATGATAATAAAATTTAATGTTTTTATTTTTTTAGGATTTTTAAATTAGATTTCATAATACATGGATATGTGTAATTTTTTGTATATCATTTTAGTGTAAAATTTGTACAATAGATATATGTAGTCCTCGGTAGTATAGTGGTCAGTATCCCCGCCTGTCACGCGGGAGACCGGGGTTCGATTCCCCGCCGGGGAGGACATTTTTTTTTTTTTTTCTTTTATTTTTAAGGAAAAATATTTTTAATTTTATTTTATAAATGTATTTTTATTATTTTATTTTTACTTTTAATTAAAAGGTAATGCCAGCCCTACATACACGTTATCGTCCAGCTGAAGAAGGTTGGTCAAAACCACATGAAGAAGATCTAGTCGAACGGTTATTTACAGCTACCTTCCCAGCATTTAAATTTCCTGATCGTGAAAGATTGCATGTTAGTTGTGGCGTGCAACTATGTAAAGGAAAATGTCCAAATGTAAGTAAAAAAAATTTTTCCTTAATATCATAGGTGTATAATTTCATCATATTTGAAAAATTTCTTTGTATTTAGGTATATGAATTTTGCAAAATTTAAAATAATATAAAAACGATTTTCTTTATATTCAAAAAAAAAAATTTACCAAACATGTAATAACAAAATATTTTCTTTTCTAATAAAAAATTATTGAATTGTAAATAACTCAGAAGCAAAAGGAAAACAAAACAAAAAATACGTTTCACTTGTATTAATTTTTTAATTACCTACATGTTGTAATTTTTATATATTAATTGTTATTATTATTATTTTAATTTGATTTTCCTACTTTTTTTTAAATCTATTTTTTAATTTTTTTTTAAATAAAGAAAATCTGTTGTGTACAAGAATGTGCAAATATGTGTACAATTATTACCATATGGTGCACCTATAAAATGTATAAAATACACAGTTTTAATGTCTATAATTACGAAATTGTTTGCCAATTTCTAACAATGAATCAATTTAAAAAAAAAAAAAAATTTTTTTTTTTTTTAAATGCAAATATACGTATGTGTTTGTACAGTTATATTTACATACACATTTTTGCATGGTATTTACTCACATAAATTAAAATGTACACATTTATATTATTCATATATGGGTATAAAAATTAAATAGTGTAAAATATTGCGATTATTGCTTAAGCTCAATTTTAATTTAATTTTTTTTTAAATTTTTATTTTTTATTTTAACACGCTTTATAATTCGTTTAATTTACCGTTTTTTTTTGTGTTTTCTTCTACTTGTTTTTTTTTTTTTTTTGTTTTTTTGCATAAAGTATAAAATTTCTGTATTTACGTAGGCATTACATTTTATTTCATTATAATTAATTTTAGTACCCATATGTACTTGGAATGTATTACAGTAAAATGCTGATTACAGATACATTATTATTGAACATAACTGAATATAAAATTTTATTTTATATATAATGCAAAATTTTTCAAATACAAAATAAAATGCATTTTGCAATCTAATTTCTTCCTCAATGAAAAAAAAAAAAAAATCCTTTAGTTGTGCACCCTGAGAGATAATGAGATAATTGGCGAAACTGTAACGACAGAATGTGCCAGGATAGTCAGGAGATCTTGTATTTATTTTCATTTTCAATAATTTTAATTACCTTTAAAACTGAAAATTTCAAACACAATATGTATACAGTTTCGCTTATCATATTCATGTGCCTATACTCTGTTCAATACAATTACATGCAGTTAGGGTCTAATGAGAGTTAATTAGTCCTTTTTTCTTTTCTTATAATTCTTTGCAATCACATTTTCACAATCTTTAAAATTTTCATACAAAATCAGATGCATTTTTTAAATATCAAAATACAGTTAGTTTACGCAATTTTCATAGGATCTTAACTGCATCCAATTTATAGACAGAGTATAATGCAAACAATACGTTAATTTGAAATAATAAAATTATAATTGTTTAAAAACAATTCAAACAGTGAACTTTCATTTTTCTATGTACATAATAATTTAAGCGATTAATTTTTTTTTTCTATTTGATTTTTTTTTTTTTGTTGTTGTTGTTGAATTTAATGATTGAGTAGTAACTGTTTTACAATTGACATTAATAAATTAATTACCTTTAAAAAATTTTTTTCATACAACATTGTTTCATTTTAATCAATTAATTTTCATTTCAAATTTGAAATTTAAAAAAAAAAAGAATAAATAAAATATTTTTTTTTTTTTTTTTTTGAACAGCATTTTACATGATTATATATTTGTATATGTATGTATTAATTTAATTTACAGGTAAATTGCGTTAGAGGTGATCAATTTCTATTACCATCTGAATTACAGTTAGCACGTATCGAAGTATTTAATTCTTTAGCTGTTACTGCACCACAAATTGAAATCGATCGATTAAGAATGGATCGAAGATATAATATGAGTGGTAAGTACGTAAAGATATGTATGTGTATATTTATACTCTGTTCACTAATATTATGCATTTAATTATATAATTTTAATTTAGACATAATTTTCAATTAGACTGTTTAACAAGCAGTATTACCACAATTCACAAAGCTTTTATTGTATATCAGATAAATTTTTTAAATATCAATACATATAGTGATGTAAAATGGTACCACTTAAAGTAATCTCCATAAGACCTTAAGTGTATAATATTAGTGAACAGAGTATAGTACATAATCTTTTTAAATAATTTTACTATATGTGAAAAAAAAAAATGACAAAAAAAATTATGAATAGTTTAAAAGCTGTTAAATAGTTTATGAGAATGACGAGATTCATCTTATTGAGTTTGTACACGCAAGTGTATGTAACGACTAACCAAGAATACTATATGGATGTGAATACACATTTTGAAGTTCAACGATGTTTTAATTCATAAAAATATGATGTTAGCTAATAAGACAGTAAAAGAAAAAATAATGATAATAAGATGAAAATTCAAAATTCACATAATTTTTATTAGATATTACAGCTAACCAATTAGGTACAGAATTACCAAAGTGTATTGATATTATGTGTTGTATGTGAGTGTTTTTGCATTTCAGTACGTACGTTATGCATGTACTTAATGTACAATTAACCTAATACAGCATTATACTTAGCTACAACAACAAAAATGATAATCAGATACTTAAATAAAAGTAACGGCTAAAAATGTGATAATCTTCGTTTTTTTTTTTTTTTTTTAATTCAGAGCTTATAAAGAATTTCTATGCTTTTTAGCATGTAGATGTGTTTCGTTTTTCTTGTTTCTCTTTATACATATTAATGCTTTTAAATATATAATTATAAGAAAAAAAAAAAAGAAGAAGATTCTTACTTAAGTGATTTATAAAAACTTAGAAAAAAAATTTGTTTTTTTTTTTTGAAAAGTGGCAAATTAACATCAAGTAGCAAAAAAGCAAAATATCAAATCCTCAGCATTAAAAAGCAACAACAAACAAGAAAACTAGTATTTTTGTTTTTTGGTTTGCATGAATATCCGTTCAACATTCTCATTTACAAAGTAGGCCAATTTTAAAATATTATTCAAATGTAAATTTGGGTTACGACATGATTATGGAATCATTGTTATTAAAGTGAATCTTATCTTGTGTCCGTTATATTACTTTAGTTAACTAGACAGTAATTAAAAAAAAAAAAAAACAGCATTATACTTTTCTTAAGTGTAATAATAGTCTGTCTACGTTTGTTTAGAATTTAATCAATAATTATGGGAAAAAATTTTCATTTAATATGAAATTTTCATGAAAATGGTATAGTATGACATAATGACATGAAATATTTCAAATACGTAATATGTACTTAGGTATACTGTGTTACAACAGATGCTACATAATTAAAATATGTATTACAGAATGACCCTAGGCAAAGGCAATTGAACATTCATATTCATATGCATAATGTGATTACATTACATTGTACATCGTTTCACCTGTACAACAAAATTAATTTAAAAAAATGGAATCAGTTTTATTTTTATAAAACGAAAAAAAAAAAAATAATTATTCGCCCCCGGGTGGGCTCGAACCACCAACCTTTCGGTTAACAGCCGAACGCGCTAGCCGATTGCGCCACGGAGGCAGGTTAACACTTTAATTTCAATATAACATTTTTACCATAAATCAATTTTTCTTTTATATTTTATTCGTTTTTCTTATTTTCGATTTATTTTTATCTTTCGTTACAGCAGAAGAATATCCTCCAAAAATACGTAGTCTTCATTCTGAAGGAACATTATGTTTATCAGTATCAAAATTAGCAATGGCATTCTGCATTTTAGGTTTCATATTTTTGATTGCAATCATTATATCTATTTGTTGTCTAATACGTTCAAGGAGCCGTGATAGTAATGGCTCATTAAGAGCACCAAGTACTAGTATGTTTTCAACAAGGTAATATCATAATAAGTCAATCATATTTTTTACAAAAACAAAAAACTGAACTTATTAAAAATGTTAAATTGTAGCAGTGGATCACAATCACGTTTTGGAAGTAAACTATTAATACCGTATAATGGAGGTGCTGCTCTACCAGCATATGGTCGTGTTTATTAGAAGGCAAAAAAATAAAGAATTTCTATGAGATATTGAAATCATCAATAACATTTTTGGAGTAATTTAGCATTTCTCCTATTAATTATGTTGAAAAACAAAACTCTAAGACTGATTTTTCTATTTTTTAATTTACATTTTTTTTTTTTTTTATTTAGTAAAAAAGAATAATATATATTACTGTAATTTTTTGGAAAAATTTATTATCTGTTGTTATTTACTTTTAATTTATTATTTTTAAATTTTACTTTGTTTTTAATTTATTGAATTTTTATTCATTTTCAGTTTTTCATTTTCCAAAAAAAAAAAATGTTAGTAAATTTAGATAAAATTTTTTATAAATGCATAGAATTTAAATTACATATATTATTTGTAACAAGTTTCCTTTTACATAAAATGTTAAACGAGGTGCTTGGGCTGTATATTAATTTCTTTGATTTTTGGTGAAGGTACATAAAAATTTTTTTTTTGTGAATTGTGTTTCTTCTTGATCCATGATTCAATAAATATGTGGACGTTGAATCACAATTGGGTTTATGTAGAATAGTTAAAATATATATTTTTTATTATTATTTTAGAAATGATATTGTGATAAAAATGAAAATAAAAATATAATATAAAAATAATGATTTTATTTTTTCCTAAATGAATTATGAGGCCCTAAATCAAAAATTAAATAATAACAAAATTAAATATCGTACACGATTTTAACAATTTTATTTAGGATATAATTATTACTACAATGCATATTATACAATATAGAATATTAACATTTATATGATATAGGTATATTATTTTTGAAAGAATGAGTTAATCATTACTTTTTAAAAAAAGAAAAAAAAAAGATAATTTTTCTTATTACTGCAATACTGTGTAAAAGCAAAAAACGTTTGTATTTACAAATTTTAGAAAAAAAAAACTAGGATTTAAAAAATTTATACAATTTTGTTTTATACTGAGTTTATACACGCATAATCTTTTTTTGCCTTAATCTTACTCCTTTTTTTTTTTTTCTTTACTAAACAAACATACTAAATTGCAACAATAAAATTTTAATAATTATTATATGTAGTTATATAATAACAAGATAACTTGCTTGTTTTATTTTTGATTTTTAAATCTTTTTTAAGAAAAGATTTTCTTTTCTGATGTTTTGTTATTTTAAAATAATACATCATCATCACCTTCATCAAGAAGATTTGCTTGATTACGTACATCAATACCTTTAGCTAATAATTCTTGTTTATGTTTTTCAGCTTTTTGTTTAATAATACGTTTTTTATCTTGAATCTTTTTCAAACGATAAAATTCTTCTCTTTCCAATTCATCTAATTCAGATATAATGTAAGCGAGTGTACGATCGATACGTGGAATAATTACTAAAAACAAATATTAAAAAAAAAAAAACAAAAAAAGAATTAATTAAAAATCTGATTTTAAATCTTTGCAAAAAAGAAAATCTTACCATGTTCAATTGCATTAACACGTCGATTTGTTATTTTAATAACTTCATCTAATGTTACAAATGATGTTTGTAATGATGCCAATTCAACTAATAATTTTACAGCACTTTGATAATTTTTCTTTAATTTAGCCAATTGTTGACCACCACGAGCTAAACCAGCTAATTCATATGTATCAGCACCATCCTGATATGATTCAAATACTGGCAATGTAACACCAGCAACATTATCTTTTTTTGTACGGATTTTTATTTGTGCTTTTGTAACATTCTGTAAAACAACTTGATTAAAATCACCAGTCGCAAATTTTGCTTCAGCTAATGAAAATGCAGCTTCTTTCATAACTTCACCCATTAAAGTTTTTGTCTAAAAAAAAAAAAGCAAAAACAACAACAGATCATAGAGTACGCATAATAATTACACTGATATCATTTTAATCCGTATTTGTTTTCATACATACTTCAATAATTTTACCCAAAATCTGTCTAAAACGCATTTGTAAAGCATCAGCCTTCTTTTTTAATAGACCATGACCTTTTTGAGCTCCAGCTAAACGTGATTTCATTAACATTTGAGCCCTAGAAAAATTTAATGGAAAAAAAGAAAATATAAGAATTGTTACTTTACTATTTGATAACTTGATTGGAGAAGTTCTTAATTTTCTTATACAATGAAAACTTACCCTCTTGAAGGGAAAATAGCTAATCTATCTTTTCCAGACATTTTTTAAAGAAATAATTGCAATCGATTTTCAAAATATTTAAAGAAAATTTAGGTTTTCTACACTCAAAAATACTCAACTAAAACGCAGGTCAGCTGACAGTAGTCTTGTGACATCGCATTACATATATCAAAGAGTATAGAGATAAGAGAAAAATGTCTCTGACGTCACAGAAGTAACAAGGACTTATTTTTGTTTTCATTGTTTTATTCCCCATGCAACCAAAAAAAACAAAAATTTTCCTGTACGTGAAAGTCCCACCATAAATAGAAGCATAAAGTTATAAAAAAGAACCTTTATATGAAAAAGAAACACATAACACTTTCTTAAACTCAGCAGAGAATTTCGGTTAAGTATGTGTAATATTTGTTTGTTTACATATTTTTTATGAACGCGTTTTTTTAATGGGGATATTAGGTGCGACAATATTAGTGGTTTACACCGATAGAGTATATTACCTGCGAATGTAGTTGTGCGATCATATGTTTTCCACGTGCGTTTTTTTATGAATGTTTTTAAATGGCTGTCAATGTGTTGGTATTCACACCGATTTGTAACTACGTCATTCAGCATTGAGAAAATTAGAGAAATAAACTGCTAAATTTTGTAAGCAATGGGAATTTAGAGAAATTATTTGTAAAAAATAAAACAAAAATCATAAAATGTCATGCCCCGCTTTCTTTTGATTTCTTTATCTTTCTTAAGGATCCTTATGGCCATTAATATTGCTATCGACTTTTCCAAGCCACAAAATTTTATTTTTCATTCGCACCTTATAACGTGTATAGGAAATTTTTATAACTGTAAATCAAGTTTTATATGGAACATTTTTCTCTATATCTACTCTATGCATATATTGAAATTGAATATAATTAAAATGACAATTCAATCAAATATTACGATTTACGGCATTCGAAAAATGAAGAGCTTTTACAGTGACATCTAATGTACATTTTTTATATGCATATATAATATTGCCGCATATTTGGCATCAAGTTATGATTTTAAAATCAAAAATTTAATCAATTATCGTTAACCGTTAAAATATTTTCTTAGATGAATCAAAAGCAGTGCTATCGTTTTGCTGCAATTTTTATTGCTTTTTAATGTCTAATACTGTAATACTGTTGTCTCGATGAAAATATTGCTTTTTAGAATTACACGCTTTAATTTGATATTTTTTTAGTTTTGTTTTCAAATGTAACAAAACAAAGTAAATTAAATATGAATTTAAAATTTCGAACACCGCTTCCATGCGCCGTCTAAAAAAATAAAATAAAATTCAAGAGCGTCTGTACAATACCAACCGTCTTGTCTCACTTCCAAAAGGCAACTGAGTTGAATAGTCATTTTAACCATCATTTATGATACTGAAACTGACTACTGGCTGAGTAGACTGCCAAAGACCGGTATGCTGTGTGTTCTATTGCTATTTACACCAGACCAGGACCAGACCAGTATATATGAAACATGAAAATGAACAAAAATGCAAAAACAAATGAAAATAAAACTCAAGATCTAGTGTACAATACCACGCGGCTTCTCTCAAGTTCAAAAGGGAAGGCAACTAAATTGAATACTAATTTTCAATCTCATTTATGCTACTGACTACTGAGGACTGATCTTGAGTAGTGAGTATTGAATACTGACCTTGAGTTGAGTATTGACTACTGACTAGGGCCTAGGCTACTGGCTACTAGTAGACTAAGGCTGCTCCTGCGGCCTAACAAACAGTGTGTTATTGTTATGTATACCAGACCAGAGCAGATCAGACCAATATACATGAAATACGAAAGCGAACTGGTTGAAAAATAAGGAATTTGAAGAAGACATGTATGAGGTGTATAATGTTCAGGACAGGACTGCCGTTTTATATTACATTAACATTATAAATTAATTTCAGTTTGTGGTAATTTGAGTCAGATTAAAACCTGACTTTATTACACAAGAACCTTGAAACCATGAGTGTTGGCTTATAAAAGGTTTTACTGCATTTTTTTTCACAAACGTTGAAACGTTACTAAGCTAATTGTATTTTATTTAAAATAAAACATGGTCTATATGTATCATTGTAAGAAATACAATCAGGCTTATTAATTTAATTAAACCATTTTTTTATGGGTTTTTATGATCAATAAATAAATTTTAAAAAATTATAAATATGAGTAAATTGGCCTAAAATATGATTTTGCCATTATTTTCTTTCTTATTAAAATGTATTAGTAATTGATATCCTTTTAAATGATGACCAGCAACTACTTAAATTTACAAGTATGTATCGTACAGTAGCCTGTCTATGTATGTATATAATTCCTTTTTTTTTATTATACGCAAAGGCTAGTGAAAGGCTTTGCACGTGTTTTCACTTTTTGTGTTTTTCATTTTAATTTTTATTTTATTTTTTTTTTCTTCACGTCAAGGACAAAGTTAAATGCCTCTCCGCCGACTGACTATATTGATCCTTAAAAGACGAAAAACAAAAGTTAGGAAAAAAATTTATTTCAAATAAATGAATCTCCTAAGAGCACCTAAGTGTAAATGCGTTTTCATAAAAAATTTTTTTCATTCCATATATATGCCATGAGAATTTGTATGTATTTTATCATTAAAATTGTGGTATGAAATAATCATATTAAAATGTATTTATTAAAAGGATAAAATGAAAGAAAAAAAAAATAAATAAATCATCTTGATAGTAACACGAGTATCGTGATGGAATTTTACTACGAATTATTTTTCCTTTTTGTTTTTTTTTTGTTTTCTTGTGCACACACCACATTTCTCGTATTATCATCATTATAATTCTCATCTCGTACGAAGTCCTTTTCAAGCAGCACGTTTGTGTGAATGACTTGTGTGTCGTTTTTATTACACAAAGTTAATTGTACTTTTAAAGATGATATTGACATGCATTATATTAACTTGTTGAACACCATTATTATGAGCACAATAAATCTTTAAAAATGATGAATAATTAAAGGAAGAAAAAAATTCTTAAAGGATATACAAAATATTTTAAAGTCTACAAGTACTTTGATAAAATCTAAATATTGCTTATGTTCAATATAGCTCCTATTTATGTACGATTTGTGTACATTCGAACGTACAACAAGTTGGTATAGGTATCCCAGTCCCCTCAATATAAGTTTATATACATACATATGCCGGTTTATTTTCATGAAGAAAGTGAAAAGTTTGAAAAATTCTGAATTTTTTTCTCAATTCTGAATTCTGATTCTCAATGATCCTTTGTAAGAAATCAAAAAAGTTAATTAGAAAATTATTGATAATAGTATTTACTCATGAAATTAATTATACAAATACCAGCAGGACCATACGTCCTTGCCCTATATTATGTACATTTTAAATTAAAATATAATTTTCAGGATTTGAAAAATGGATAAATTCACGTTAAATCTGTATTAAAATTTATCTTTACATGATGTGGAAAATTTTTTTATTTAAGAATAACATTTTACATAATGAGAAAATTTTTTTTAAAGGATAACATAAATATTGGACATACCATATTCTCTTATTAAAGTTTAATAAAAGGATGAAAAATCAGTAAAAGTTTTACAGTATATATTTACATACGAATATATAAAAAAAAAAGAAGAAAAATACAAAAACAAAAAATTGAAAACGATAAACGATTTCCCTCCACATTTTCTCACAATACAAAAGTAATTTAGATGAATTTTTTTTTTTTTTTTTTTTTTTTTTTTTTTTTTGATTTTCTTCATGCGCAGTTCCACACAATAAAACTATAATAATAATATAAGTAAATATATATGATGCGTTTTCTCGTACTATGATAAAATATATAATAGAGGAGATAAGGATTTATTTGACAAAAAAAATTAATTTTTATTTAATTTAAAATAGATTAATAAAATCATGCAAGGATTTCATTATATTTTAAGACATGTTGCTCTGTGTAATGTTTTGTCGTTTTTTCCTTTTTTTTTTTGAAAAAATTCGGTTATTTTAAAAAAATTTGTATCTTTCGTATTTATCAATGATGTTGGATTTGTGTTGAAATTACACCCTAATTTACCCTATATACATATGTACATAAATTCGATACTAGTATGATAACATAGGTTCTATCGTAAAGCTTTTATTTGAATCCTCGAAAGAATGATAAATACATGTTTGTATGTAAGTATGCTCATTTAAACAGGATGAATTATTCATTTTAAATATTGTAAAGTCAGTCAGTCACTAACGATAAACGGCCTTGGGAGTTTTTCCTTTTTTTTATATAAAAGTTAATTTTTACAATCGCTTACAGAAGGAAATTATTTTTCATATACTTAATAATTTTTTTTTTTTTTTAATTAAAGGAGATTATCTTTTTTGTAATAATTATAGAAATTTAAAAAAAAAAAAAATTAGTTAAGTTGAAAAATAAAAGCAGTAATAAGGAAAACGAAATAAATTAGGTATGTATAAAAAATAAAAATATCCTTGATATCGTTAACTATATATTCGTATAATAGTAATTGATGTTCTCATTAGTAATTCTGTAATGAAAATATCTTTCATTATGTATCTTACACAGATACATTACGTGTAGTCAGTCGTAGTCAGTTTTGAATTTTTTTTTTTTTTTTTGTAAATTTAAAAATTATCCTTTTTTTTTTGTAAATTTTCGTGATTTAATTTAATAGTATATATCGCCTTGCCTTGTATTTGTTCTATAACCGGCAAAATTAATTTTAAATAGAAAAAATTTATGGCATCATCATTACATTGTGTTAATAAATTTGAAAATTAAAAAGAAAAAAAAAATTTAAATATTCAAATAATAAAAATATAAAAATTTTAGTACGCTTGCACATCATAAAAATACTTTATATGTATGTATATTCCCCATTAACATGAATGCAACGTACATTGCACATAAAATTCGGTGTTATATACACTGAATGCATTTTACGCTCTTACTCGTATACTTTGTATGAGTGTATGTATGTAAAATTTTAAATTCAAATTTTTTTTTTTTTACAGAAATTTTCTAAAAACAATGTACTCAAATTTAAAAAAAAAGAAAGATGTACATGATTTTAAATAATTTGTAATTTTGCTCAAAATTCTATGATATCCTTTAGAATAAGGATTTAGAAAAAAATTGTGATTTTCCGATTTTATTTAATTAAAAATGATTTATTGTAAATTAAAATTTTATTGTCATTATGTCTTTTTCAGACTACTGTAATAGATTAATTTTTTTTGTGTTACAGTGTAATTGTTATATGAAGCATAAATTTCTATATCTATACAAACAGAATAATGCAAAAAAAAAAAAAAATACAAAATAAGCTCAAATTATTATTTGTTCACATTTAGATAATAAAGATCAACAAAATTGTTCACCATAAAACGGTCTATATCTATAATTTTTATTTGAAAAAAATTTTTTTTTTAGTAGTAAAAAGATACAAAAATAAACAATTTTGTTGTATAGTTTTATTTGATTTCAGTAATCGATAACCAAAAAAAGGATTCAAATTTTTGCGGATTTGGTTTTTTTTGTGAGTTTTTCTATTTTATTTTATTTTTTTCTTAAAATAGCGTTTTTAATTAAAAACATTTGAAATTCAAATTGTGCGTTTTTAAAAAATGTTTTTAAACATTCTGTTTTTTGTACAAACGAATTTTTCAAATCTTTGGTTTTTTTTCTTGTGTAGTATCATATTGGGCCTTCTTTGGCCTAAAATTTTACTTGCTTGGGGATGAGTGGTAGCAGTCACATCTGTTTACCTATCTACCTGTAAAAAAGTGAAAAATAAAAATAAATTTATTTAAAACTTTTCTAATTAGGAAAAAGGAAAAAAAAAACATTAAAACAAGTGAATTTGAAAATGAATTAATTAAATAAAAATACTCTTAAAAAAAAAAAAAAACAAAAATTAATAAGATAAAATGAGTCGTCATCATCTCGTCGTTTATACAAACGTACGAACAAATTTACTGTATAGTTGTATGTAAAATATCCTATAATTGCAAGTAAAACACTTGATTTATTGATTTATAAAAAATATCCTTGATACATTTACAGATACATAAAAATTGTTCTGTGACACCCAATTTCAAATGAATGATAAGGGTACACAAAAAGGATGATTCTCGTTTTTTTATTTTGTCCATTTTTATTTTCTAAAAAAACAAAAAAAAATAATATTAAAGATGATCTAATTTTCAAAGTATGCTAATTCGAATGATTCAAATAATTTTTTTTTTTTTTAATTATGCAAATAAACGTTAAAATATCTGAGACTCTCTGAGACTGTTCAAAATTGAAAGCAGAATTAAATTTTGGTTTTTATAAATTTATGGGAAAATTCGTTTTTTTTGTTTTTTAAATGATCATCTTTAATTTACATGAAAACATAAAAAATTTTATCAATTAAAATTTTGTACATATTTTTAAATTATAAGACTGCACATGTAAAATATGCACATATTCGTATTTTTTTACACACATACATATGTGCACATCAGTCATCATATAAAGAGCAATAAATGTGATATTATTGAACCTCATATTTGTATTATTCATGTTTAATTTATGAACAAAAAAACGTAATACACAAATTAATTTAAATATTTCTTGTTGTTTTTTTTTTTTTTTGTCTTTGTTGAGTTCTCAATAAAATTATCTAGATATATATTCTCCTATTTATTTATCATTAAATTAAAATTTAGTATTGAAATTAAATTGTTTTTGCGTTTTGTTGTAAATTCATTTTACATTCATTTTACATTATTGCGGATACACACATACGAATGTACATAGGTACAAACACGTAGATTAAGTAGATATGGACCCATGTCATTAGCATGACCATTTATTTGAATTTCTATCTGCATCCAAGTTCACAACTGAAAAAAAAAAAAAAAAAACAAATCTATATTGGTATCGGTATTATCGTTTATGTTACATGTACAGATAATCAAGGCTATTCTGGTTGTAGTTATCAGATTTCGTTAACTTTTAATATTCTGCTAAACTTTTTTAATGAAATTTATGAATTGTTGAAAATTTTGTGTTAAAGTTAGCAGAATATCGTTTTAGCCAAATCTGCTAGCAACAACCAGAATAGTCATAAACGTATTTGTAACTATTGTATGTATGTACATTCGTAGATTAAATGGTATATCACAAATATTCGCAATATGTGTCGCATTTTTATTAATTTTATTTATCGCTTGAATGTGGTGTAAAATAATGTAACAAATATTAAATAAATGAATAAAATAAAATTTTTAAATTAATGTTTACAAACAATTGTATATTAGCTGGAATTGTAAATCTAAAGAGTTTGTTAAAAGCGTGGGACTTGAAATGTAATATCAAACGTATTAAAAAAAAGAAAAAAAAAAAAAAAATCGTGTAAACAAAAAAATTTCGTAATTTTTTTAACACGTCCGTTATAGAATTTTTGTAATGTACGAGTATACCAAAATAAAATTAATAATCATTTATAATTCTGTACTTTTTGTTAAGTACATGCGACACCAACAATACATATTAAAAAATTTATTTCTCGTTTTTTTTTTTCTACGTTTGATTAATACATATTTCAAATATAACAGACGTTAGACATTCAAATGTGTGTAGTAATTTTCACGTGTTTAATATTTGAATACTATACCGTATATACGGAATTTTATAAATCAATTGAATTGAGGATACGACAAATAGGAAGGAAGTGTAACAGAAGATAATAACAATCATTTAACCTTGTGTTATTATTTGTGTGTATTCATATTTTTTTTTAATATCTTTCAAAAATTTCTAATTTTCAAAATACAATTTTTTTTTTTTCATATTTTTTTTTTTTTAAATTTTTCATTCGTGATTTTCATATTCGTGATTTGCAGTTACCAAAGAAGAAAAATCATCATCAAAATATGGAATATAAACGTGTTACAGCTGATCGTTACGATGATGTAATACAACATTTAAGAAAGAATTTTTTTAATGAAGAACCATTGAATAATGCAGCAGGATTATGTACAAATATTGATGATGGTAATCCTGATTTAGAACATCATAGTTTTGATACATTAGCAGATAATTTAAGTATAATGGCAGTTACAGATGATGATGAGGTATATAAATAATACAATTAAAATTGAAATTCATATCATTTTAATAATTTATAACGTTTTTTTTTGTTTTTTTTTTTTTTTTTTATTGTCTATATAGATTGCTGGTGTTATTTTAAATGGTACATTACATCCTGGTGATTTAGAAAGAGCTAGAAAAAAATTAGAATTATGCTCAGATGAAAATTTTAAAAAAATTTTCACATTATTATATGATCAAAATATAAAAATTGATTGGTTTTCAATATTTAATAATATTGATAAAGCATTCGATATACGAATATTATCAGTTGATTCTAAATATCGTGGATATGGTATTGGAAAGGGATTAGTTGTACAAAGTGAAATATTAGCTAAAGATTGTGGATATAAAGTAAGTTGAATGGCAGTCAGCGTGTATTATTTTTAAGTTGGTTATTAATATTTATTTTTTATTTATTTTTTTTTTTTGTGTGATTTTAGCTAATTAAAGCAGATGCAACAGGATATTTTTCTCAAAAAATTTTTCAATCATTAAATTTTGAAAAAATTGATGAAATCTACTATAATGATTATGTAGATGAATTTGATAAACCAATTTTACCAGTTAAACCACCACATGAAAAATTACAGTTATTATATAAATTAATTAATTAAAACAATAAAAACAAAAAACTTCATACACATTATATATACATACGTAAACATATATGAAGTGAATTTTTGCGTATACACGCAATTATTGTTGTATTGGTGAATATTTAAAAATTTAGGGTCCAACATTTTTTTAATAATGTTTATTATACAATAACAAAAAAAAAAAAAAAAAAAAACAAAAAATTTTATATGTTTTTTTGTTTTTTGGAATATTTTAATTTATATTTTATACAAGAAGTCAGTATACGACAATAATAAGAATTGTGTACATTTTTTTTTATGTTTTTTTTTTTTTTACAATTTAAAATGAAAAATGAATTAGAAAAATGATATATATTTTTAGATGTGTAAGTTAATAAAGGTATTGAATTTATCAATCATCTATTTAAAATGATGAAATTAAAATGGACCCATCAATTTTATAGTAGAAAAAATTAAAAATAATATTAAATTGTTGGTACTAAAAAAATAAAAATAAAAAAATTAATATTTGATGAAATTATCTTGTATGTAATAATTTTATTTGAAAGAATGACAATAAAAATGTACGTTGTTAATTAATCAGTTTTAAATATACTGTGTAATCAGTATACAATAAAATATCTGATTATGTTGAGTAACGGACAAAAATTTGAAATATTCAAAAAAAAAAAAATTTTTTTTTTTTGTAATTTAAAAACAATACAATATTTAGCATATTACAAAAAAAAAAAACATTTTTGAGATGTTGTTAATTTTTAAATAAAAAATATAAATAATATTGTTGTATTTGATATTTGAAAAAAAAAAAAAAAAAACAAAAAACGATAATAACAAAATTTGTGTACGTACATTTCATACATAATTCATATTATGTATGCAAAAAATGACCAAATTTTTAAAATATGCACAAAATCATTTATCTATAATTGAAATTTGTTCAAAATCTATGAAATAAAAAAAAAAATTTAATAAATTAAATAAATGTTATAAGAAAATCAAAATGAATTTATTAAAATTCTTGAATTTAATTTAAGATTATTATTATATTATAATATATACCTAATAAGTGTATTTTATGACAAAAATATAAATATATTTGAAAATAAATTATTAACACAAATATAATAACAAAAAAATTAAAAATAAAATTTTGTCGTTTTTTTATTTTATTTTTGGTTTAAATTTTTAATTTTTTAAAATTTCACGAGTAATGTTACCACAATCTGTAAAGTTATTATATAATACGAGATGAATTTTTTAAATATCAATATATCTACAGTGCCGTAAAGTGGTACTACTTCATATCATTTTCATAAGGCTTTAACTGCATCGAATTAGTGTATGGAGTATAATATACCCTTTGATGATGAAGGAGTTTTTTCTTTCTGATCCATAATTTCGTTTGTATAGTAATAGTAGATCCTTTCTAGGATTTTTCCAAGTCTCTAATTTTTTTTTTCTCTAAACTTTGAATAATTAATAATATGTAGGTATTTTGTTTTGAAGTTTATAATTTTTATAAGTATAAATTATTTACACGTTTTTTATTTCTATTTTTATATTTAAATTTTTGTATGATAGATACGTTATGTTATTATACGTATGTATGTATTTTCTGTTTAATTTTAAATTGGTTTAAATTATTGAGGCATTCAAAATAAAATATAAGGAAGATGGTTACAACCTGGCCCATTAGCTCAGTTGGTTAGAGCGTCGTGCTAATAACGCGAAGGTCGTGGGTTCGATCCCCCCATGGGCCACTCAATTTATTTTTTTGCATTTTCTTTTTTTTTTTTTAGTTTAAAATTTAAATATTCATTCTTTTTTTATTAGACTTCTTTTTTTTCGGTGATAGTAGTTATTAAAAGGAAGACTCAATATTTTATAAATATCATTTTCATTGCTTTTTTTATTTATCTAAAATATTTATACTTAATTTATAATAATTTAAAACCAGAATGTATACTAACAATACCAAATGTTAAATTTTCATATTGTACTAAAGAAAATCCAGCATTTTCAATCATTCTTTTAAAATCATCTTGTTTTGGAAATCTTCTTATACTCTCAACTAAATATTGATAGGCATCCCATTGACCAGCTAAAATTTGTCCCATCGGTGGAATTATTTGAAATGAATACTGATCATATAACCATTGAAGTTTATCATTAGTTAATTGACTAAATTCAAGGCACATAAATCTTCCACCTGGTTGTAATACACGAAATGCTTCATTGAGAACCTAAATAAAAAATATTGTAGATTTATTTCATTTTTTAAATCCTCCAGAATTTTTTCTTTTTTATATTACATCTTTACCTTGTCAATGTGTGTACAGTTTCTTATGCCGAATGCTATTGTGTATGCATTAAATGAATTATCAGCAAATGATAAATTTTCAGCATCATTTTGTATCCAATCAATTGTAATATCTTTTAAATTATCTTGTGTATAACCAAGTAATTCAGATCTTTTTTTACCAACATTTAACATATTCTCATTTATATCAGAAACAGTAACATGACTTATTTTATTATTATCAATATTATTTGTTTGATTTTTTAAATATTTTATATATCTGAATGCAATATCACCGGTACCACCAGCCATATCTAATAATTTTGTACCTTTTATTGGTCCTAAACGTTCAATAAATATATCTTTCCATACACGATGTATACCCATTGACATTACATCATTCATTAAATCATAGGATTGTGCTACATCTTCAAAAACTTTATGAACTTCAAATATAAATAAATAAAAAAGAAAAATGTTGGATTATTAATTTGAAATAATAAAAGAAATTTTTTTTTTAGATGAATTACCTTTTGCTTCCTTTTCACTTTCTTTAACGGTTTTATAACCAAAATGTGTTGTATTTTCAGCACCATCATTTTTACTTTCTATTTTATTATTTTGTCTTGTAGTTGTATAATAAAAAGAAATACACTTTAACTGACTTGTATTTTTATCTGAAATTATTTTCTGAAAATTACGTGCAGTAATACAAAAATGATTTCGAAAGCACTGCATTTTGTTTTTCAGGAATTTAGGATGATGATGATATTGGGGTTGAAAATTTTAAAATAATGGAAAATGATTTATTTATCACTTGGAGCCGTTGGAGCCTTGAAGCAGCAGTACTTTTTTTTTCGAGTGTCACCCAATTCAGCAGCAATCAGCTGTCATCTGTTGCTTAAAAATTCAAAGAATTTCATTAAATCCTCTCAACATCAGCAGCTGATGATAAACAAATTGAGGAATTGAGTATAGAATTGAGAATCAAAACAAAATATAAAAAATAAAATGACACTCATACAAACAGTATTGAATTTTGTAATTTAATTTTGAATTTGGAAATTATTTTGACATTGTGGGAGTTATCCTTTGTTAATTGAAAAATGTGTGAAATATTAGTTTAAAAAGTGTTGGATTGATTTTTTCTTTTAAAGATAAAAAAATAATAAATAAATAATTTATTTGGTATAAAATTATTTAAAAATAAATTTACTTTTTTTTTTTTTTTATAAATATAAGGATGGTAATACTTTTTCATAACACTAGAACACACGGTGGCAAACAAAATCATCATAATGTATTTATCATAAACAAAGGATTTGTATGTGAACATATTTTTTGAATGAAGTTTAATTGGATAAATAATTTTTCAAGGATTCAGTTCCTTTTTAAGAACAAAGTGATATTGACAAAATTAAATAACATTCCTTTATATCGATTTAATCGTAAAATGGAAACTATAGTTTGTAAGTTGAAAAAATTAAAAATTTCTTAAAATATGATTTTGTGGATTGTATTGTAATTACATCAATTTTGTGAAAAAAATAAAAAATAAAAATAGAGCGAAAATATAAATAATTCACAATAGGCTGTAATTCACAAATATAAAAATTTTATTATTGCGATCGTTTGAAAACGGAAATTAATTTTTCTATAAATTTAAAAAAAAATTAATCTTATCCTGTTTTAATTTTATTTATTTATTTTTCTAAAGCACCATATCGAAAAGAACATAAATTCAAACATCATAGACAACAGCATGAATGGGATTGCGGTTTATCCTGTATAATTATGATATTATCTGATCAACAGAAAGGATATTTTTTACAAAATTTCGATGATATATGTAATGAAGAAGGTTTCGGTTTTAGTACATGGACAATTGATCTTTGTTATGTATTAAAACGATTTCGTATTAGACATTTATATTTAACAAAAACGATTGGCGTTGATCCATCATATGGTGAAAGTAATTATTATAAAAATATCATTTTAAAAGATGAACAACGTGTTAATAAAAGATTTCGTAATGCTGAATCAAATGGTATAACTGTACATAAAAGAACAATTGATTTCAATTCATTTATTCAGCATTTATCAATTGATGGTCCAATAATATTATTAACAAATTCTACATTATTACATTGTGATGTATGTGATCAACAATGGCAACATTATGAAAATGATGATGAAATGATAAATGATGGAAATATATCGTATGTTGTTTTTAGAAATTTTTAATTTTTATTGATATGAAATTTACATAAGCTTTTTATTTTTCTTAATTTTCAAGTTACACTGGACATTATGTACTTTTGGTTGGATATGATTTGTATAGAAATAAAATCTTATACAGGAATCCAGCAAAAGAAAATCGTATGTTAAATTTCTTTATTAATTTTTTCAATTATTATTTAATGCACCAATATTTACTATATTTTTCAATTTTTTAAGATCTATGCACAACATCTATGCAATGCATGGACAAAGCAAGAACTGCATTTGGCACAGATGAAGATGTAATTCTTATATTTTTATAAAATCATGAATGTAGAATTTTCTTAAAAATTTTATTCATTATTCATATGCTTGTAAAAAAGAAAATAGATAAAAAATTATTTATATGTGTAAATTTAGATCATAAGAAATGAATTGTAAATGTGATTTTATTTTTAAAAAAAAATATATATATTTTATGATAAATGTATGTAAAGTAAATACACTTAGATCTCATTATACACTGTTTTTTTTTTTTAATATTTAATTTTATTATCATTTTTATTTAAAGTTTTACAATTAAGGAATTTCTGAAAGAAGGAAAACTATACTATTCCATAAGAACTGTGAAATATACAAATAAGTTAAAATGCTAAAATTAATAATAAAATAAAAAAAATAAAAATTTATTTCAATATTTCATATAGTTATGTACTTTATTGAAACATAAAAGTTTTATTATGTTTTTAATTATAATTTTTTATTTTCTCTTAATGTTATCTTACAATCTATCAAAATTTAGTTTAGATTTTTACGTTATTTTTCTTAAATTACGTACTGGTAAACATTACATTTGAATTATAATTTGCTTCTTGTCTTGTTTTTATTTATTTTATCATTTTATCAATAAATCGTATAAAAAACAAATCACATTTTAATAAACTTATAAAAGAAGTCTATAATTGTTTAAAACTAAATTAAATGATAAATAAAACAAAAATTCGAACAAAAAAAAAATTTATAACTTTAACAGAGGAAAAAAAACGGGCATTCAATTTAAAACTAAAATTCGTGTTTTTAATTATTAATTTGAAGAAAAAAAAGTCGAAATTCTTTTATTTTACTTTTTGTTTTATACGTTTTAAGTATTTTAATAAGTTCAAATTAATATTATTCATTTGAACAATTACTAAACATTTAAAGAAAATATCAATGTTGTAATTTACCATTTTATTATATATTCTTTTTCATTTTTCATATATTATGGTTTTTAAATATATTATTAATAATGTACACTTATAATGAAATTTCTTTGTGTACTTTAAACAAAACAAAAAAAAGAAAAAAACTAAAAAAATATCTAATATAGAAATAGAATTTAGTTTTCCAAATTTAAAGAAATATTGTTTGTGAGTTACCATTATTCAAATTGAACGAAGAGGAAAAAAACGAAGTATTTGAATTGTACACAAGGTTTGATCCTTAGTTTAATTAAACTATGATTTGAAACTAAAATTTAAAATTTTATATTTTAAATTATTAATTGTAGTATGTAATGTACTTATATATATACAAAAAAGAAATTTCAGCTTTGTTAGATATTTAATTCAAATAAGATATTTTTAGAAATTTATTAAATGATCAGTACTATTCATATTCTTATTTTTATTTTATTTATTATAACTAAATTATCATTATATTTGTATTTTAATGTTTTAAAATCATTTTTGTCTTCTCTCTTTTTAATATTAATATTACTATAATTATTTTTAATGCTTTGAAAATATTTGTTCTTCAACTTTTTCAGCATCTAATTTCAAATCATTTACAAGAGCCTCAACACAATTTTTTGGTATTAATGTACCAACAATTTTAATACCTTCGGTGGTTTTTAAACGTATCACTTGCATTTTATTATTTGTTATATTACATTTTATTGTTAATATATTTTCTACACGTGACCATACTGATAATACTGAACCGGATAATACAGTATATGTACGTCGTCTCAATCCAATCTGTATATAAGAGAGAAATGACAAAATGTAGAATTTATGTACTTTTTAAATAATTAATTCATTAAATCCTTTTTTTTTTAATTTACCTCACAATCTTGTCCTACATTTCTACAATTTCCATTCCAATATGCATGTGAACACGTATTAACTGATGCATCATATTGTTGGATCCAATGTGGTTCGGCTTCTTTTAATGTTACTTTCTTGTATTTTTTTTCTAAATCTGACAGTGTTTCATGACGAATTTGTAACCCAGTATTCGGCCGATATATTTGAAACATGACATCTTTCTTGTTTAATCTATCTGTTTTCTTTTTTGTTGTTGTTGTGGTAGATTCAATTTCAACAGCTAAAATAGCCATTTGTTTATTGCTACGTGTTTGTTGTGAAAGATAAAATCCATCACGTTCATTTATCAAATCTGCATATCTGTAAGAAAAAGTAAAAATCAGAAATCGTGATTATTGAACCTTCATCAAAGTATATACATACTTTTCAATAGCTTCCTGCCAAATCATTCCACGCTCCACTTGAACCGTATGCAGTTCTGTTGGTGCTACACCAGTTGCATGTTTTCTAATGAATTTTATTGATTTAATTCTCGTTACGTTATCTCCAGCCGCACCCAAATCTATTTAAATAAATAGATAAGTTTTATCTTATTCATTTAAAGAATTTATGAACAGCATAGTATTTTACCTAAAATTCCCAAATCAAATCGTCCAAGTTTCTTTTCTTTTGAAATAATCGCTGATAACGTGTCTGTAAAATATTTAAATAGACGATTTTGTAATTCTACTGGCATTCCTAAAATTCTATTCAGGAACTTTGACATGTTATTGTAATCTTTGTCTAAACTTAATACACCAGGCATTGCTTCACTATTCACAATTAAACCGACTCCAACCAATGCTCCGGCTATATCTTTGAAGAAATCACCTTTATAATCTTGTGGTGGTGGAACCATTGGGCTCTCATAGCCCATTATCGTTTTCATTACGGCTTCTAAAGCTGAACGACCGTATTTATTATCAATATTGAATTGTGATAAATCTCTTGTTTCTGTTGCACGACGGTCACCATGTGTTAAAGCTCCTAAAGATTCAAGACGTTTAGCTACTGTCGAAGCAAATCGTCGTTCACCAGCTAAATCTGATATTAAGAATATGTACTCAGGTGCATTCACTTGATTCGATCTATGAGTTCGACCAAATTGTTGTATTGCACGATCAGCTGACCATGGTAATTCTAATGTTATATGAACTCGTCTACGTTGATTTCGTACTCTTCGATCACTTTGCAATGAAATACCACTTGACGCTGCCTCTGATATAATAGCAACATCTTTTTCACCATTCATAAATCTTTGTTTCTCAGTCAAATTTAATGTTTCAAGTGGAACGTCTTGTTCAGATCTTGATTCATATTGAATTGTACCATCCTCATTTTGAACTACACGACCTTTCCGTCCAGTCATTTCAGCTACATTTTCAGGTCCTCCTAATTCATCAATTAACTGATCTAACGTATTGGGTGGCAATTTTTCTCCAAGTTTTTCAATTTTCTTCAACAATTCCTCCTTCATACTGCAGGCTCTCTCTATTGCATCTTTTGGTGGTGGGCCATATTGAATTTTTACTCCATTACTTTGTGTTGCTATCACTGGCTTTTGTTCTTGTTTTTTCTCTAGGAATTGTTCAATTTTGTCTTGTGTACTTTTCGGTTTTTTCTTTTTAATCTTATTCACTACTTTTTTAGTTTTTTTCTTTCTTGAACCACTAACAACCCATGGATCAGCATCACTATCTGATCCCGAGTAAAATGGATTAAAATCGCTACTTTGATTACTATGATCTGATATTTCATTGTCATCAGATTCATCTTCTGATTCACTTGCTGACATTTTAAAATCAGATTCATTTGATGAATTTGATTTTGATTCATTATCACTAGCATCTGATGATCCACCTATTCTAGGACGTTTAGTCCCTTTTTGTTGTCTTGCTGATTTTCTTTTTGAGGTGCTGGCTACTGTTGTCGTTGTAGTTGTATCATCTTCCATAATTGATTGTAAAGTTATTTTCTTTGTATCTAATCCTAATAAACGATTGATACGATTTCGATCTGGTGCAGGAAAATGTTTTTCAACTAGTGATTGAAAAACACCTCTATTCGAAAACAAAATTCAAAAAATTAGATGAAAATGAACTAGCAAAAATATTTTTTTCTTACTTTGCTGTTGAAACGAAATCAGATAATTCACCGTCATCTCTTTCTAGCTGCTCTAATGTTCTGGCTTCTCCAGTCGATTGTAATCCAATAACCACACATTTACCATATTTAATTGCTTCTCTAGCAACTTTCACAGCATGATTAACTTTAGCTGCTATACATAAATATTTAAAGAAACGTTGATGTGCTGACCAAAATTGTCCCCACATTGTTTTTTTCATTCGGCTCTCAGCATCAATTAATTCTGCGGCTTCAGTAAATTTTTGCATTGCTTCTACCCACTTAAAAATTTCAAAATTAAAGGTTTAATTTTTATGAAATCATTAAGATATTACAAAAAAAAAAAAAAAAAAAACATTGAGAAATGTTCTTACCAATGCAACAGAGTCATCATATACTTTTTTAAAATCTGCTGCCAATGGAACTTCCTCAATTTTAAATGTAACACCATGAAAACTTAACTGCCTAGCAATATACATTCCTCTTAATTTCATGTCCATAGCAACTATTTCCATTGTACCAACACCTCTGAAATCATATTTTTCATTATATTTAAATTTCATTTCGGATTTTTTTTTTTTTTAAATTTATTTATTCATTAATTTTTAAACAATGCGTTTATTTACCTTTTTTCAACAGCTGAAATGAAATCATTAAATGTTGTAAACGGTGTACCTTGTCCCCACATACCTAAACGCACCATATATGCCATATTTCTTGGTTCTGATGCACCAGTTGCTGATGCATATATAACTCTAGCTTTTGGTAATTTATTTTGTAATTCTAATACAGTTGAACCAGTTTTAGTTGGTTTACCAGAACCAACAGGACATAAATTTTTTGCTTTATGACATTCATCAAATATTATACAACCATCGAAATCTTCACCACACCATTGTAGTAATTGTTTTAATCTTGATTTGTATTTACCATTTTTTTGATTTGATTCACCAATTAATGCTGAATATGTACTAAATATAACACCTTTTTTTACATTATTATTAATATCTGAAGATATTTTTGCATATTTAAACTGTTGATAATCAAATAGAAAAAAAAAAACAGAATTCAAATAATTAAAAAATTATTTTAATCAAACAAAAAAAATAAAATGTTTCTTTTTATGATTTTTTACTTTATTCAAAGGATGAACTTCGATTTTACCAGCTCCAATATCACGTAAATCTCTTTCGGCATCGTATTTAAGATCATTTGATACTGATATCCACAAAGATTTCTTACGCCCCTTTAAATAATTTTCATAAATTATACCAGCTATTGTTCGACCTTTACCAACACCAGCTCCATCACCTGTAAGAGAATTTTAAAAATTTCATTTTTCATTTCGTCACATAACATTTATAATTGTATGCATTTATACCAATTAAAAATCCAGCTCTTGAACCATCTGGTAACAAATGTTCATGTGCTTGTGCAGCATATGTGATTGATTCTAATTGTAATGCACTTAATAAACCATTGTTGATAACATCTTGAGGAATTGATAGTTTATAATACACATCACATGGTTCAACAGATGATAATGATGCCGTTTCAACGACTGGATCTGGATGCTTTTTACCAAGTTTTACTGTATACGAAAATAAAAATCAAAAATTTATAATGAAATTGTGTTTATTAATTATACAATTACTTTTTCATGAAACATACATTTAGCTGGCCAATATTCAGCATAGATTTCAGCTACACCCATACCTTCATCTTCTGCTTCTTCATCTTCAGGTCCCGCCTTTTAAACAAACAAACAATAAATTATAAATTTAAAATTCTTTCGAAGACAAAACAACATACATTAAAATTTTGTAACACTGGATCCATCCACATCATTTGTGATAATAATTTATTTGGTATACCAGCTGTTAAAAAACTTGGATTCGCTTGAATTAATGTTTGTAAATTTTGTAAAACTAATTGATTAATACTGTTCATTGAATTATTAAATGTCATATTATGCCCAATTGTTGATGCTGTTGGTGTTGTTGTTGATGATATATTTGTTGGATTGTTCATAAAATTCCCAAAACCTAATCCAGCCATTTCCACTATTTAAACAAAAAATAATTAGAAACAGTATAATAAAAGTAAACAGGTAAATCAAAATAAAAATCAATAATAATTGTGATACTATAAATTAAATAATAAATAAATGCAATCATAATTATAGAATAAAGGAAACAATTAAAACTCAATCTTATTGGGCCAATAATAAGCATCGTAGTAGAAAATATCTAAAGTTTAAAAATAAAAAAAATGCTACAACATAAAAAAGGAAAATTCATATTAATAATAAATACATGTTAGATATGAGAAACATAATCAAAGTTTACTTGAAGTGAACGTTAAAAGTACATACATATATATTGCATACTTTGAAAATAACAAAATTGATTGTGTTTCTCAAATATCGTCTACATTTATGAAAATAAAATTTGAAACTTTGAAGGAGAATACGCTAAAAGAAAGAAAAATAGCCATAAGTGATATCAAATTATACGTGTATAAAAATGAAAGCAAATAAATTGAAAAAATATATTTAATATAAATAAAAAAAGAAATGGGATAGCACAAGCAAAACATGAACTTACTTTGTGCTAGCAAAGATGCTGCCATGCTGTTTCCTTGATAATAGCTTGGCAGATTACCAGCAGTACCAGTATTAAAACCCATGTTCATCATATGACTGGTACCCATACTATTTACGTATGGCATTCCAACTGAATTTTTATGAATTTATAAAAAAGAAAATATGTACAATACACAGATATGTGAAAGATTTAGCAAAAAAAAAACAAACATTATTTCAATAGAATGTGAAATTTTTTTATGCTGCAGATCTTACAGATGATATGTATTTTTATTTATTTTTTTCTTCATTGGTTAATTACTGTAAATAATAAAATAATTCATATATTGGAATTAATATACTAACCTCCAGATTGAATTGTTGGCTTAATATCATAGCCAGTTAAATTTGGTTTTGTAATTAATCCACCAATTGGTAATTTATTATTTGTTAATTTATTTGCTCCTAAATTACCAGCTGTAATTGTTGCTGTATTAATAGCAGCTGAACCAGCTGAAGATACTGTATGCTGTGATGATTGCATTGTTGATGTAGCTGATGTTGTTGTTGCCCCAAATAATCTTTGTTTATTTATATTATTTTTAGCGTATGTAATTGCTGTAGCTAAATCTTTACCACCGCCTGTATAAAATTAATATCTAATTATGAAAAATATTTCAATTTTTATGAATATAGTATATATTTTATAAGAGATTTATGATTTTTATGAAAAATTACAAAACATAATAGAATAACTTGAGCAAAATAAGAAAATTTTAAAAACAATGTTGCATAGGATAAAATATAATGAACGTGTTGAATAC
This sequence comes from Anthrax anthrax, assembly GCA_963971155.1. Lineage (NCBI taxonomy): Eukaryota > Metazoa > Arthropoda > Insecta > Diptera > Bombyliidae > Anthrax > Anthrax anthrax. The sequence goes on from OZ020123.1 coordinate 3,048,027, forward strand.
CTCATTTATGTAATCAATTTAAAAAAAAGACAAGAAAAAGGATATTCGTTTAAAAATTTCAGATGTTTCTCAATTTATATTGTATCTTTCTACCCTTTCAGATAAATCTATTTTTTTTTTCCTTTTTTTTCTCTCTCTTATTCCAATATTTTTTTTTTAAACTGTTGAATATGTTACACAATTATCTTTATATCAACAAATTTTAAATAAAACATCAAGCATAAAACTTGAATTATCCTTTTTCTCTCCCATTTATTTTATTACATGTACGTATATTGTTATTGCTATACTATAATATTGTGTGTGTGTGTGTGTATATAAGATTAGAATAGACTAGACAAGTAGACCACCACTAAATATTATGTAGTACAATGTCAACGGTATTTAACGTAAACTACATAAACTTTTTGCTTTTTTTTTTTATTTTATATTGGTTAGCATGTGAATGTGAATAACATTCACTTTTTAAAGTCCACGTGTTTTTTATTTATTTTTTGTTTGCCGTCTTTTTTTTTTTTTTTAATTCTCCCCAAATATACAAAACACGATATAGCATAAATATAATAATTACGCTCGCTCGTACAGATACATATACAATCGCATGTATTTGTATGAAATTCACATTTGTATTTGTATCTTCATTCAAAAGAAAAATTTAAAAATGAATGAAATTGCAAAAAAAAAAAAAAAGCAAAACAAAATAAAAATGAAAAAAGTGAATTGTACTGAATGAAAAAAAAAAAAAAAAAAAAAAAATGGAAAGAAAACAGAGGAAACCCTCAAAAACAAAAACAAACAAAAAAAACTAAAACATGCGAACTAGGTAAAAGTTTATTTTTCCTTTTTTTTTTTTCTGTGTAATGAATGCTACATAAAAGTTTTGCATTCTGCATATAGATCTGATGTTGCCCTATTTTTGTTTACAAATTAAAATACTTATGTAAGTGTGTACACATCGACGCTCGTGTATTATTTGATGTATATCTACTTGATTACAAAAATTCGTCAAATTTTTGAAAAGCACGTTTATATATTGCATCCTTTGTATTTGTTTTGGTTTTTAAATTAACCACAGGATTTGAATGAAATACAAATGATTTTGAAATTACGTAGGGTAAGTGATATAAAATGAATTTAATTCGTTTTACAGAAAAAATAACGATCATATTAAATGTAATTAAAAAAACAGTAATTTTATTGTTTTTTTTTTTTTTTTAAATTTCTTTTACAAAAAAGAAAAATGTTAATTCGTATTTGAGTGAATGCCTAGCACTACAAAAATAAACATTTAAATTAATAAATACGTATAAGTACGCATATTAAATTTGATATTTATGTAATAATTAAATTTTCTAAAGGAAAAAAGAAAGGATTGAAATTGTTGTCTACCTTAAAATCAATAAATTGATACTTAAAAGTTAATCTCCTGCTTTAAAGGCGTTTTCAACGTATGTATATATATATACGTAAACGTATACAATATAGTACACAGTATTTTCTGTATAATACAGACGTGTACTATTTTGATTCACATATCCTTTTACATACATTTTATATTTATTAAATATACACATATGTACATAAATAAGTATATCTGCATACGTACTTCATATATGTATAAAATATATGTGTACATATATCATGTACATTTAGAAATTTTTAACTTTATATACGTACATTAATTTAGAAGGACTTTATATATGTATGTATATACACTAGAATAACGTAAATATCAAAATTTTGATGTACCTCATGAAACAATTCAAAATAATATAAAGTCATTTAACAAATTTATTTTCATGTACATATAATAAATATCCTACATGTACAAATGTTTGTACATTAATATGTACATACATATATAATCGTATACAGGAACAATATATAATAAGAAATATATAAAATATACCTACGTAACGTATACACATATTTGTATATTATTTGTATTTTGTCGTCCGTTAATCTCATTCCATATTAATTAAAATACACTTTATTATGAATATATAAACCGTAACGTACTCATATATATACATATGTAATGTACTATAATATAATTTACAAAATTTTATACATGTATGTATGTATGTATTTCTTTGTACAAACACATATAATTTGTATTTATAAATAAAATATTTTAAATTAAGGTACAAATAAACAAAATATCTTATGTACATGCATATGTAATAGCAAAACACATAATATAAGAAAGTGGGTGGATGGGTTGATTTGGTTTATTTAGTTTTTGGTTTATATACAATTGTACGTATTCATACATTGAAAATATATATATAAGGTGTATACATATGTATATGAAAAGAGTATGTAAATTTTGTTGATATGAAAATGAAGAGATACAAAATTAAGAAATGTATACATACATATATGTACATGTGTATATTGTATAACTTTGTTTGTACCCACCTACTTATTAATAACTATTTATAAATTTTGTGTACATATATAAAACTAAATAATTGAGGATATGTGGTATTATATACATGCATACACATCCACATATATATAGATTTTTTTTTTTTTTTAATTTCAAAATTCATAAATACATGTGTCTGTATGATGTATGCTTGTTTAACCCTTATCCCAAAAACATGTACAAAATTTATATATTAGATACATTCCTATATGTATCCATATATATGATGCAAAAATCTTTATTATAATTTTGATTATAAGAAAATGTATAAATTCAAACAAACAAAATATATATGTACTATATGTACAAACAAATTCTAGTTTTCTACTTTTATATGTAAAATTTCTATTTAATATATGAAAATATTAAATGAATTTATATTGTATCAATCATTTCTGGACATTCTAAAAATTTTGCTTGTAGAAAAAAAATTTTTTTTTTTTTTTGTTTCCAATATGTGTACAAATGAGCATTTTATAGATACATTTTTGCACAAGAAAACAGAATTTAAGAATTGTAAATATTTCAAATTATTCTTCTATAAAAAAAAAACATTGTGTGTTCTTGTTTATAATAGCACAGATATAAATGTATAAAACAAAAATATGGATTTCATATAAAGAAATTCTTTATCATAAACTTTGATATGAATTTTAAATTTAATTTTAAAATTCATCAATTGAGGAAGAAAATGATACATAAATTTTTATTTATTTTTTTTTTTTTTTGTTTTGGTTTGATTTCCTATTTTTTCTAGATCAGACATTAAATTAAATTGATTGTATCTCAAAAATGGTTACCATTTATGTAAGACTTTTAAATATAACTAAAATTCTATATTATATCTTGTAATTTTTTATTGTCAATAATATTGTAATAAAATAGGTAAAAGAATGATTTTAAGAAAGAAAATCAAGTATTTAATGATGGTACAAAAGTATATAAAAATCACATAATATGTTGGAGAATAAAGTAATGCAGAGTTTTAATGTTACATAATAAGTTTAGTACATATGTACGATTAAATATTGTAATAAAATATACAGTTAACTTTTAACTAGGCTTCTATACCATCATCATCATCAACATCATCATAACAAATTATAAATCTTCTACATTTTATATACGTACATGGAAAATTGCTATACTTATAGTTATGAAATCTATGTTATATTGCATACGTTTATTTATACAGTAAATATAGTAAAATATTTTATACACTGGCCCTGCTCTAGCAGCTTGAATTTTTCATTTTATAAACGAGTATCTACATATATGTATTTATAATTTTAATATATATAATACAAATTACAGTATACATGTTCATATGCATGCATATGCAAACAAAGTAAAGTAAAATGCAATTTATATGAAAAAGGGAAGATTTTCAAAGTTTAAAAAAGATCCATGTACATAAAACAAAACCTTTTATATATGTATGTATATGTATGTACATTGTATAAAAAAGATATATTCATATCTAATGCAATATTATGCATTTAATGTACATATTATATATGCATGCATATCGTATGCATATTTTATGCAATAGAATGTTAAGTTTTAAACAAATTTAAAATATGTACCCTATAATATAAAATGTATATAATATCTTTATAGTAGAAATTAAACATTTTATCTACATATAAAATAAATAAGTATAGTTATATCGAATATTATACAAATGTACATATGTACTGATATTTGTATACTTCATAGGTATACTGCTAAGTTTTATAAAATTTAAATGATATTTGTACATTGAAGTATTTCGATACATACGTAAAGACTAAGTTTAGTAAGTTTATGAATTTATTGATAGTTTTGAGGAACAACAAAAAAAAAAAAAAAACAAACAAAAGATCATTTTCTTCAAAACAAGAATCAATAATTTGTTTTTTTCTTTTTGTTCTTTTTAAAATACATACAAAATTTCTTAACCATTCAATGTAGGAATTACTCTTAATACAAAAATTAAAGAAAAATCAAAAGAAATTTCTTACAATAACTTTTTAGATACAAAGGAAAAAATTTTATATTTTTTTAATTTTTCTATTATATTATTATAAACTTACCAGGAACTTCAATTTTATCTGGATCTAAATCATCATCAAAATCAGAACCAGATAAATCATCAATATCTTCGTCATCAGGTTCCTCTTCCTCTTCTGGTTTAATATTTTTATTACTTGCCTATAATTAAAAACAGGAAAAGAAAATATTAGATAAAAAACAAAATATGGTATATTAAAAATTGAAATTTTTTAAAAATTTTATTTAAAACAACAAAAAAAAAAAAAAAATAAAAATAAAAAAACCAAAAAACACATCACAGATTTCTTAAATTAAGTTAACAAATTCAAACCAAATTTTTTTTTAAATTTAAATTTTATTTAGAACGAGGAAGAAAATTACACAAATATTTTATGTTTTAATTAATAGATTTTTTTTTATTTTTTAATTTTTGTTATTTGAAATTATCACTTCATTTAATTTTAATAGAATGACGTCGTCTTATCACATCACTTCAACAATAATGTTAAATTTGAAATGATTTTATATTCGTCTTTTATTACTTTGCTATGCTTGATATTTAAAGTTTTTGGCCCTCTGCAAATACAAATTTATAATACACATAGGTACAATGTTTATACACATGTATGTACCCATGTATGTATATAATATATAAATTTAGGTATACGTTAGCTGTGCTGTACGTGTATACAAATTCATTGTACGTATACGTTCATGTATTTGCACAACTTGTACATATAATGATACCTATCATTTCATAATCACATACATATCTATATATTAGTACCATATATTTATTTGCATATATGTTTGACTGTGATGGAACTAAAAGAGATTTTCTGTATATTCAAAATTTCTATAATATTTGCTGTTATTTGATTTTCCTTCTATGAGAAAATCCCCATTTTTGAAGGAAGCAATAACAACAGCAACAACGAAAATTCTATCTGCATTATTAAGATATTTAGATATGTAGAAGAATTTTTGAAATTGTAACTGTTTAGATAACTATAAACTAAAATTTTCAATATTTTGAGATATTATTAAAATAATAAAATGGTTTTAAATCGACTATATAATAACATATAATAGTATGATAGTATAGAAAATGGAATATTTTAATATTATACAAGATATATTACCTATATAAGTACATATGTATATGAAATAATATAATTTTCATAAATGTACACGTACGTAAATACGTGTATGTTTATCATATATTTTCAAGGAAAATCAATATTTATTTCATTTATTGTATTTATACTATATAACTTCAAAAAAGGCCACACCCAATTTTAATTTTAAATTAAAAAAAAAAATTAGAAAATGAAAATTATTTTCTAAGAAAAAGAAAATTTATTAAATTTTAATAAAAATTATGAAATTTTTGTTTTGCAAAAAAAATTTTTTTAAACGAAAAATTCTAACGGTAAAATAGAGGAACCCCCCAAAAAAAAGGGATCAACAGAAGAAACGAATTAAAAATGAAATTTTTTAACGAAAAATACGCACGATAACAAAAAAAAGAAGTTTTTTGAGTAATGTACCGGTATTTTTCGATTAAAATTTTGATAAAAACGGGGTAAATTATGCATATATTTTTTTATCTGTAAATTTTTTCTCATCATTTTATTATCTAAAAAAAAAAAAATTAAAAAAAATGCGCAAGGCTAACCCCCATCATAATTTTAACTGTGAAATTTTGTGTTTCATTCTAGATTCAAATGTTAAATTCTTTCTTACAGAAAAAAGGCACTTTTTTCTCCATATACCAATTAATATTCCTTCTCTTTTAGTTTAGCATACAAATTGTAAAAAAGGGCACTTTTTTCTTATTTACATTTTTTTTGTTTTGTTTTTTTGAATTTCGTACGCAAGTGCAGTTTTATTGAAGTTGTTATCATCGCAAATAAAACTGAGCATATTGGGGGAGATTGAATGTGCTGTATTCACGTATAAACGATAGAAGTCGTATATCATGTACAGATATTAGGGTGACTGAAAAAAAATGTTTTTGTTTGAAAGGGTTAAATTGGCGATAAGGGTTGAGGTAAAGAGAATTTTGTATATATATATATTTGTAATTAAGTATGTTTGTAGGCATTTTCTGATTTAGAATGATGTGGATGAATTTACCATCCATAAGCATGCACCTGTTTAACTTGTCTATACAATTAAATTTTTAATTTAAAATATGTATTATGAAAATTTATAATATCAAGGAATGTAGATGCAACTAATAAGATACTAAGTAATAATTTTAAATATTCAAATAATATTTTAGAATTTCTTTCTTAAACTTAGGTTTGATTTCTTATCTTACAATAGTTAAAAATCCGATTGTTGTTAAAATCTACCTATCTAGTGAATTATAGATGTTAGTTATTTTTCTTATTTGTTAGTCTCAGGTTCGAAAACCTTGTGGTTTATATTTCTCAATGTTTATATGTTGTTACCTAAACAGTCATCATTATGAAATTTCTTGTACCAATATTGAGTTAACTGAAAAGTTTCAATTTAATTTAATCTGTTATTAAAATGAGCACACATCCATGTTGAATATCTTGTGATTTGTGAATCGTTATTTGATCAATTACAATTTTAAGTAATTAAAATCAAAAAAAAAAAAACACATGGTAAACTATGTGATCTGAGAGTCTATATTTTACAATTTAGATACTCTGATCGGATTTACATGTCCATTATCCATATGTAAATGTACATTTGTGCATAATGCAATTACAATGGGCAATGCAATATGCATTATTCTTATTAGACAAATTCAAAAGAAAACACAACATTGCCATATTCCTATTCTTTTTCTCTTTCAACAACATACAATGTTTTTTTTTTTATTTATTTTAATTTTTTTTGGTTATGTTTTGGTTTTTTTTCCCTCGATAAAACAATTCACGTTTTTTTTTTTTTGACTGTTCTTATTATCAATTTTGTTGTTATCAGAGTACACTTTAATTAAAAACATTTTGTGTATTTAATTTATTTTCTAAAAAAAAATGTATTTCAAAAAATTCGCATTTCATAATATGATAAAACTATGACAAGAAAAAACAAAATTAAATAAAAAACGAAATAAAATTTCTAAAGAAAAAACATAAGAAAAAGAACAAATACAGACAAGAGTATAGAGAAATGAAAAAAATTTTTTCTATGTAAAAAACAAAAAAAAAAAAAAAGAAAAAGATTTCAGAATTAAAATTGATAAATTTTCATATTTACCATTTTAAACATGATTACACTTCACTATTTTCTGTTAATTTAACTAGTTAATTTTATATTGTTCACTATTTCAAAATGAAATAATACGAATTATTTGTTAAAAACTAAATAATAAAAGAACTTCTTCAAATTGACGTAATCTACCGTCCGAACAACTCAAGAAAAATTATATATATGGAATGAGAAGTATGGTATGGTATGATATATATGAAATGAACTAGCATAAAGGAAAGAAATATATGTAAAAAGGAAATGAAAAATATAATATGAATTTTGACATTGGTAATTGTCAATTGCATGGGCGAAGCAAAGTAAACTTTGATTGTTACAGCGAATTCGGCAAAAATTCATATGAGATTGGACAGTATGAATTCGCTCAAATCACAATAGGGTCACCATACACATTTCAAATATGAATTGCAAAAAATTTTTAAATGTGAAATTGTGAATTAATTAAAATAAAAAAATTAAAAGTTGACTGAAAATTGCTTGTCACTTTAATATTAATATTTTTATTTAATAGAGTGAAATTATTTGTTCTGTTTTTAAAATTTAAAGTTTATATTTACTTTGAAATAATTTTCTGACATTTTTCTGCGCTGATTATTTAAAAATTTAAAATGTAAGTATTTTCCATTCATAGATTAAAGGTTTAATTAAAATTATTCTCAAAAATGCTACATCAGTTTACTATATAACCTCAATATTGAATGTTTATAAAATGGTTAATAATTATTCATTTAAAATTTGTACAAATTGTTTTTAATTCGTTATAGATGTTTCTAACACGTTCAGAATATGATAGAGGTGTAAATACATTTTCTCCAGAAGGACGACTTTTTCAAGTTGAATATGCAATCGAAGCAATTAAATTGGGTTCAACTGCCATTGGAATATGTACACCAGAAGGTGAATATTATATACATGTATTTTATAAAAAAAAACTCAATAAAATTTCGATTTTATTCATAAATACTAATTTATCTTCAATTTTATTTAAGGTGTTGTACTTGCTGTCGAGAAACGTATCACATCACAATTAATGGAACCAACTACAGTTGAAAAAATTGTTGAAGTTGATTCTCATATTGGTTGTGCGACATCTGGTTTAATGGCTGATGCTAGGACATTAATTGATCGTGCACGTGTTGAATGCCAAAATCATTGGTTCGTTTATAATGAACGTATGTCAATTGAATCATGTGCACAAGCTGTATCCAGTTTAGCTATACAATTTGGTGATAGTAGCAGTGATAGTGGATCAGCAATGAGTCGACCATTTGGTGTTGCTATATTATTTGCTGGTATTGAAAACGGTGAACCACAATTATGGCATATGGATCCATCTGGTACATATATACGTTATGGTGCTAAAGCTATTGGTTCTGGTAGTGAAGGAGCACAACAAAATCTACAGGATAATTTTACACAACAGATGTCATTAAGTGATGCTGTTAATTTAGCATTAAATACATTAAAACAAGTTATGGAAGAAAAATTGAATTCAACTAATGTTGAAATAATGACAATGACACCAGATAAACTTTTCCGTATGTTTCAAAAGCCAGAAGTTGAAGAAGTTATTACTAAACTTGAATAATTTGATTATTATAATATAAAAATAAAAATTTTAAATTAATGCCTATTCTTTTAAATATTTGGTAAACATTTTTGCTAAAGTAATAAAGAAATATGTTTAATAAGATTCAATTTGTATATTTATTCTAATATTTGGAGACGTTGATGTTTATTCATTTGTTTCAAAAATAAAAAGTTAAAATAGAAGTACTACACAAATTAAAGAAATGCTATATTTTGCAATTTAAAGTTCATTTATTTCTTTTTATTTTAAATACATATTTTCAAAGGGTTTATAATTATTTCCATATATATATATAGCATAATTTTCACAAGAAACACTTTAGCTTTTTTGTTTTGTTTAACAATTTTAAAATATTTTCTTCATTAATAAATTAGTCTTTGCATCACATTAAAATTCATTCTGTTCTATAAAAAATACGTACTTTGTTTTTTTTTCTCTTCTTTTTTTTTTCATTTTTATAAAATATGTCTTTTTAATATAATTAAATACATATTTTTCTCATTTTACTTTTTTCTGTTATAATAATAATGTGAAGTGATTTTGTTTCAAGTTTTTATGTTAATTTTTTCTTGTTATTTATAACATAATTTTATTATTTTTATAAAAATAAAGCTGCCTGCTTTTAAAAAATTTCAAAATTATATTTCGAATTTTAAAAGTTTTTTATTTATTTTATTGATGTTAATATTAGTTTTATTTATATATTTATTTTAATAGGAATATAGTATGTTATCCTTGCTCTTGAGATTCTTTAATTCATCACTCCAACTCCTAAAGAGACCTATAGTTTCTCAACATTTTATTATCGATCACGTAAATTGAAATAATGTATGTTAGATAGTTTGTATTTTTTCAATAAAATCTAAAACAAAAATCGATTTTGTGTTCGTTATCAATTTACTTGGATAACAATTCGACATATTTTTCTTTGTAAAATTCTAATCCCAAGAACTGTTCTTATTTATTAAAAAAAAAAAAAAAAAACATTTTTTAAGCAAATTATGCACGATACAAATATATGTCTTAAACGATAAACAACTTTTCGATAAATGTTCATGTGTAAATTACACAGTACAGTTATTGATTACATATAATTTGTACATGCACCTCGTTTTGTCAGTGTATCCAATATACAATAGTTAATAATTGTTAATAATTAGATGAGTGGCTCTATGTGTTTCTGATTTGAAATTATTCATTTTTTATGTTATGCATTATCTTTTACAAAAAATATAACTTTTCTACACTTTTCTATATGTTTGTGCATAAGGAACGAAACAAATAATTAAAATAAAAATAATGAAAATAATAATACGTGACTAGTATTTCTATTTAAAATAAGTTTACACTTCATACATTTTTGTATATTACATATTTTACGAAAATAAACTAAAAATACAATCATATTACAACTTTTTAATTGTTTTCATTTTAGTATTCCAGTACAACGTGTAAAATAAATTTTTCAATAAATTCAAATTACAAAAAAATAAAGAAAAATAAAACTAACCATATCACAGATGGCTAACATTTTATGGAAGATTTGTAAATGTAAAATTAATTTTAAACATGTAATTGAAAAGATATAGGAAAAATAAATTAATAAAATTTTATAATGTAATGACTCTAAAAATAAAGGTTAATTTAAATCGTGATTATTGAATCATCGGAATGATTTTAAAAGGAGAAAAAAAAGTATGATACTGTTTGTTTATTATTTCATTTAAAAAATAGTATTGGTAATATAAAGTATTTTATAAAATCACAATTTTAAATTGTGTATAACAAATTACATGCATATAAAAATGTTAAATGAATTTTTCATTTTTCTTCTTTTAAATAAATCAAAAGTACATAAACTTAAATGTACTTATAATCACAAATCTTGTATGCGTATATTTTTTGTATACTTATTTATATTAAAAAAAAAAAAAAATTCAAAATACATAAAAGATTAAAAAAATTTAAAAATTCAATAAAATTTTTTCTAGATTGTCTAAGTTTATTTTTCATTTTTTCAGCTTTAATTATATAAAGTTATATTATTGTGTTGGCTTTTTCAAAATAATTTTTTTTAATGTTTTATTTTCTTTGTATTTCATTAACTTTGTTTTTTGATTTGTTATTTTGCATACATTTTTTGTATTGCAATTATTATTGTTAGTACTGTTATTATTTCTTGTTCTCATACATTTTTTTCATTTCATCTAACATTTTTTGGTTTTTTCAACTGCTTTTAATTTAATTATTTTTTAAAGCTTATTACAATTATATAATAATATAGAATAGCCACAAATAGTATAGTTATTTATTTTATATAATGTAATATATTTTTTTTTGGGAAATTTTTAATGTAATTTTTTTTTTTTTATAGTAATGTACGACTTTGATTTGGACTTTTAACGTTTTCCATTTGTTTTTTATTTTGTTGAATATTTGAATCATGAAATATTTGTGTTGTAAAATTATTTGGCCGATTATTAAATAGTTGCAAATTTGTTAATTTTAGTTCTTGTTTAATATTTGTTTGATCTTTTTGTTGTTCATTACCCTTTTTAGTGTTTCGTTTTGATGTAAAGAAAACCTTTGGAAAAAAGTGATTTTATTTGAAATGCTTTATAGTTTATATACATTGGAAAGGAATATTTACAAAAAAAAAATATATATATATATATTTTTCTTTACCTTGACAGCTCCTTTCATCATAAGAGAAAACCAATAAATTTGTGGTATGAATAAAATGAGAATACTGATTTTACATCCTCTTGGTAAACCCATTATACCCTATAAATTAGCAGAAAAAGAAAAAATAAGAATCAAATAAAAATTAAGAAATTTAAATTTCAAAAAAAAAAAGTCTAATGCTTTTGTTTACCTGTATAAATGAACGATTAATAGCAACACTATACCAATAAAATACATATGGCCACATTAAAATTCGACAGATGAAAAATGAAATTAACATAATTAATCCATTCACAATATATATTTGAGTATTCTTCAATCCTAAAGTACTTAAAATACTTCTTAATGATACAAATGGGGTTGATAATTCCATCAAATATATAAAACTGTAAACGCAATCTCCTAGTCCAGTTCTTAAATACTGAAAATGTACATAGTGAAAAAAAAAAAGTATTAAAAATATTTTTAAATGAAACGTGAAACTAACCGTTATAACAAACAATCCAAATGTTCCAATAAATACGTGATGTATTATCATAACTGGATGTGTTATAATATATTTCAAAAAATCCCAACGACCATCTTTTGGTATTTCAACAACTTCGTAATAATCATCATCATCATCATCATCATTGTTTTGTTTTAGTTTTAATGGATCAACAATAGGAATTATGTCCTCTTCAATTTCATTTTTATTTTCACTTATATTACTAGAATGACCTTCATTATTGCCTTCATTTATATTATCACTACCATTATTATCATCATTATTGTATATTTTTTTATCAAAATATATTTCATTTGATGAATTTGTTTCTATTAAATAATTTTCGTTTGTTTTTATTATCGCCGTCGATGGAGATGATGATTGTAATGGATTTGTTGTAGTTATATTCATTAATTTTAATTTATCAGCTATTTTTTGTGTATGAACTTTATACATAGACCATATATCATACATAAAATATGCAGTTCCAAACCACGCGTATGCTTCCATAACAAAATGTGAGGCATATAAAAATGATTTACTACATGATGATTTACATACAATAAATCCAGCTAAACAAGAGAATGCTGCTTGTATAGCAGATACAATTCTAGATGACAAAGAAAATAAAATAAAAAATAAAATAAAATAAACTAAACAATGAAAATTGAAAGCTGAAAAAGTAAATTTGATTATTAATTAACATTTTTTTAAATATTTTATTACGTTTAATTATTGTAGACATTTGTAATTTCTTTTTTATTATTGAAAAATATCAAAGAATTTGTGTTTTTTTTTTCTTTATTAATTAACGAGGTAGTAGCTATTAAAAAAATGAATTTATTTTATATTTAAGGAAATAGTCTCATCTAATGGGAGCGAATATACGACATTAAAAACACATGTTAAATTTCATACATACGAAAATCTGAAAGATATCTAATGAAATTGCATGTATTTTTTTTTTATTTACCAAACTCACGCATAAAGTTTTTGCGTTATATACCTACATACTTTTTTTTTTTTTTTTTTTTTCAAGTAGACATAGGGTAGTTCTAAACAAAATGCAAATATTAGTAGAAAGGTAATTCATGAAGAGCCTGACAAAAATGTTTGTGTTTTATGGTATTTCTTTTTATTAGTTTGATGAAAAAGCTTTTACAAATTATCAAATACCTTATACCCATTTTTGTTTTGTTTGAAATATGCATAACTTTGGTTTTATAAAATGTGAAAAGATTGATTGATTGAAAACATTCACGCGATCATAAAAATTTAATCATAATTAATTATTTTTATCAAATTTGATAAATAAAATGAAAAAAAAAAAAAAAATAGAAATAAAAATAAATAGTGAAAAGAACAAAATTGTTATATGTACCTATATGTTGGATTACTGATAACACCTGTTAGATTTCGAAATTATTATTTTATAGGTAATTTTAAATTAAAGTTTATACTGTCCCTCGTTTGAAAATTACGTTTAAATACCATGTTTTCGTTTTTTCTTTAAGCTATTAAAATAAAAATTGTAGAAAATTCCCACTTAATTTGTTCAAAAACAAAAAAATAATTTACTACATATAGAGTAAAAAGAAAACAAAAGAAAAAAAAAAGGCACGAGAAAATATAAACCCACTATACAAGAAAATTGTAATATAAGATCCTTATTTAATATTAATTCAATTTTTCCACTTCGTTGATGACAACATTATACCTACATATTATAGAATATTTAAACATGTGTATGATATTAATGAAGTGATTAAATAAACAATTATTAGAGTTTCATAATTAATTGTGATTGAATCAGCAAATTAAAAGGGAGAACAAAAAGTAAATCATTAATTAAATGCAATATGGCATAAAATGTAATAATTTTTTTTTTTTTTTTTAAAAAAAGCATACAATTACAAATTACAACATGTTCAATTCATGGGTACATACATCCGCTGATTCAATATAGGTACCTATTTATTTCAATAATCATTTAATTAAAAGTAAGTAAGCTATTACAACAATTTTGTATATTTATTCAATTCTACAAGGTATTCATACCAATTAATGTTATCTCATAAATATACAGACACATGTTATATATATATGCATTGTATGCGTATTAATTTATTTGTAAGTTGTGTTCAAAAATGAATCAGAAAATAAAATTTTGTACTTGAAATTTATATACCTACATATTTTAATTAGAAAGTAAATTAATTAAAAACGTCTCCGTTTACAAATAAAGTGAATGCCCTGTATAAAATATCTACACATGTAGGTACTTCTTTTTTTTATTTATAAAAATTTATTTTTAGAAATTTTGGATAAAAATTTTATATGTATCTCCTAAAGTTTATTTTTTATCTATTGTATTTAATGTATCTACTGATTTTATTTTATTTTTTGCTATGTACATTACATTTCTAAAATCTATTATAAACATAAAAAATAAATTCAATTTATATCTATAAGTAGATAAAGTAATATTAATTTAATTATAAACAATGTACCTACCTAGTATGTATCTAAAAAAAAAATATCTAAAAATATAGACATGAAATAACAAAATAAAATTAGATGCCTATTTTTTTACCATAATAATCACAGAATAATGAATACCTAAAAAAAGCGTAATATGTTAAAATCGATTTTGTTTTAAAATGTAATTAATATCTGAGATTTAAATTTGCTTAAGGGGTGGATTCTATTCTACCTATTTCAAGTTTAAAATTTGTCATAATCATGAATAAAAACAACAAAACAATAATGGTAATGATTTAATCGGATTACAATTGTAAATATATAAACAGTGTGTTATTGTACACATATAAATCTATGACATCATTTAACAGATAGATAATGAAAAATTCAAATTGAATTGAATAAAAATTTGAAAGGTTTCTTTTTATGAAATATCTAAAAAATCACTATATGTATTAGTCCCTTACATAAGTTTTGTTCGAAAATTAATAAGCTTTATTAGATATTCTGATTACTGAAATTTTCAAAGAAAATTCCAATTTTTTTTTAATTTAAAAGTTTTTTTTTTTTATTTTTAAATCTGTTTATATAACTTAAAATTGGACAAAATGGAAAACCATAATATTTCTCAATAAGAACTTCAGAATATTAATTTTATTTTTAGAATTTTTTAAAAATAAAAATTATGTAATTAAAAATTTTCATGCACAATATACGTATGTACAACTATAACGTCTGTTTTTTAAAACCTTATCTAGGCAAAATATGTTTTTAACTTCATCAGATTTACACGAAAATGATGTAAAATTAAAAAAAAAATTAATAATAATTCCATTTTATTTGTGCTGTTATCAAGTTTTATGTGAACATATTACACGTATGTTATGTTATATGAAAATCAAGTGATGTTTTTTTTTTTCAAAATACTTAGGAGCAGCATATGCAACAGCAGGTAAAATGTATCAAATAAAGAAGAAACGTTTCACGTATGATTTTCATAAAGTGAATAATTATACATTTTGTCAATTGGCATAGCTGGTTTCAGGTTTACGTGTATATATGCAATTCGATTTAGTTGTTGTTTTCAATTATTGTTACATGCATGCATGTTACATTAAACCGTCATATTTTAAATGATCGTAAAATATGCAAAACGTGTACATGAAAAATTTATTATTATTAAAATTGTAACTAATTATACAATAATTTTTGTATTACATCAGATTTAATATATTACTCACTTATTTGTTATATCCATTACATCAGATACCATTAGATGATATTTTTTACGAAATCGAATACCTTGTTTAGTTTCCAAAAAATACTTATTAAAAAAATCAGTTAATGATATAAAATATACAAAACCCATTGATGTTAAAAATAATCCTCTTTGAAGTGTTATACGTTCACTTATTGAATTTAATTGTAATAAACTGCCACATGCGACACTTATCGATCCAATTGAACATGCCAATGAAAAATAACATCTATTCTTCGGAGACTGATGATTACCACCATTATGATTATCCATACGATGAATTTTATCTGTTGTATTTAAATTACTATTTGTATTAGGATATCGTTGTTTCATATGGTGGCGATTATTTGAATTTGAATGTTTCATTTTTTTATTTTTTATTTTTAATTACTGGTATGCTTATGTTATTAATATTAACGTTACTTTGTTTACTATTTGTTTCTAACGGTATGTTAATTAGCAGTTAACAATAATTAAATAAATATTTTTTTTTTCACACATAAATATGTTTACAATTTATTGTTGTTATTTTGTTTTTCTTTTTAGATTATTAAATGTCGTATTTTGTTATTTATTTATTTTCAAAAAAAATTTTTTAAATAAAGGGAAAAATCTTATTTATCACTATTGGAAGGACTTTCAAAGGTCAGGTGTTTTAAAATTTTTGTCCTTTTGTTATTTAAGATGTATGTCAATGTCAGTCTTATAATAAGATTTGGAAAGACTTGTAAAAAAAAAGTTTACATAAATTTTAATTATGTACTCCAAATTTCCAAACAGATTAGCGAATAATAATAAAAAAAAAATGCACACCGATAAATGTTAGAATACGTATGTTACAGTGTGTAATCGTGCAGGCGATAATCTGGTAGGTGTAGGTAAATGAAAATAGGGATCCTGATCGATGATGCAATTTTACTATGTAAGCTTAGATTTGATATTCAATTATTTGCAAATCAATTGACAAAATATCGAAAATCAGAATGTTGTTTAATTGAAGTTATAAATTATGGAATTTTAATTTTTTTTTTTTAAACGAACTTATTTACGATCGAATCGAAAATTTATTCAAGTTACACATTTTCAATGTTACTTTTATTACGCAACTGTTCACTTTTTTTGAAGGACTAAAAATAATGTAAGTACGTAACGTATTTTTAGTATGTATGTATATCCCTAAATTAATTTTTTATTGTTTTTCTTATGTTTTTTGTACACTATTCTTCTTTTTGAAATATTTGCACAACACGTTTCACTTTTAAATATGTGTAAAAAAACAAAATGTACAGAATTATGAATGAGTGCACTTGCACTTACAATGATGACTTTTTTTTTACCATTAACAAATCATGTATCACTGCAATTCACAAATGTGTAATGAAATTTAATTTTACTTTAGAAAATGAAGAAAAGAAAATGTATTACAATTTTCAACAACAAATACACAATTGATAAACAGATAAACGTACAAACAGCAAAACACTAAAAAAAAAACGACTTCTCTGCTGTTGATTTCTGTTCTGTCTGCATGTGTCTGTCTATCTGTCTGTTTCTCGTTTCTGTTTTTCAATTCGCAAAAAAGAAAATAAATTGTTTTCAGTTTTATTGTTTTTATGTAACCAGCTGTTCAATTATTTTGCGTTCTATTTCTGTTCTTGTCTGTAAATAATTGTACAGACTACAGACAAAAAATTACAGGCAAGAATGTCAAATTTTTTTCACAATCACAAATTTATAAATGCAAAAAACAAAAAATTTTAAACTATTAAAAATACAACGAATACAATTTATAAAACTTCAATTCTTGTATTTAAAATACATATTCAGAATTAGCGATAGTGTATTCATTTGATTCCGATTAATTTATGTTTCAAAGTTCAAAGAGAAAAATTGAAAAACAAAAATTTCCCTTCTGTTTAATTACAATATAACACGAAGAAACCATTTAAAAAAGCAACTAACTAAACATATTTGAGCTTACATTTTATAGAATAAAATAAAATTAGTAATTCTATATCAGTACAGATGTCTCTACTAAAATTAAAATTGTAAATTTTCATATTTAAAAATATTCGTAATTAAATTTCGAAATTGAATATAAAATTAATTTGAAAGTGTTTGTAGTGTGTGTGTTTATATTTTGATCGAAAAATTGAAATTGAAAAATATATTTCCACCATATTGGTAATTTTTAACTAGCAACTAGCAAGGCAAGTTATATTATAACGCAAGTGCAAATAGCAAATCATATTATTCGTTCGTAGATAAATTTTTTATGCATTTCAAAAATAAGAATTTTCTCAATTTTAACTAATTTTGATAAGTGTTTTAAGTAATTAATTTAATTGAGGTAAGTTTGCAATCAAAAAGTAAAAAAAAATTTATTAAAAATCATAAAATTAAAAATAGAATTTTGACAATCACATATACTTCACATTTTTCACATGTAATATGGTATACACACATTCATACTAACGTCACGTCATTTATGTAGTAATAAATCATCGAATGGATATCAAATTTAGCTTTTCCTTTAATTTACATTTTTACCAAATTTCACATGTGACTGATATGCAAAATTAAAATTGAAAAATTTTCTTTTTTTATTAATTACTTATTTGAAGAAACAAATTTTCTGTATGTAACATGTACAATAATTGAATGCATTTTATTTTTATTTTTATAGGTATCAAGAATCAAGATATTAAATTAGAAAGTGAACAGCCAGCAAACATCAAATACCAGAGGTTAAAAAATTAAAAAAAAAAAAAGGACTTTATCGTTTTATAACAAACAGAAAAAATCAAGAATTGTATGTATTTTTTTATTTAATATTTGGTTTTTGTTAATTATTTATTTTTATTTTTTTATTTAAAGAAATAAATTAGTGTAATGCAAAATCTTATTTGTGTGCACATTTTTCTTTTAAAATCACAATCACAAATTACTGTAATCGTGATTTCGTGATATATCAAGATTTGCTTAATATGAGAAAGAACAGGAAAAATATAGATCACGAAAAAAAAAAAATTACATTTTTTTTTGTGCATATATGTACTGTACAATACATACATATATGTATGTATACATTCATATTTAGTACGTGTCTTCTAATCAGTTGAAAATCAGTTTACACATTTATTTTTTTGTTTTTAAATGTTTGCTTAATTCAATTATTATTTTTATTTGTTGGTCACAAAGCCACAGATACAAGAGAATTTTCTAAAATTAATACAAACGAGCAAATGTATATTTGTTTTCTTTTTTAATCGTCTATTAATAAAATTACAAATACAAAACATTTACGTTAATAAAAAGAATAAATGCACAAAATCTAAAAAAAAAAAACAGAATTCAAAAATTTCAAAATTTTTATTTATGAACAAAATTATTTCTTATCAATAATTTGAACTTTAATTTTAAACAATTTTTATTTTATTTCATTATTATTAAATAAATGGTAACGATAGAAAAAAAAAATAAAGTAAAAAATACCTAATAAATTTTTTGTTTTTTGTTTTTTATTTGTATTTTCTTAAGAGATCATCAGCGACCCGGAAGGGATACATAAAATTTTATATGACTTTTGAAAGAATTAGTGGTAAGTACATATTAGTATTACAATTAAAATAGAGATATTAAAAAAAATAAATAAATTTTCGGAATATTACCTCAACACATGTACAAACAGCAAAAAGTCATTTCATATAGGTATTCGAGAAAAACAAAAAAAAAAAAAAAAAAAACACTTTTACTTTTCTATATAAAACGAGCGATAAAAGAAAAATAAAAAGAATTGAATAATATTCAGACGACGAGTATTACATTGACATATTATTATGCATTGTACCTATTTAGGTTGAAAAAAAGTTGTTTTTATTTTATTTCATTTTATTTGTTTTTCTTTAATGCCAGTTGAGTTTCAGCATTACAATGCAGTAACCAGTTTTTCTTTGTATATATATACTCAGTTGAATAAAAAATTTCAGTTATTTTTACTTTTTTTTTATTTGTATTTATTTTTTTAGTTTTTCCTCTTTTTTTATATCGCCCATGATATACACAATATACAAAAAGAAGAACGGAATAAAAATATGTATGTATATAAATAAAATTGTAATAGATAGGTACTTATCTACCGGCTTCAAAACATACCGTTTCAATTATAAAAACTTATTTTTGTTACTATTCAATAAATGCAAAAAGTAAAGACTTCAAATTAAGTACATTTACAAAAATAAAATTGAAATACCAAAGAAAACTATTGATTTTGATGAAATTCAATTTACATAATTATTTTTTTGTTATGTAAAAATTATATAAAAAAAATTATATAGTTTTTCTATTTGAGTATAAAATTTTCAAAAATTTATTTTTAGTCTAAATTAATAATTGAATGTATCATTTATTAAAATACAGCCTGTAAATATAAGTAGTACCTATTACACGAGTAATATTTTGCAGTCACTTTGTTGAAAATGTTCTAAAAATAAAAATTTCTTAATTAAGAAAAAAAAAAAAAAAATGAAAATTGCATTTTCTACTGTAGATTTTACATTAAATAAAAAATTTATCATTTGAAAGTACATTGCTTACCTCTTATCATTTCTCATACAGAATTTATCGCTTTTTTCAAATTTAATTTTTAAGACATTATGAACGTTCTATATTGCTTTTAATTTTTTTGTTTCTTTCTTTGAATTATCTCAAACAGAAATTTACTTTCAAGTGTAATACATGAATGAAAAAAAAAGAAAGACAAAAAAATATCTATACTTTGTTATATTTTAATAATAAAAAACGTAGATAATAAACACTTTTATCTTCATTAGACAAATTTAATAGAGTAATGCTAATAAGTAGATTTGGATATATGCATCAGTTTAATGCTCTCGTAAAAATATAAAGAAAAAAATTTTTTTCTTCTTCTTTTTACATAGTTATATGTAATTTCTTGTAAAAATTGATTCCTTGTGATTATATACACATAGCACGACATTAGTATGTATTTAGTGTTACAAAAGCTTTTCAAGTTCTAAAAAATAACATGCGCATTCATTATCAATTATAATAAAACAGTGGATAGGTAAATACCTAATTTAAAAGAGATTTTAAGTAGTATTCGATTTATTGAAATTTCTAGACTCATTCACATAACATTATTCTATTCGATGCAATCAAAATATTAAATTTTAAATATTTATTTATAACGAAATTAAACAAATAAATTTTGGATGATTAAAAAAATGAAAACAATTTTTGTTAAATTTAAATTGATATAACTTTTTTCTTTTGTAAAAGTAAATTTTGAAAAAAAATTGTTTATTTTGTTATCCTATTTATTATGTTGATTAATTTTATTTTGAAAATTTAATTTTACATTTTATCATTGCCATTCTGTTTCATTAATATATTATTAATAGTAAGCTTTTTTCATTTTTATCTCTTGCAAAGCTTTGATATTTTATTCCTTTTAAATGAAAAAAGGACATGATATCCTTTTCTGGGTTTTAAAAACTTTTCACTATATATTAGAAACATATAACTATCAGCCTCTGGTTGGTGACTACTGCAGTGCAGTTTATTCAGTTCAGTTAATAAAAAGTGATTCACATTAATTCTATTCCAAAAAAGAGAAAAAAAAAAAAAAATTGTGTCTGGATATCATCTTGGTTTTTGCTTTTTTTTTCTTTATTACACATTAGAATTATAATTAAAATATTTTCAACAATATAAAATACATAAAAATTTTATATTAGCATAAAATTTATCAAAAATCATTAAACCAAAAAAAAAAAAACGAAAAAAATATATTGTCGAAAAGCATTCGGATAATAAAATTAGAAATACGAAAAAAAAAATATATATATATACAACATTTTTTCTATAACTATAAATACAGTGAAATTTCATATTGTCTCGTTTCATAGTAATTTTTTTTTATTTTACTACACTTCCACAGATACACGGGTGCTGAAATTTAAAATTGGAATAGTCTCATATCATCCACATATACATACTAATTAATTTTATCTAGACCAAAAGTAAAAAAAAAAAAAAAAAAAAAAAACGAAGAAAAAAGTTAATCAATTTGTGTTTCCAATTTAAAATATTGTTGTGTGCTACACTGAATCCCTCACTGATAACCAAATTGGCGTTCCATCATCATATGGTGGGCGCTTTTCTGCCGTCATTAACGGCAAACAATACCGGCGTTCATCATTTTGACGTCGTCCGTAAGTTGAATCCTCCAAAAAAAAAAAAAAAAATAAAAGAAAAATACTTATGAATATTAATTACTTTTAAGACAAAATTTTTATCAAATTATAAAGTTTCTCTGATTTTGAAACTTTTATTTATTTATTTTTTTAAAAAATATTTTCCTTGAGTTTTTTAAATTTTTTTCTTTCTTCAAAAAGTTTATGATTTTCATTTTCCTTTTCTATGTTTTTTTTTTTTTCTCATTATATTCATTATTTTCTATATATTGAGATTTTCTATTTTAAAAAAGTAATAAATTTACAAAAAGAACAAAATAACTTTTAACATTTTCAAAGAATATTTATTTATTTATTTTTTATTTTTATTTTTTATTTTTTTTGTGTTTTCCACATCAATAATTTTCCTGTTGTAAAGGAATAGGTACCTACTTACTGCATATTTAAATGTAATCGCATTTAAAGTTAAATGCGTCATTTATACAATTTTATACCTATAAAAGAACATTGCTTTTATTTTATTTTTTGTTCTTTAATTTACTTTTGTTTTATTTTTATATTCGTTTAAGCTCTTTTTTTTTTCTTTCCAAAATAAAATAATTCTCAAAGTAAAATAAATATATGTATAATAATCACCCCTAAGTGGTTTTAATTTCATATTCAAAATGGGTGTGGAAGTATAGGGTGAAAATGAGTTATATTTATGTAAATACATATATACGAATATGTATGAATACGCGAGCAAAAATTATAACATAGACTTGTTTTTTTATTTTTAAATATTGTATTGTTGTATCACAGTACAACATGAGTAAATCGTACATGCAATTAATATCGTATGTTCAATGTACATACATATACGGTCGGTTAAACATCAAGTAAAAAAGGATAGGTCGTTACCAAAAAAAAAAAAATTTTTTTTCTTTTTATTTATATAGATGAAATTCCTGAGCTTTCATTAAAAAAATAAAAAAAAAAATTGTTTTTTATACTTCCCATTATCTGACCAAAAATCATCTATTCCAACCATTAAGTTTTTTTTTTTCTCATCACTTGAATACATAAAATTTCAAGGGTATACAATAATGACCACATAATTCTTCGTCAAACTTTAACAAAATGCTTCTATTTAATATCTTTTGCCTACGTAAACATATAAATCTGTTGTGGTTCAATTTTTTTGATATCCTTAAATATTATTTTTAAACATCATTTTTAAACATCGTGAGATAAAATAATCATTAAAATTAATATGAATTCATTTGGTAGAATTTCTATTTGATATTTAAACATTTAATCACTTCTGTATTTAAATTAAATATTTGATTACATAGCTAAAATATTTATTTATTAAAGTTAATAGCATTGCTAATAAATAAATATATATGATAGAATTTATTTTTATTATTCAATTGAAATTTTATCAGTTTTAAAATGAAAATTTCAATTGGTGTTAAATTGAAGGCGAGAAAATATGTGTGTGGATTTTTTTTTGTCATAAATCGGATTATAAAAGAAAATTCAATTTCATTTTTTATTTATTTTTTTTTCATTCCCCCTACGTGTGTACTTGAAATCCCACGCATTGATAAATTCATCTTTAAATATCTAAGGAAGGAAAAATCGATTTTCAATATGATGCTTAAAAAAGACGAAAAATAAAAAAGAAAACAAAAAGAATTGTGTATGGTATCTGTAAAAGACTTATTGCCTGCCTGTATCTGTCTTTATTAATTTTTTACTTTTGTTTTATTTATTTATTCTTCATTTTTATTTAGTGTGAATACATGTCATGTAATTATTTAGAAATGAAGCATATCTTTAAAGGCATAACATTGATTGTAAAATTTGATTATATGATTTACATTTTTTTGTCTTGTCTCTATTTCATTATTTTGTCAGTTTTTTTTTTTTTATTTTTGAAATTTTTATTTTTATATCTGATAATTTATTCATTAATTTGATAAACAAAAGTTTTATTAAAATTTGACAAATTGAAATTCTATGTTCAATTATATGATACTCGTAAATATACACGTAGGTATATTTAATTAAACTATATACAGACAGATGTATACTACGTACAGTAGTAATCAAAATTTTATAATCTATCTTTTGCTTACATTTCATATAATTTAAAAAGTTTTTAAATTAATTAAAATGTTCTGATTTACAATTAGTAAAATAATAAAGATAAAATAATTTTTTGATCTGTTTTTGTTTTACAGATCAAACAAAAAAAAAAAAAATATACATAATTATTTTGAAAGTGATATAAGTTAATTCTTTTGAAAAAATCGAGAAATCACATAATTCATTTATAATTTACCGTTTCATTAAATATCTTACTTACAAACTTACAACATTTTCCAAATAAACGATCCATTTCTTCTATTACAAATTAAAAAATTGTAAAATAAAATTTCAATTTATAAAACAATTTTTTAATACTAAAATGGTATGCAAAAGAGTCACAACATTTTTAAACACTACTGTATGTTTTCGTTGAAATTTAATAATCTAAAGTTTTTATTTTATAAAACAAACAAACAAACAAAAAAAAATGTAAAATTTTGATAAATCTGAAATTGAAAAAAAAAAAAAAATGAATTTTATTTTTGATTGAATTTTTTTTTTTTTGAATTTTTATCAATTTTATGTGTACATATCTTTGTTTACATTAGAGGTTAAGCATATATAGTACTTTTATAAAATTTTATAAATAACAAATAAAAATTCAAGTTACAATAATAAAATACATATGTATGTATGTTTACTCGTATTCGTATGTTCTCAGCCAATAATTCAATATACTTAAAATATTTTATTTTTTCTGTTTTTAAATATTCTCATGTGATTACATATGTACGTACATTAGGTATAAAATTCAGAAATAAATTTGTGGTTTCTTAATTTTTAATTTAATAAACGAATTACTAGTTGTTAATCTACAGAAAGAAATTATAGTAAAAAAATAAATTTAACTTTATTTTGTCAAAAATTGTTAATTCAGATTCTTAAAACTTTAAAAAAAAGAAGACATTTAAAATTCGTTCTTCCTCCATAGAAAAGAATTTTTAATTTTTATTTTCTAAGAAATTTAATGTTTTTAAATATAAAATAAATTAATTGTAAATATCCTCCGCATTCTGCATTAATTAATTCATTACATTGTATTTTTTTTTTTATTACAGAAACAACAGTACTCAAAGGAGCACCTCCATCTCCACCACAGTATAACAATTTAGCTAGATCGTGCATGAATTCACATAGGCGATATTTAAGTCATAGGTAAGTTATTATATGATTTATCATATTTTTTTTGTTTTATATTTTGAATAAATTACTTTAAAAAAAAAAAAAAAACAAATTGAATTATGTAGTCATGAAATAAAAAATCATGCGATTAGGAAAAAAAAAAAACAATATTGTATGTAATGTTATGAATGTTGAAAGCCTATGGTTCTAGTCAAGGTTTTAGTATTTTTAGTATTTTTCCAACCTTTTACATTATACACTTAGAAAATGTTTTTAAAAAAATGTTATAGTAGGTATAGATTTTTTGAATCAAAAAAAATCATTGATTATTTTTTTCTTTGATTTTTCTAAATCTAAAATTCTAAATTAAAGTTTTTTTCTTTTTTCTTTTAAATAATACATTATAATGCAACATCTGAAAAATTTTTTTTCTATGTTATATGTATGTACACATATTTGCTATTAATATCTTATACCAAAATAATAACGTAATTATTTTGCTAATAAACAAGATTAATAAACGTCATATAGTAAATGAAACATTTTAATTATAAATACAAACATTTAAAAATTTAATACAAATTGATATTAATAGAAGTACGAAGAAAAAAACAACCACGATAAATTAATTGTCTTTTTATTAATTATTTGCATAGTGAATATTTTATTATATTTTTTTCAATTTTATGAATTCGAGTTTAATGTTTATATATCGAAGTATATAAATAGAGATATTAATTACAATAGAATTATTATATATACAATTAATTATTACTAAAATATTGATTGTGCAAAAAATGCACAAAAAGGTAACTAAATATTTTCATACATAATTTCGAGTTAGTTCAGTTAATATCAGCGATGCAAAAATTTTATATGATTACAAAATAAATTGTTTACTTTTTCAAAACAATTGTATTGTGTTTGATATCCTATCACGATGTGGAAGGATACGTAAGGTTCGCAAAGACACGCAGATTTTTACAATTCGAATTTCTGGACACAATAAATTGTCCAATCGGGATTTTTTTTAGATCTGAAAAAATTATATTTAAAAATGTACCATTACGCATCGTTGAGTCTAACTGAACGAGTTTAATTATTGCAATTTGTAGTTCACTTATATTTATTACTTTAATGTTTATTATGTTTGTTTTTAAGAATTAAATAAATAATATTGTGATATGTGAATGTGTAATGTATCGAAATTATTTTATACAATAGAAAAGTAATTTTACTTTTGGTAAATTATAATTTGAGTTATTCAATTTTTTCCTGTTTCTATTTATTATTACTTTGTTTTTTTTTTTTTTTTTTTAAATATTTTTTTTTCTATCTTCCATATTATAGGACTTCAAAATTTTCCAGTAATAGACATCGGAAACTTCAACCATTTAGAGAAACGTGAGGCATTAGCCAAGAAATCACAATACAAATTTTTAGGCATCACGTTTTCTAATTTTTATATATCACATACAACTGTATTATAAGTAAAATATCTATATCAGAAAAAGCAGAAAAAAGAAGAGAAAGCAAATACAAAATTTTTAAACTATTCAGTTAATTACAAAATTACAATTTCACACACAAAAAGCAAAAAATCAGAAAAAGAAAACAGATTACAATTCAGATTTTCATATTAAAAAGGTAAATTGAGCATTGAATTTTACTCATCAGAATCATCTTACTTTGTCTGAAATAACAACAAAAGAAAAACAAAAAAAAAAAAAAAAAACCGAGAATAAAATATTTTTTTGCAGAATACGCAAAATAATAAATCTTGTGCAGATATATTAAAGCAAAAATTATTCAATTATATAATTATCCAAAAGAACAAAAAAATATTTGAAAACAAAACAATTTGAATTAAACAGCAAAATAGTGAACAATAAAAAAACGAAAATTTTTATCAATAAAATTAAAATAGAATTTACAAAAACGTTTTTTATTAAATCAATAAATATTACAAAAAACAAACTTCATGAATTTTACAATTCAATCAAAAAGAAGAAAAATCATTTTCAATCGTACAATAAAAAAATTATCATATTGGATAATAAGTAAAAATCATAAAAATAAAGAAATAATAGCAAATGATTTAAGCTAAAAGGGTAAAAAAAGGAACAAAAACAAAAACAAAATTTTCAAATTTTTTGAAAATATTGTTAGTGTTGTGCTCAGACAACAACAGAGAGAAGAAGAAAGGAAAGCTCAATAAATAAAAAAAAGAAGAACGGCAAAAATTTTGTTATTTTCGTTTTTTTTTTTTTCTGTGAGAAATCATTTTTATTTTATGTTTTTGGATAAAATTTTGAAAGAAGGATACAAGAATATTGAAGATCAAGATTGTTGTGTGTATGCATTTTCCTGCTATATGTTAAAAAAAATTTGGAATACTAACAGCATCAGTAGAAATAATTATAGTAGATTTATTCGAAAGAAAAACAGCAAAATACTATTAATTGACAACAGTAAATAAGCAGAAAACAAAAAGACATATGTATATATTCTTGTTTCGTTTGTGTTTTGAATCATTGTCATTTAAGAATAATATATGCATGAAATCAATATAAAGAAGCAAATTAGAGAATTTCAGTTAATTGTGTGTACTTTCAAAGAGTCATTTTGTATAGATAAGTATCGAATAAGATATCTTACAAAATAATTGAATAAAAACACAATAAGGAAAGTGTAGAAGAAGAACTTTAATCAAAAGAAAATTCATAGATAAAAAGATTTTTGTCAGAAGAGAATTTAAAAGCAGAAACAAAAAATCATAAAAATGGGTACCGTTAATGTAAACCGTAATGTAACTGATGTCTTTTATCGTTATAAAATGCCTCGTATTAATGCCAAGGTTGAGGGTAAAGGTAATGGTATTAAAACTGTAATTGTTAACATGGCTGAAGTGGCTAAAGCAATTGGACGACCAGCTACATATCCAACAAAATATTTTGGTTGTGAATTGGGAGCTCAGACACAGTTCGATTATAAGGTAAAAAAAACAACGAGAAAAAATTTATTGTATTTTTGCTATATATATTCTTTTTATATATATTTTTTTTCCTGTATAGAATGAACGTTTCATTGTGAATGGTTCTCATGATGCAGCTAAACTTCAAGATTTATTAGATGGTTTCATCAGAAAATTTGTTTTGTGTCCAGAATGCGACAATCCTGAAACTGAATTATTGGTCTCCACGAAGAAAGGTACTATTTCGCAAGGGTGTAAAGCGTGCGGTTTTCATGGTCCATTAGAAGTTAATCATAAAGTGAATACATTCATTTTGAAGAATCCACCAAATATGGATCCAGCTGCTCAAGGTTCATCTTTAACTGAAGGTAAACGTAGTCGACGTTCTAAAAAGAATGGTAGCGAAAACGGAGATAATACATCTGCTGTTAACAACTCGACTGCTAATCACCATAATAATTCGGATGTTGACGCATCACATATTGAAGCTGAAATTGATGTTTCTGTATTGAAAAAAGTTGGACAAAATGATGATGATGATGAAACTTGGAGTGCTGATGTATCTGAGGCAGCAGTACGTGCTCGTTTACAAGATTTAACTGATGGAGCTAAAAATATGACTATATCAGATGATGCAGATAAACCTGAAAAAGAGCGTGTTGATATCTTTTATGAGCTAGTAAAAAAGAAACGTGATGCTGGACAGTTAGAAAATGTTCAAGTCCATAAAGAGCTTGCAGTTGAAGCTGATCGCTTAGATATTACGTATAAAGCACCACTTGTTTTGGCAGAGTTACTCTTTTCATCAAATATCATCCAAGAGGTTCGTAAACATCGTAACCTTTTATTACGTTTCACCCATAATAATCCAAAAGCTCAACGTTATTTACTTGGTGGCATAGAACAAATAATTGCTCTACATTCAGCTAAATTAATGGATAAAGTTGCTGGAATTTTGAAACTATTTTATGATAATGATATTCTAGAAGAGAAAACCATTATGGAATGGTCACAAAAAGTCAGTAAAAAATATGTACCAAAAGAGGTTGCAACTGAAATTCATGAAAAAGCTAAACCATTTATACAGTGGCTTCAAGAAGCTGAAGAAGAGGATTCCGAAGAGGAAGAAGATGAAGATTCTGATGTTGAAATTGAGTATAACGACAGAGCACGTATTGAATCACTTAATAAAAAGGAGCCAATAAACAAACCAGCACCTAAGAAGATTGAAGATGATGATGGTGAAGAAATTGATATTGATGATATCTAAAAAAAAAAAAATAATAACGTAGAACGTATTCAATAATTAAAGAAAACAAAATTGCTAAAAAATTAAAAAAAAGAAAATACACAACATATAATAAATATTTTACCTAAACAGATTACATTACGTATACAACATAAATATTATATAATAAAAATTTTGAACGTGTTTATTTTTTCATTTTCGTTTGCTAAAATCACTTTCTATATAACAAAAAAAAAAAAAAAAAAAAATACAAATGTACACAAAAACGAATTTTTATTTTTCCTTAAAAATTTTTCTCATTTATCAATAATTTTTTTCGTTACCCATTTTAATTGAAAAAAAAAAAAATACAAATAAAAATTGTATCAAGTTGTTTTTATTTTGTTCATACAGAGAATACAGTAGAGTACCTAAAATAAATTTTTTTTCAGCCAATACAATTTATAAATATTAAATAAAACAAAGATTAAATTCTCTTCTGCCTAATAAATAGAATATAATATGTAATTCATTATATTATCGAATTTAAAATTATAATTGCTTCAAAAAAAAAATATTAATATGCAATACATTTACATTTATTATTATTTTTTCTGTAGTATTATTTTAAATTACTTTTAAATCTATTTAGTTAAACAAAAACAAATTTTTTTTTTTTTCTTTTAAATTAAAATTTTGATTACAACAGAGAGAATTTGAAAAATAACAATAGTAAAACAAAATAAAACGAAAAACATTTTTACAAGAAGAAAATAAATGAAAAGCAAACAAAATTTGTTATACACACATTTAATGATTACATAATTATATCTACATATATCAATAAATTATATTTATATACAAAATAAAAAGCAAAAATGTTACATACACATATAATATAAAAACTAAATAGTTTTCAAATTTTCAATTATATGATATATCTACATATATATATATATATATTTTTTTTTTCTTGTTTTTCTTTTTTTGAGAAAAATTTGCTTCTTTATTATTATATACATTATATTCAATTTATTCTTTTAAAAATTTCCAAAATAAATTATAAAATAAAATATAATAAAAAAAAATATATAAGTATAAAAAATGAAATTAAATTGAGTTTTTATTTTAACTTTAGTATCCCTTTTGTAATTCCATCGTACATAATTGCTTTAATTGATTTGCTATTAAATAATAAAAAAAATTTTTTGAAAATATTCTGAACCTAAATGAAAATTGAAAAAATAACGAATTTGAGTTTAAATTGTGTAAGGGCAGTTAAATTTGTTTAATATTGGTAATGAAACCTTATAATTAGTTGGTTAATAAGGATTTCAGTTTTGGCTTAAAAATAAATGACTATCGTTGTAAAAATTTGTTTTTTTTTTGTTTTGTTTTTATATAACATACGTGTAAAATTAAGGTGCTATAATGTCTGGTGGATTGCAATTGACGTATTTATACCATTTTTGGATGGAATTTTAAAAGAAAAGAAAAATAAGAACCAAAAATATGAATTAAGTATTATGTGAAATTTATCACGTATTGAGGAGTTTTGATTATTCATAATTTATAAATCCATAATTTGATTCTAATCATGTGTGTTATGGCCTTTTTAACACAGCATACCTACATAGTACATACATGATAATTTTTATTTGCCGGTTAATTGAATAACTTGGAATGAAAAAGTTTATACATACACACTATACTTTTTCGTATTATGTACTTGGGCGCAAATGAATCGAGATGATATACAATATTGAGTATATTCAGTATATCGTAATTCGTAATTGTATAGTTTGCAATTTACTTCATATGTATGTATGTGTGTATCCATCGCGAATGACGTACTCTATTATCTTTGGATGTTATACATTCACATGTACATGCATATTAATTAAAGATTTGAATATAATGTAAATGTATGCGGAATAAATAAAATAAAAAAAAAAAGTCTTATAATAAAACATAGTCTCGTGCCATTTGTTTAATACAAAAAAAAAAAAAAAACTATCAAATAAATTCATTAATCATAAAATGTTCGTTCTTTAGTTTAGTGATCATTTTTGATTTAGAAAGAAGATATCTTTCGTATACAGTATTCATAATTTATTTTTGCTTTATATTATTTTTTTTGTAAATCTGTGTTCATTTTTTTTTTTTTATTTTATTTTAATTTTGATAAAAATCGTTAATATACTTAAAAGAAAATTTTCTTTTTTAAATTAATTAAAGAAAAAGAAAATTTTGAAAATAAATTTTCTTACATACATCAACTGAAAATTTTCTTTTTATCCGTGAAAAAAAGAAAATCAAATGTACGTTAATTAATTCATTATATCTTAAAATCTAAATGGTAAGCTAAATATACTAAGCTAATTTAAAATTTATATAATTAAATTTTGTATACAAATCACACTTGAACGCATAAAAAAAAATTTTTTTGTTTTTTAAATTAAAATTTCTCTTTAGAAGATTAGAAAAATTTGAATTTTAAATACATCGTTCAGTATATAATATATTTTACATGGGTATATGAATACTACATAAGTAGATATGTATGTAGGTATGTACATGTGTGATAATAAGTGTTTTACATTCAAGATTTGTTCATATTTACTTTCACATTTTATCTCCGGTATTATTTCGATTTTTAGATAAGATCTCATAGATTATACCATCTACGATAACACATTCTAATTACTATATATTAATAATTTCGAAAAGTAAATTTTATTTGAACATGTTTTGAATACAATATAGAAAAATAACAAATTAATTTTTTTTTTATTTTTGCTAAGTGTTGCATTTAAAAAGAAATTCTGAAATTCTTACAAAATTGGAAATTTCCAAAAAGACCTCATTATCCTTGTGATTTTTTTATTTAATTAATTTTAAACTTTTGTGTGTAGATACAATTCAATTACAAAAATATACTTTGCTTTACATTCATCATCGTCATCATCATTGAAGACTCTACAATCCTGGGTGGGTCTCGGTCTGCTTCAGGATGTCGCCTTTCAGTCGGTATTCATTTGCACTTTCTGCATCCAAATTTTTAATTTTCATTCGTTTTACACTCATAAACAGAAAAGCTAAGAAAAACAATATACAAAAATTAATAAAAATTTTTTTTTTTAATTTAAAATTTTTCATTTAAATAACGATTATTATCTTTCTGGAAATTTAAAAAATTAAAAAAAAACGGTTAAAAATATTTATACACATTCGATATGAATTTCATTTGAAATAATTAAAAAAAAAAAAAAAAGAAATTTAATTAAAAAAATTTACAAACAAATAGAGTGCCCATCACTTCATTGTTATATTGGTGATATTCAACAGAAAGTTTAAATTGTTACCTGTTCTTCATATTAAAAAAACAAATGTGAACCTACTTATTTGTGTACTTGAAAAATATTTACAATTTACTTACGATTAATAATTTTCAATAAATTCTTATCATTAAATTGTTAATTGTTTTACTGTAAAAAAAATTTGCGATTTTATTTTTTGAATTTCCGTATTTTATCATCATTTCAATATTTAAAATGATAAAAATGCAGAAATTTTCTGTAAAAACCTGTATATAATTTTTTCTTTGTTTTTATTAGATAATTTATTAACTATATAGTAAAATGCTGTAAATGTATAAAATTTAATTAAAAATTTTTTAGTAATAAATTTCTAATTGGTGGTAATCGTGTTAATTTCCATAATTTAATTTTTTATATTTTTATTTTTTTCTTAATTTCAGGTTAAAAAATTTTTAATTTAAAGTAATTTATTTTTTTTAAAAACGGATTTATTATAATCAAAATCATCAGCATAATTCGAGATCGTAAAAAATTTAAATTAAATAAAAATATGTTAAATACATCTAATAGAAAATCAAATTATAGTAATGATGATAATAATATAGAAACGATACCAATACCAACAATAACAAATGATCATCATAATAATAATCATGGTAATTCACGTTATTCAAATAATTCAAATATAACGGATGATAATAATCAACAATTTAATATTGATATAAATCGTGATTATTTAAAAGATGAACAACAAATCAATAATAATAATAATAATAATAATAATAAAATGAAACGAAAACAATTTATTAATTTTATAACATCAAAATTATTCATTTGTTTTGTTATTATGATATCAATATTAATTACAGTATTATGTATTGGTTTAACAGCTAATTATGAAATGGTTAATCCAGTTGAAAGTTCAGTTAAATTTATTAATGAAAATTTACCAAAAGAACAAAGGATATGGTATGATAAAGGTATTGATGAATTAAAAATATCATTAGGTATTACATTAAATATGAGACGAGCTAAAAATGTTATATTATTTATGGGTGATGGTATGGGACCAAATACGATAACCGCATCAAGAATTTATAAATACGGTGAAGAAGGTTTAATGAGTTGGGAGAAATTTCCACATATGGGAATGTTAAAGGTAATACACACGTTGTTGTTTGTAATTAAATTAAAAAAAAAAAAAAAAAAAAAAAAACATTTAAATTTACATACCTCATTCTGCAATATTTCCATTTATTAATTGCACTCGGATGATATATAATTAAATATAGGAAGGATATTTATTCAATCATAAGTGTGTTATTATTACTCTGTTCCTTTTTAAATTCTATTCATAGACGTATTGTGCTAATAAGCAAGTTCCTGATTCAATGTCAACAGCAACAGCATTATTTGGTGGAGTTAAAACAAATTATGAAGTTGGTGGTGTTGATTCAAGTGTATCATTAGGAAATTGTTCAGCATCCTTAAATACAAAACATCATATTGAAACGATAATTAAATGGGCACAAGATGATGGAATGTATACTGGTTTTGTAACAACAACAAGAGTAACACATGCAACACCGGCTGCACTTTATGCACATGTGCCAGATCGTAGATGGGAATGTGAAGCAAAAATGCCAGCTGAATCGATTACAAATGGATGTAAGGATATAGGAAGAATTTTAGTTGAAAATGAACCTGGAAAGAATTTGAATGTACGTATAAAGAATGTAACGTAAATGTACATACAATATGCCTTGCCTTGTCTTGTGCAATAAATAATACAAACACGAATGATGTACGATTTATATAGCTATAACTTTTCTAGAATGAAGCTTTTCAAACTTTCTAATATAATTTCATTTGAAACTCATATTCACAGGTAATCATGGGTGGTGGACGACAATGTCTTGTGTCGAATGTTGAAAGCACTGAAGCAGATCCAGTCGATAATTGGGCATGTTATTCGAAAGATGGAAGAAATTTAATTGCTGATTGGGAAAAAGATAAAAAAGATCGAGATTTATCATATGCAGTAGTTCAAAATAATAAAGAATTAAAGGAAATTGATGTCGAGAATACAAAACATGTTTTAGGAATATTCGCAAATGGTCATTTAAAATATGATTATGAACGTGATAAAGGACCTAATGGAATGCCATCATTAAAAGATATGACATTGAAAGCGTTAGAAATTTTGAGTAATCAACGAAAAGGTTTTTTATTAGTTGTTGAGGGTGGAATGATTGATCAGGCGCATCATCGTGGTACTGCACGTAAAGCAATCTCTGAGACATTAGCATTAGATGAGGCAGTTAACGCTACAGTAAATGCTATGAAGTACGTGTGTTTTATCATGAAAAAAATAAATAACATAGCTCATACGTTTTTTTATTATTTTATAACTAATTTTTAATTTTAGAAATGATCTCGATGATACATTAATTATAGTAACTGCTGATCATTCACATACATTAACAATTAATGGTTATCCAGCTAAAGGTAATAATATACTTGGTATAGCATCGAAATCAAAAATTGATTCAATACCATATACAACATTAACATATGGTACAAGTTATGGTGGTTATCAAGTAGAAATTGATAATAATACTGGTAAACCGCATAGAAAGAATCCAAATTTAGATGATACAACATCATATGATTATGTTCAACAATCAGCAATTTTTACAGATGAAAACACACATGGGGGATCTGATGTAACGATACATGCAAAAGGTGAGTATCATTTGGTATCATCAATTTTCAATACAGAGTGTGTATATACACGTTGAAACGGTTGAATTTACATAAGAATGCTTAGAATCAAATGATTTATTTGTTAATTTAATTTTAAATATGTAATCATTACAAATCAATTTTTTTTTGTTGTTGATTTTTTTAAGGTCCAATGGCACATCTTTTTCATCAAATACATGAGCAATCATATGTGGCACATGTTATTTCGTATGTATTACGAATTGGTAGATTCAGTGATAGTACAATTGTTGAATCATTGGCTGAACTTTTAGGTGTATAGAAAAAATATTAAATAATATAAATAAATTGATAACAATATTAAATTGTTTTGTCAATTAATTTTTTGTTTTGTTACTTAATTTTTCAACTATTTTTTTGTTGTGATAAGTAAAAGATAATACATAAGTATGGTATAGTATAAAAATTAATTAAATTTTATAAAAATTAAATTTAAATTAATATAATTACAGAATTCTATTGGGTGTCTTAAATGAAACAAATTTAAGATTTTTTTTTCTATAAATGTTTTTTTTTTTTTTTTTTTTAATTAATTTCATATCAATTTTTTTTTATATTTTATTTAATATTTTATAGATATCCATTAATAATATATTTATATTATTTACAAATTACATAATAGTATTTTTCATAACATAATATGTATTCATTATAGGAATTATGTAAAAATATGAAATTTAAATTTAGAATAGAAATTTAGAAATACTTTTAAAACAGTGTATCCAATAACAATAACAATAATAATAATAATACTAATAATAATAATGTTGTAATAGAAATTTATTATTTTGTTTTTTTATTTATTTGTTAATATTTCTTAAATTAAATTGAAAGAAATTTTTTTTTTTTTTTAAATAGTTTCCATGTTTTTAAACCTCAAATACCATTTTATTTATTTAACGTATTTATTATTTATTTTTCAATTTTATAATTCTTAATTCTAAAATTAATAGTTATATTTCATCTGTTCGATTTTCATCCTTTCATTCATTTTAATTTTATTTTTATTTTTTATTACAAAGTTTTTATTAATAAAAAAAAAATTAATAATTAACAAAAATGGCCAAATATTGAAAGAAAAAAAAAATTTAAAAAAAAAAAAAAATTTGTAAATTTTCATATCTTAATTTTGAAATTTATAAATAAGTCAATTTAATAATCTACTGTTTTCTATAGTAATTTCACTTGTCTTCATTTTAATAACAAATGAAAATTTTCATCATTTTCAAAATTAAAATTTAGTTCAAAATTATATTTAATTTTTTTCATTTTTTAATTTGAAATTTTAATGCCAATTATAATACAAAAACAGTCAAAACTTAATTAATAGATAAATTCACAATTTTTAATTTTCCGTTACATCGTACATAATTTCAAAAATTAAAACGAAAAAAAAATTTTTTTTTTTTTTTTTTTAATTCCTTTAAAAGAATTTTACTGTATTGAAAATATCCAGTATTTTCTTTTATTTTTAATAATTAATGTTGTAATTAAATTGAATAAATTTTTAATTTTCATTATTTGCTTTTTAAATTAATTTTCTTTTTTAATTCATAAAAAATAACAAATAAAAATAATACAAATTATTACAGATTACTGGGTATGTGTGTATATAAATATTAATGTATGTTTGTATATAACGATTAACGACTGTGTGCGCAGCTATAATATATGTATAGATGTGTGTATGTTTTTAATTTGATTGCAATTTCGTATACATGCATATTATGGGAATAATAGAAGGGTAAATATTACTTATAAAAGCTTTTTTTTTTTACTTTTTGTTTTTTTTTTTTTTGTTTTTAAATTTTAAAATCAATGCACCACGCAAGTCAGCTAATAATGTATATGTATATAGGAAATAATTTCATAAATTTTTTATAATAAATTTACATACATACGTATATCAAAAAGAATATATATATAAAAAAAAACATACTGTACATTTTTAATTTTTAATTATTCAGTGCAAATTGATTTTATTTTTTTTAATTTATGCATTTTGTTGTATAAGACTTTCCCATTTTGCTATCAATTTATGTGATGATGGTGCTTCATCTGGATCTAAATCACATAATTGTGCTAATGATACAGCTGGACGCATACCGGTATTGTGATGTGTACCATTATTACTTGAATGCATTTTATGATCAAAATTTGGACTTGGTGTTGTCCTTTACAAAAAAAAAAAAAAAAAAAAAACAAAATTTAAAATTTAAAAAGAAATTTTTGTTTTTATGAATTGCATATGAAATTTTAATACTTACCTCTGTGAAATGCTATTTGAATTTAATGCATCACATAATTCACTTATCGATTTTGATGTACGTAATTTACCTGGTCCAAAACAATGTTCAACATCAGATTCATCATCAGACATTAGACTTCTATAAAAAACAGAAGTAAAATGATTCAATAAGAGACCAAATTTATTACAGTAAAAAAAACCATTACACTTACTCATCTTCAATTGAATCTAATAAATCTGGTTGGGATTGTCTTGAATTTAATTTTCTTAAACGTTTTAATTCAGTTTCACGATTTTTTAAATCACGCAATTCTTTTTGAATTTTCTCTTCAACCGGAATATAACCACGACGTATTGGTTTACCATCAGCATCTCTTTCGATAATTGGTGGAGTCATAATTATTGGCGTTATAAATGCTGATCCTGTTAAACCGTTATTGTTAATATTATCAACATTTAAAGCAGATTCATTCATTATTATATTATTATCATTTTTACCATTATTATTATTATTATAATTATTGCCGTTGATATATTGTTGCTGTTGCTGTTGTTGTTGCTGGGTAGCAATCAATTTTCCACGCGATGCAATAAATCTTTGCATTATACCCCTTTGTGATGGATTAAATGTGAAACGACGATTCGGTTGAAATATTTGTGGTGTTGACATTGTACGAACTAAAATCTTTTGTGGTGGTGGTGATGGTACGATACGATGATAACCATTTGAACGAATAAATTTTGATGTTTTTATATTATTTGTAGCAGTGGCAGCTGAAATTCCATTAATTGGGCTAGATGATGTTGAAAAACCAGAATCATCAGAATGGGTCTCATCAAGAGTCTCTTTAGATCCGTTTGTACTGTTATTGTTGTTACTATTATTGTTATTGGTAACTGCTACATTGTTATTCTCAGTATCAGTGGTTAAGACCGTTGCTGGTGGTGGTGATACATCAGTTTGCATTGCATTATTTGATGATAAGGGCTTTTGTTGTAATTTCTGTTGTTGTTGTTGTTGTTGCTTTTGCAATTGCATTTTTTCACGTAATTCCTTTTCACGTCGGGCTACTTCATTAATTTCCTCTTGAATACGTTTTAAAGGATCGTCTTTTGTAGGCTTTAAAAAAAAAACAAATAAAAACAAATCAATTTAAAACGGTTCAAAAAAGTTTTAATTTTTTTTTTTTTTTTGTTTACAATCATTGAATATTATTGAACTGAATCTAATGTAATCTGGGACTTTCACTGTTCTTTCATATTATACATAAATTCACATTTACATAATTTTGAACCCATCTATTTAGTTATAATCTTCATAAAATATGTATGTATGTATAAAAAAAAAAAACATTTTTAAATTTTAATGACCGGAAATTGCACAAGCCACATTTTGTGTATAAGCATGTATACAGGTAACGTTTCAAAAGTTAAATACGTTAAAAGCTTAATAAATGAACATTTTTATAAATCTACACATTATGTTGGTAAAATGAGACTTTCATAATTTGTACGAAAATGTTAAAAAAACAGAAGTAAAAAAAAAAATGTTAAAAATGTGAATAAGTAAAATTTTGATGATGATCAAAATTTGACCAAAATAAAAACCAACAATGGTTAAATTGAAAAATTTAAAATAAACAAAAAAAATTTAAAAGCAAAAATTTAATTAAAATATCAATTGTACTTGGATTTTGTGAAAGGTGGTATACATACATTCACATACGCGTTTGTGTGTGATAAATACAGGTACATATGTGATAAATAAATTAAAGTTTACGTTTACGCTTGATGTCAAAGAAGAAAGCAAATATAAAATGGTTCATCTTTTAAATATGATTAATGTAACGACTTTTTTTTTTGTGTCTCCTTAACATTTTTGTATTTTTTTGTTTAATTTTTATTTTTTATTATTTTTTTTTATTCACGAAATATCAGTACAAAATTTTTAAGAAAATAAAAATAAAATGAATTACAAAGATTATATACCACGTATTTATCATTATAAGAGGGTACTTAAGTACGTGATAATAATTTTTGTGATAAATAAATTAAAAATATTTCAAAATTTAAATGGAAGAAATTTTTTTTTAAAAAAAAGGTAGATAACAGCTTTTTTCAAAAAAAAAAAAAAAAAAAAAAAATACACAGGTTTAAGTGTATTTATAATTTACTTAAAACAGAGCAAAAAAAATATAATAACAGCTTTTATTCACTTGTTCATTATAAAATTATGTATATTGTCGGGTCTATGATTTTACTATAGGTAAAAGACGTAATTTAGTCTAGTTACGTGATCATTAGCATCAACAATAAAATAAATTTTTTTTTTTAAATTTATTTATTTTAAAATAAAATTATGAATAAATTAACGAAAAATTTACGTGCTCATCCTTTCATTTGTTTAATATCTGTAGATTTATTTTATTTTAGATCATTCCATTGTACATGAAAAAATATCAAATATATTTAAAACTTCTATACACGTTTCAAGAATTATTTCATGAATTTCTTACATAATTCTTTGATATTTCAAAACAATTTAAGAATTCTTTTTTAAAAAAAATTTCAAAATAAATGTAAAAAAAAAAATTCAAAATCATTTTTGAAATTTAATATGATATCTTCGTAGCACAAATTTGCAATATTGATTGAATATTGAGTAATTGTGGAATATCCCTTAATGAAATTATTATTTTTTTTTTTTCATTATATACCTTGTAAAAGAAAAGGTTTATCAAATTCATTCATTACATCAAATAATACCTGATATGAATTATTAATAAATAAAAATAAAAATATTTATATGTCCATACACAAGCGTATATACTATATGCAATATACATACTACACGCATGATCCAATCTAATCTAAATCAATCTATTATACAGGTACAATACGAATAAATATGTATGGTACGGTACGTATATGTTATAAGAGCATAATTTGACACTAAAATTACATGATGGATACGTACGTACGTAGATGTATAGATGAATAGATTATTTGTATTATTGGATCAAATTATTTAAAAAGAATGTTGGACATCTGGGTTCCCTTTTACTTTAATTAGTCAATATGAGGTACATATTTATAATGGTACACGTACATAGATTTTAGAGATTGTAGAAATACAATATTGAAATGATCTGAATATTTTGTATACATATTACATATATTGTTATTTCAAAACACGTTTACTATTTATTTTCGTGTAAGATCTATCATTATTATACAGATATTCCGCTGTCACCTTCAAAGGTATAATATGGTATAATCCATTCATTTATCTATATATCGAGATTTTTTCATTTTTATTACTAAGACGGTATTGCAACAACATAATTTGTAATTTTGTAGTATGTACAAAAAACAGAAAAAAAAAAATTAGATACCAGATACAATTTGAATTCATGTAAGTAGATGGTATATGTGTGATGAAGTTATGTGGCAGTCTAATAATTTATTAAAATTTACCTTTCTCTTTGTAATAAGGTAGAAAAAAAAAAATTATTTTTTTTTAAATTTTCAGTTACATGCAATCTTGATAGTTGATACTTCTTTTGATAATATTCTTATCTAGTAAACAGTTAAGAATTGAAAAAAAAAAAAAAATAATAAAAGTGTAACAAACTTTTATGCACTCTCTAGCACACATGATTATATAATTTGGTTCTATATTGAATTACTTTTTGATATGTTTCGTAAAGTGGTTAATTCTGATGATGAAGACGACAAAATACAAGAACATGCACATTGAAATGTTATAAAAAAAAAACAGACTTCATACAAAAAAAATATCTACCATAAATGATACTTAACAGCGACATAAAATATTTTATATAGAGATATATAAAATAAGTCACGTATTTATTTTTATTTATTTAAATGAAAATTTACATTGAAAATGTTAACAATAAAGAAGAAATTATTTTTATTTGAAAATTTATAAAATGAATATGCACTTTAGGAATTTTGCATTTCAATAAAAATCACAGATACAAGTATCTAAAGATATTTTTCAAAATTGCATTATTTTTCTTATTGTTAGCTCTCTTGTAAGTATCTTTCGAATAGAAACGGAAAATAAAGTATATCTACTGTAACGTATCTATACTGTATAAATAACATAGATGCATTTTATTTTAATTATTTTAACTGTGAAAATTTCATCATTATGATAAAATCTTCTTAAGAAAAAAAAAAAAAACTAAGAATATTAGAAAAAAAAAGTATTAAAGAACATAAATGTGAAAAACAAAAGCAAAATGATTTACTTGGTTGCACATTACTTAAAAGTAAAAAAAAAAAAAAACAACTTAGAATTGAGTCCCGCTAAGTCATCATTCATTTCTACATTATGTATTACATGTGCATCCATGTAAAATCGTTTATTTATCAAAATTGCTCATTTGTGTATTTCAAAAAAAAAAAAAAAAAAAAAATTATTTTTAACTGCATCAGCATAATAAATAATAACAGCATTAAATTTCTATAATGCATACACTATTAATGTTACGTACGAAAATCTGTACGTGATTTTCATTTTTCGATGTGCTTCTATTTAAAAATAACCACGAAAATCTTTGGAAATTCTTAAAATGCATCTTTGAGTTTTTAAATGTTCTTAGAAATACAAAAATTTTTTTTTTGTAGAAAATAAAAATTTGATATCACACGTATAGATATGTGATAAATATTAGAAAATTCCAATTTACATATTTATATTTGGTTATTCACTGGTAATTGTGATATTTTATTGATGAAATTTAATGGAGAATTTTTCTTTACATTTTCCGCTTTTAACAGCAACTAATTTACGTTACAAATCTAAAAAAAAAAAAAAAAAAATCCAAAATTTTCGATAGTAATTTACGGATGTTTAAATTATAACGTACATTTGTTACCATTTTTTGTATTTTTATTTATTTCATTAGATACACATTTGTATAATTTTGTATCCTTGAAATGTACATCATTATAGAAAACTAATTTTAATTTTATTCATTTTAGCAAAAATTATATGTTCTAACTTAGTTTATAAAAATTTTATATGAAAATTCGAAAAAAAAAATAAAAATAAATTGAACATTCTAGTATGGATAGTAGGAAGATCTATAAAATGAATTGAAAATTATAGAGAATGAATATTTAATTATTTTGCTATTGTACATAAAATGTTTTTTTTTTTTTTTTTTTTTTTTTTTTTGGTACAAAGGTGATAATGTTAGTTGGTCATCTAGGTAAAAAAAATGAAAATTTTATACGTATGTAGGTGGATTTTATGTATATAAATTTCATAAAAATCACACATACAAAATACCGTGCATACATTATATATACTTGTGTATGTGATGTATACATATTCAGATCACTGAATTGGAATAATAGAAGTTCATTATGCATGCATGCTTGAATTGTATATATTTATGCTTTTTGTTTTTGTTTTTATTTTCTTCCTTCATGTTTTGTTTTTTTTAAACAAAAATATAACAGCAATAATAATAGTAAAAGTATATCATATAGTATAAAAGGTATAATAGATACATCACGCATTATGATGACTTTTTATATTATTTTGAAAAACAAAAAAAAACAAAAAAAAATACCTTAACGTGTACCATATTTTTTGAATAACATGAATGAATTTAGATTAATAACAAAAATAAAGAGGAAAAACAAAAAAAAAATACAAAAACATAATAACAGTTGAAAAACACAGTTTTGAAAACTAAC
Organism: Anthrax anthrax; assembly: GCA_963971155.1. Classification (NCBI taxonomy): domain Eukaryota; kingdom Metazoa; phylum Arthropoda; class Insecta; order Diptera; family Bombyliidae; genus Anthrax; species Anthrax anthrax. The sequence continues at coordinate 3,092,012 of OZ020123.1, forward strand.
AAACAAAAAGCAACAACAAAAACAAGAAAACTAAATATTTGAGTGTTTCATAATTTTTCAAAAAATTATCTCTTCACAACACACACACACACATGTGCTCATATGATTTTTTTTTTTTGGAAAGGAAGACGAAGAAAAAACGGTGTTAAATAGATACATCACGTCTGTATGTTATTACCATATTGTTACGTCTGTTATTAGTTTAAAAAAATTTAAAAAAAAAACATTTTTATACATAAACGTCGAATTTAATTTGTTTTTATCTTTTTCTTTGTGAATTTCAATTTTTCATCATTTTCATCATAGGTGCAAATTGTTACTATATCGACATATTTTGTTCACGTATTCAAATTTTGAAATTATAACGAATATATGCTTGCTTACATATGCACGTATTGCATGAATGAAACATGAATGAATGCACAAATTTTTAAATGAACAAAAAAAAAAAAAACAAAAAATATTTTTGTTTTTTGTTATAATTTTTATCATGTAATTTGATGATTATCTCATATACGATATGTGTAAAACTAGATAAAAACTAAAATAATATAAAATTTTCTCACAGTTAATTATGTATGTATGCATTTTGAATTATACATTGTGTACATATAATACATGAAGGTACACAAGTATAGATTGTATAGACATTGAAAAATTGTACAAATTAAAGAAGGTAAAAGAATTGAACATTTTTAAAAAATATTTTTATTGGAAAAAATTGCAAAAATAATTTTTTTATTTTTTTTTTAATGGTTTTAATGTTTTATTGTTATTAATTTATTTCAATTTCATTTTTACTTTCTTTCTTAAAATAAAATTTATGGATAGATAAAATTTTAAAATGAAATAAAATGGTTCAAGATTGAGTAGACTAATTTTCCTATTCAAAGTATTTTGCATTGTCTCAAAAGCTTTGATAATGAGCTTCTCAGTTGTTTAAATTACTTGAGTTTACTTGATTTTTCTTTCTTTTTTTTTCGTTTACATACATACATGTGAAGTTATGTAGATCGATTGAATTGTAACTTTGACCTTCTTGTAATAGTATACTCAATCCAATACCCATTTACTGAGAGATAGACGACAGATAAAAAGCACCTTAAATAATATGCAACTAGAAATTCAATTTGAATAGTTCATGGCTTTATGCCCAGCAAAAAACAGTTTGCTTTTGCAATTTCCGTTTATTTTTTCTTCTCACAGTTTTTTTTAAGTTTAATTTTCTTTATTTTTCTTTTATAAATAATTTTTTTTTTATTTTTTACATTTTTTTTTTTTTTGTTTTTATGAATTCTTCAGTGTTAATATTTTATTTTTGCATTTTTATAGCGTTATAAATTTTACCATAAAATTTTAAATTTACTTTTTAACTATTTAAAATACATATAATAACATTACAAACTTAAGTTTTCATACATTTTATTACATACATACATACATACAAATTTCTTTCTGGGCATTTTAATTTTTGTATTTGTAATTTACACTCTTTTTATGATTGTATACATATTTAAAAAAAAATTCAAGAATAATCATTTTATAGCATCTTTTTAATATATGGTAAATTTCTCTCTGAATTATTTATGATAATTTTTGCAATAATTTGTATACAACATACACATTTGTATGTATGTTTGCAAAGCATTTAGATACGACCACTTACATATGTATGTACATATCTGTAAGATATAATATTTAAAATTCAAATTCTTTTATATTTTTTTCCTTTCTTTTTCTTAAATGAATGCGTACTACCAACCAAGTACTACTGTTTATCTGAATTTATTTAATATTTTTCTTTATTTTTATGTTATTATACGTTATATGGTATGGTATGGTCGTATATTTTATCCGTGTACTTGCGTACACATAATTCATTTTATAATCATTGTATACTCTGTCTACTAATTCAGTGCAGTTAAGGTCTAATGGAAATTACCTTAAAAGTAGTACCACTTTACATCGCTGTATATTGATATTGAAAAAATTCATCTCATATTTTATGATAACTTAACAGATTGTGATAACACTACTCATGAGATGATCTTATTAGAAATTATAAGAGAAGCTAAAAGCCAAGTGTGTATTTCTATAAGGTTTTAAAACTGCACCGAATTATTAGACAGACTATCTAGATAATTGTATTAGTGTATGTAGATATACTTTTTGATTTAAATTTTGTAAATATGTGATATCTTCGCATTAATTAAAAAATTTATCTCGATTGTATTAATGTATGCATAAATTTTTACCATGGCATAATAATTATAAATAATAATCTTTTTTAATGTCGATTGTCAATGTACATAAATTATAATTTAAATATAAAAAATAAAGGTAAAATCCATTTAACAGATTTCTAGGTTTAAATGAACATTTCAAAAACAAAAACAAAAAAAAAACATTAAAACGATCCTTGTAAACATGATATAAATACACACTTTAATGAGAACGTTTAATAAAAATAATTCAAATAAATAAAAATGTGATTTAATTAAATGACTTAAATCAAAATTTTATCTTAAAATTGATAAAAAAAAAGAAATTTTTCTTGTTGAAAGGTGATAATTTATTCATTATGTACGTATTTAGATAATAAAATGGATTAAATAGGAAAAATTTATACTTTGTTCATGTTGAGTGTTATTGTATTAACTATATTGAAAATTTATTTTGAAGAAATTTAAAGGTATAATTATGTATTAATAAATGAAAATTAGAAATTATTCATAAATTTCACAGTATGATGAATTTTATAGTATAACAAGTGAACGGATCTGAAATGTTCATTAACCATTTTTCTTAATATTATTACAATCCATTCTTACATGCAATAGAAGGTAATTTAGCCTATATACTTAATTTTGTCAACTTAGTACATATCTAATAAAATTAATTCTATTTTAAATCTAACGTACATTAACATTTTAGCATTTTCTTCAACATTTCCTGTGTAACATTAAATAAATATCTTTAAAGTACATGAATTTTTTTTTTCTTCTTTGTAACGAAAATTCTCTTCCGCATTTTTTTAAAAATATTAAAATCCAGAATAACAAGCATTGAAATTAATCTTTAAATGTAATCAAATCTATAACAGAAGTAAATACTGTAGATGTATGTACTATATATAACAAACGTTAATCAGAAACCACACAAAAAAAAAAAAAAAATAAAAAAAAATAAAATAAAAAAAATAAAAAGAAGTCTTAACAGAATCACGTCTTAGTATTGTGGTTTCTTATATTTATTTAAAATGAGAATTAAGTATATCTGATACTTTTTAGAATAAAAATCAAAGTGTTTGAATAAACAATTTAGTTCTCATCAATAAACACATTTTTCCGTAATTTATTGTGTACATATGTTGGTGTATCGATAGTACATTATTTGTATGTAGGCATTTTGTTGACATAAAGTATATGTATATACATGAAAATTTTGATGAAAACAGATACAGGAAAACTTAAGGAATTTTTCTAAGAACAAGAAAAAGTACACGTACAAACATATAAATGTGGTTTAAATTTTGTATAACATTACACAGTGATTACATTAAATCGTAATTACTGTTTTTTGTTTATTTTTTTTTTGTAGAGGAAAATAAATAATTTATAAATGAAAAGTTTTGTAAATAATTAAGGAAATGGAATAATCATGTGTTTTTCAATATAATTCGTTCTTTCTTCTAACAACAACAACAACAACAACAAAAAAGATAGATTACACATGATTTGAATTATTTTATGTTATGCGTAATGTATCTATTCTATGTATGTGAGAATATCCGTTGATTTAACTGATTTGCTCTATTTCTACATTTCCTGTTTAAACAGTAAACAATTACATCAAAAAATGAATTAATGAAATTTATTTGGTTTTTGTATTTTTGTTTTTCTAAGTTATTCATCTATTACTTTATTCTAAAGAAAATTCTCAAGGTTTTTTTTGTTATATTAAAAGAATTTGTTAAATTCATTAATCACAGCTATTCTAGTTGTAGTTAGCACATTTGACTAACTTGACATATTCTGTTAAAAATTCTAATATAAAACCTTTTGTATGTAACATTATATCTAATATTTACGTAATCGTATGCGAAATCTTATGGGGGACAGTAAGCTCATAAATTTTGATTTGTTTTTGTTTTAAATGCATTTTAATTTAAAATATTTAAATTCAAATGATAACATTTATTTGTAGGTGGGCTGTATTATTTACCTTTAAAAAATTTTCGTATTGTAATCATGTACGTATTTATGTATATATTTTTATTTGGCACGGACACAAATAATTCTATACTCTGTCTACTAATTCGATACAGTTAAGGTCTTATGGAAATTACATAAAGTAGTACCACTTTACGTCGCTGTATATTGATATTAAAAAAATTCATCTCATATTATATGATAACTTTACAGATTGTGGTAATACCACTCGTGATATGATCTTGTTAGAAATTATGAGAAAAGAAAAAGGACACATATACCCTCATAAGCCCTTAACTACACTGAATTAGTGTATGGAGTATAATTGAAAAAAAAAATCGATAAATCAATAAGTTTCGTGTTTTACATGAATTGTGTTCATTTCATAATAGATGATAATAGCATATATGTGAGAAGAGAATATATACTAATTACTAATGTAGTACAGATATTAAAAGAAAAACAGTGGTTTATTTAAAATTTAGTCTAATAGACAAAAATACATACATATGTACATAAAAATGTATCTATAGACGTACGTATCCATAGAACATAATAAAAACACACATGATATATTGAATGACCTTATGTAACAGATTAACACTAATTGAAAAGGTAATTCTACGTAATTCATTACGATTTTGTTTTGTTTTTTTTTTTAATTTTCTTTCGTTGAATAGAAAAAAAAATGTGCAAATAAACGAAAATGTTTAAAATATATAAATAAATAAATAAATAATAAAAATAAAAGAAGAAATTTATGTGAAAAATTTAAAACATAATATCAGCATTATAGAGATTACATATCTAATGTAAATGAAATTGTACACGTTCATTGCACTTTTATGAATATCTGTATTTATAGTACTACATACAGTGAGATTGAGGTCAATGAAAATTCATTATAATATGTATTTTAAAACAATACGATAATTGTATGTCATGCATGCATATAACACTTTTACAATGTACATATACATATATATACGTATGTATATATTTGTACTCTTTGAAGTTGCGTATTTATATGAAAAATACGTTATATATGTACATGTATATATATAAAAATAATAAATAACAAATTTAATGAAAAGTGTAAAATTAAATGTATTTTGATTTTGTTTTTTTTTTGTTTCGCCCCTTTATTTTTTCTTTAAATGAAGAAATGTCGAAATTTTTTTTCTTAAATTTAAAGCAAATCCCTCAATTACTATATTACATTTAAACATTTTTTTTTTTTAAATTTTCATAACAGCAAATATTATTTATCAATCATTTTATTATATGTTAACATTCGACATAATTTAAAAATAAAAAGTAAAAGTGATAAAAAAAAAAAAAGAAAGTGAAAATTATATATTTTATGAGACATTAATTATATACATAAATTTATGATTGCAGATTGATATGAAAAAAAATTTTTGAAATAAATTAAAGATAGTTTACAAAATTACAAAACGTTACAACCAGAGTTAATACTGGATCAGAACCCATGTATATGAATGTTTTGTTATTAAAACTCATTGTTTTCAATTTAAGAGAAAGATATTAATTTTAAAAAAAAAAAAAAATATATACCTAAATTTTCTTGGGGTAAAGTTTCAATGTTTAATAATGATCCTAATGACCATTCAATTTTTCATCATTTACAATTAAAAATTTCATTTTATTTCTTAATTACAAACTAAATGGCCTTTAATCTTTATTATCGTTATTTTTATATAATTCTATATGTTAATTTATTACATTTTCTTTAATTTTCATTTAATTTCCCATTTTTGATTTATTATATTCACTTATAAATGTGCTTAATTAATTATTTTTAAAATATTTCTTTTATTCTTAAATTAAATTGAGAAGAAAACAAAAAATTAATGACGATTATTAATGGTAAATTTAAAATTTTCATTTTAATTTTAGATTATTTGTACAAATGAATTTTTTCATGTACAGTGTATTTTCACATTATTCAAAAGAATTTGCAATTAATTTTCTTTTCTTTGATAGTCATAAAACAGTAAATCAATGAAAAAAAAACAATAATTAAAATTTTTAGGAATACTATATCGACTCTTGTAACACCTTAAATTCATATTATTTAAATGTAAATAGATAAAACTCAGTGAAAATAATTTACAATGTATGAAAATGACCTCATTTATATGATTAATTTATGAATTAATTGCCTAAATTTACAAGTATTCCTTAGTTTTAACTTGTGTATGTAAATACATGTATTTTATCTAATTTAATTAATTATTATCGTTTTACTGTATGCTATATAAACATAATAATTAATATGAAAATTTAAAAAATTCTTAATTGCATTTGTTTTAACATTTTATAATTTTTCATGATTATAATTATCAATAGAAAACCTTTTAAATGCATTTTTCTTAACTTTTTGTTATTGTATGCATAATATATGTATGTACACTGTGTAAATAAAATATTTATGCATAATGAAATCAACAGACTGAATCTCTATTTTTCAGTTAAAATTCGTTTTTTTTTTTTTTTTTTTTAATTCTGAATGAAAAGAAGGTAAAAACGTTTAAAAGTATAATTTAGGACTTGCAAGTACAGAATAGAATTTCCATTGTAAATTCAGAGATTTATTTTGTTTAATTTTTTTAACCTAATCCAATTATTTTTATTATGTTTTTAGAATGAATGTAAAGTGTAAATACTTTACATTCCAATATTTTCAATTTATTCACTTTATGTATGATTAAAACCAAGATCAAGACTTTGAATTAAACTTAACCCACACTTTCACAGATTTTATCAAAGTAAAAATAAAAAGAAAAAAAATAAAAATTAAATTAATATTAATAATGATAAATATTGTATTGTGTGTATACATAGCACACATAGACGCATGTAATTTTAGCGATAAGTTTTTGTTTTTCCAATAATACAATATAATTAATGTTATTATTATTGCTTTTAGTCTGAAATAGAAATTTCAATAATTGACGACAATACAAAGAAAAAAACAAAAAAGATAATTTATATTTTATAGATTAGATATTATCGACAATGTGCAATTATAGCACATTGTATACATACCCCATACATATACTTACGTAGCGTACAGGCATATATGTACATATAACGAATTTATTTACTTTCCTTACTTGAAATGATTAATTACATCCAAAGTTTTAATTTTATAAATTTTTTTTTAAATTTCTTTTTCAATATCAAATTTTTTACTTTTTTGCATTTTGAATACAAAAAGCAACAAAAGCAAAACAAAATCTTAAAATACTTCTCTTCTTAAATTCAAAGTTCAATTAAAAATGAAAATAAAAAAAATTTATTTGGAACAAAAATTCCAAATTAAAAAAAAAAAAACAAAAAAAAATTTTTTTTTAGGTTGATTGGTTTTTGCAAAAAAAAAAAGAATTTGATTAAAATTTTATAAGAAAACAAAAAATTCAATAAAAAGAAAAGAAGATAAAAAAACATTAAAATAATAAAAAAAATGGCACAAAACAAATAATAAAAATATTTAATACATAAAAAAAAAATATATTCATGTTAAAAATTTGAATTTTATTATCAAGTATAATTAAATTTATACTTAATTAAATTGAAGGAAGAAAAAACAAATTTTTTTTTTTTTTGTGACGATTTGATTTTTCATTAGTGATTGATTAGAAAGAAAAATAAATAAATCAATCAAAATTGTTGATTTTTATCATTTAACTGTGTATTTTGCATGTACATATTTTGCGTTAATTATTTTTTAGTTTTTTATATTTGATTATTTGAACATAGAGAAAAAACATGATGATGATGAACTCAACAAGATATGAAAGTTAACAATAGCTATGTTATAATGTTAAATCGACAATGACTTTGCAAAAACAAAATATTGCAAATATTTTTTTATAATGAATTTATTAAGATAAACAGAGAAAGTTCTTATTATTTGAATGTATCTCAATTGTATACATTGGTATATATCGGTTATTTAAATTTGGGTCTGATGTTATATGTATTCAGCAGTTTAGATTGAGACATAGCAAAAAAAAAAAAAAAACGAATGTTAGGTACTTGTTCTATTTTAATTTTTTTTTTAAATTCAATTATATTTTAGATTCTTGAATATGTTGTCTTGTTTTCAAGAGTGTTCTCTACATGTTTTAATTCAAAATTTTTTTATTTAATGATTCTAATGCCTTGAGTATGAAATATGTAATTTGTGGGTACTGTACGGGTACTTCTGGGTAAAAACATACCGAATACAAAAAATACACAAAAAAATTTTGTTAACTTTAATCTTTACAAAATAATTAAGAAAATAAGTATTTTATTTAATTTTACAAGAAAATCGAAAATATATGTACATACCTACGCTCTGGTCTATAGACTAAAACTTGTTCGACAACACAATAAAAAGATTCTCAATTTATGATAAGAGTAGTACAAAATTACATTATTGAAATCATAAAAACGAATCTTTAAAATTTTAATTAAAATTTCTCAATTTAAATTTCAAAAAAAAAAAAAAAAGAAAAAAAATTATTATCAAGTTTCTTGCATCGATATGGTCATATTTTAATTTTTGTAATTACCAATGTGTAAAATTATAAAGAGATTTTTTGATTGCCAATTAAATTAATAATTGAAAGACAAATAAAAAAAAAAAAAAATTTTTTTTAATTGAGAAAAACTTGAAAATTGAAATTTGAAAATTTTCATTTAAGTTGGATTTTTGAAATGTTGTTACGTGTGTACCTGCGAATGATAAGAAAATTGTAAAACTTCTAAGTGATTAATTCTTATCGTTGATCGGTTTGAATATTAACTGCAATTTTTTATTTTATGGCCCATGAGACAAAGTTTACATATTCACGTTAGATTTAATTCATTTATTAAAAAATAAACTATAAAATTCGTAGAAGTTTTTTTTTTAAATGAACGTCATACGTGTTATGATGAGCAATATAACAATTAACTGCCATATAAATCTTTCTATCATCATCATCATCATCGTCATAACAACATAATATACCACACGACATTTTATCATTCTTGAATGAAATACTTAACATATTATAAAATCTAACGGTTTCTGTTATTTCTTTTCCATCAAAAAAAAAAAAAGAAATTTCTATTTCAATTTGTGCATTTCAATACCCATGATGCATGCAATTTTTTATATGGAAATATAGTTAATGCCCTTAACTGTGCTATTATTATTCTAAAAGAAGCAAAAGTTATAAATTTAAATATAAAAAAAAAAAAAACTGTTAAAATGCGATAAACGTATCTGATGTTTTTCTTTTTTTACGATGACATAAGATTTTGAATTTTATATAAAGGTATACAGGGAAAATTGTAGTTAATTCTTGTTCACGATCTTAGAGAATTCAAATGACAAAAGAAAAATACGTTTAGATTTTTTTTTTTTTTTTTTTTTTTTTGAATGGTACTTATATTGATTGATGACTTACGTTTGTGCGTAGATGTGAAATATGTGCCATATATATGATAACAGTGATTTGTGGTGATAACTTGTTGGAATAGATAATAATTTTTAATATACTTATATTCATATGGTTTTATGCGTGTTTTATGCAGAAGAAAAAAAGGTAAACAATAATTTTTCCATGCAATTTAGTATTGAATGGAAATAGCATGTTTCATAGGCAATGGTTTTTACATGCCATTTTTGATATTACCAAGCCACACATGCGCTCTATTACTATATTATATTCATAGTATACGTACAATGTGATACATAGATATATTGAGATCAATTTAAGCTATATTTTTCATTTGATTTACCGCAAGATCAACATCAATAACTAGAATATAGACAACAACATAAATTTTTCTTTTTTAATCTTGACTATATGTTACCTATATAATAACAACAAAAAAAAAGAGAGTTTTGTATCTTTTTTTTTTTCTTGCATTTTATAAATTACAAACAATGATAACTACCTACATTATAAAATTCTATAAATTGTAGCATTTGTATGGTATTGAAGGAAAAAACAAAAAAGTAGGAAAAATTCAATAGTTCAAGAAAATACATATAAATTTAAATCACTTTTTTTTGTTGATTTTCTTTTCTGATATTTGCAATCAACACATCGTATAACGATCACATATAAATAAATACATGCACGTATATTTAATATAATAATAATATGCCATACATAATACATGATGATGGTATAATGTTGATGACGATGATGACGACGATGATGTTTCCTGTTCGTGATCTAAAATTTTCACGTTTAATCTGGCTGTTTCGTTACAATTTTATATATAAAATGTTACAATATAAACACAAAAAAGAGTATCTGTTCACATGTATACGAATGTAGGTACATACATATATTTTCACCTTAATATTTTTCTATTTTCCTTTTCTTTTTTTTTTCTTTGTTTTTCTTTTATTTACTATTTTCATATAGTCTTACTTTTGTCTTTACTTATTTTTTGAAAAGTGGAAACAAAACAAAACAAAAAAAAAAATTTAAATCACGATTTATTTATTTACAAGTTCAAATGTTCAAAGTTAACAAAAAAAAAAAAAAACGAAAGAAAAAAACATTGAAATTGTTTTCAATGTGAACAGAACAAATAAAATATTCAAAAATCAGAAATGTTTTAACGATCACAAATTGAATTTTATTAAGGGGAAAATATTTTATAAGAACTTTTTTTGTATTCTATGTTAGAACTTATACTCCATACACTAATTCGATGAAGTTAAGATCTTATGGGAGTATAATTGTGTCGTTTTTCTTTTCTTGTAATTTCTAATAAGATCATATCACGAGTAGTGTTACCACAGTCTGTAAAGTTATCATAAAATACGAAATGAATTTTTTTAATATCAATATATATATACAGGGACGTAAAGTGGTACTACTTTGTGTCATTTCCATAAGACCTTAACTGCATCGAATTAGTGTATGGAGTTTAGAATACAAAAAATAATATATAATCGACACGACATCAAATGATATTCTAACGAATATTCAATTATTAGAATAAAATCTACATATTTCGTGTTTTATTCTAACCATTTTAATGAAATGAGACTGAAATTATTATAAAAATCGTGGTCAATAAGATTCATTAAAATTACCTTTTTTATAGGTATATAGAATTTTTATTATTTTTTTTTTTTTTTCAGTTATTCGAAATTTATGTACTATTATTGTTATTTAGTCCTTTTGTAGTGTACCTACAAAACAATGTAATGAAAAAATTTAAATAATTTTATTTTTTTTTTTAATAAACAAAATATGTAAAAGAATGAAAAAGTATGAGGTAACTTACTATATAACATTTTTTCTTATTTTTTGTTAAAAAAAAAAAAAAGAAAAAATTCTTTTTAATTTTTTTTCTATGAAGTCAAAATAAGAGCTTTGACCCTCAATTAAATATAAAATCATGGCTCATAATCCAAATAATTAAAAATAAAAAAAATCTAAAAGATAAATTTAATGAAAGCATTGTTTAAATTTTTATATTTTGACTTTTTAATAAATAATAAGAAGCATTTCTATAAAATTATGAAATGAAGTATGATTTCCGATTTAATTTTAGATAGTAATTAAATATTATTGAACTAATTATGTATATATCATTTAAATTGAACAATTAATTATAGATTTTGTATTGATATGATCGGTACAGAATTTAAATGTAAATTTAAAATGTCTATAAATTTTATTATTAAACATACTATAAGTTGATTGATCGGTTTATTATCTGTTTATGTTGTGTCTAAAGACAAATAAAACATAATAAAAATATTAAAAGAAAATTTAAAAAAAAAATATATACCTAAAAGACTTCATTTACTTTATTTATTAACAATAAATGTAACTTAGTCATTTTTTTTTCAAACTGAAATAATTGTATTTGATCTCAATCAAAATAGTAATACAAAAAATTTTTTTTTATCTAATTTTTTTTTTATGGCAAACAATGATGCCTGTATGTATGTAATTGTACATTGATCATTTATACAACAAATAAATTTCCAAGGTATTCAAGTCTAGTCACATAATCATTGAGCATATAAACATCTGAATGATTTCGGAAAATTTCTTTATATTTATTTTTATTTTATTTTTTTTTTTAAAAAAACAAGTAAACAAATTTTCTTTACTTTGATTTTATTTTCATTCATTTTCGTAAAGAAAAAAAAAATAAATAAATAAGTCATAGTATAGAATTATTGATTTAAATGAAGTATACCCACATATGATCATACCATACGATCGTGTATTGGTATTGGTATAATCAATCATGTATCGAAATCGAACTAAATTTGTATATACAAAAGCAATAAAGTATATCGTTATATTTTTATCGTATACACGTGATTTCATGGTCCATTTGATTAATTTGAAATGACAATTGATCACTTATTTTTATTTATTTTTTATTGTGTACAAAATTTAATATGACAAATACAAATATAATGGTGGGCTTATTATACGAGTATGTATGAAATGTAATGCATTTTCTTATATGTATATAAGTAAAAAAAATAACTTAAACGAAAATAACCAAAGGGAATTTAAGTAATACCGTACACTGTCTGTATTATGATCATTGTACAGGAAATTATTTAATTATGTGCCTAAGTGCTTTGCCATCACAATTCCATACATATTTTAAAGCATATAATAAATAATATTAATGTAAATATACATACGTATAATAAAGGTAACAAAAAGATTAATGATCACAATAAGATGTGATGGAAATCATTGAAGCAGCACAATTCATTCTGCTGCATTAAGAGCATTTGCAAACAAAATATATTTATAAAGATATTTTTAAAGACGGTATGATCATTTCTTGTACATGTTCTTGTATTTATGTGTATACATTTGGCTCTAATATGTGTGTACTCGTATATGTATACCAAGAATGTGTGTATTTTTAGTGTCAATTCATATTTAAATTTTATACCACCATCGAATTACATTTATTTTTTGTTTTTAAAAAATATCACATTTTATCAACATCAACACACAAGTATGTGTACCCATTATTGCAAGTATATACATAAGTATGTCCATTGGTACACGTAATCCTTTTTTTTTTTGTTTTTGCTTGCAAGTATAAAAGATATCAGTTTTCCATTTATTATTTCAAATTTTATTTTACCATTTCAGAAAAATTTTTTTCTTTTATTTGTGGCGCTATGTACAATAGCCATTATCAACAACATCAACATTATTATTGCCTTTTTTATATTTCATTCGGACAGATACACATACATATATGATGTGGTATATTAAGTTTTTCTTTTTTTTGTTTTGCAATTTTGTATTCTTCTTTTCTAGTTGTACTCAATTTAATTTGAAAAGAATCAACATTATAAGAAAATGAAAAAAAAATAATAATAATAATATCAATATAACCAGGTCATTTTCATCATTTTACCATCATCGTCATGATCATCATCGACACTACATATAAGATTTACTTAAAGATGCTTAAAAAATATTTCTAATGTTTTAAATGTATTTATACAAAAGATATAAGAATAATGTATATTTTATATAGTAATTGCAACAGATACTCATTATATTATTAAATAAATTGTGACCAGTTTTACGTATTATATATATACGTATGATTTATAAATGTTTTTTTTTTGTTTCTTATAATAAATAAGAAATAAATATAGAGAGGATGATTAAAATGCATCATCAAATTAAAATTGATAATAATAATAATTCAAAAAAAAACGATAATTTATATTATACCGGTTTATTGAGGTTTGAAGGTCTATGTCAAAAACTTTATGCACATACAAAATGCATTGCACATATGCTTTATGTGCACATAAAAGTATATGAATGTAATACATACAGTGATATACGTATGTACATCATTTTCTACAATTTTATTACCATGTCCATGTATTGTATGTAACAAAGCTATGTTATTAGCTTTTACTTTTTCATAAATGTTATATCCTAGAAAATTGTATTCATGCATGCAATACATGGCAATACCTTACATTCACCCATGTTTGTATATAGAATTTTATATATTTATTACATGACCCCATAGTAAATTTTTTTTTTTTTTTTAAATTTTAATTTCACATTCAACATTAAAAATATGTTATAAGTGATATAATTAATTGGAATAAAAATTAAGTAGCAATATAAAAAACAGTTAAAAATATTACATGCAATTGATTAATTTATGCTTCATTTGTTTAAATAAAAATTAAAATGAAATTTTAACAAAATTATGTATTAATTCAATTTACTAACTGTATATTAAATTCTAGTTTTTCTTATAAGTTTTCTTTCCAATTATTTAATTTTTCTTTTTTTTTTTTTTTTTGCTTTTAGACAAGTAGAAGAAATAAATTGAAAAATGAATTAAATTTTTCAGAATATATTTTTTTTGTTTTCTCTGTAACATGAACTATTGAAGCTATTTAATTCATTTAATTATTATTAACCATTAAAAAATTGCAAAATTAAAAATTTATATGAAAGTTTTTAGTAAAAAGTTACAAAACGTTAATTAAGTAATTTATTGTAGAATACAAATAATTGAGTTTTTGTTATTTACCTATATTTAAAAGGTTTTTTTTTTTTTTTTAAATCAGTTTATTAATTAATTCATTTCTATATGCGTAATTGTGAACACATTATGAAGTCATATTATGTAGATTTTATACATTGTTCACAATATTATCTCAAAATAAAATTAATAATAAAAATTACACAAATAAACATTTTTGTGTAAAATATCGTAAACAATTCAAAATATGGTTGTAGTGTGTATAATGTGTGTATAATTTTCTCGTTTTAGCGCACCTCGTATTAGAAAATTTATTTGAACAACGTATGATGTTTTTCTTTTTATCTAAAGTATTGCGGTGAATTTTTCATTTTTTCATATAAAAATTTTAACAAAAAAAAAACGGTTTTTTTTTTAAATTCAAAAAAAAAACTCATTTACGTACTTTTTCCAGACTTTTATCATATGATCATAATAATTATTTGTTTATGTGTTACATATACAAAATAAATGAAAACCAATCAACGATAAAATAGTTCATTTATACTACTCATTACCACTATATTCAAAAGAAAAATTGCGAATACCATATAATATATAGATTACATATTATTGAACACAATTAATAATTATGAAATCATAAAATGAGTATAATCAATACAATATAATGCAATATACCTATTTCGATTAAATAAACTTAATTGAAGAAAAATTATGAGTATGTTTATTATATTTTACTTGTTATCTCCATTTTAATTTTTTTCTGTTTATCTTATTCTTGTGTAAACATACGATTAAGCAAAAAAAAAAAAAAAAAAAAAAAAAAAACAAGGAAAAAGAAATTAATTAAAATCGCTAAAATGCTTTACAAATATAATTTTACAGGAAAGAAAAAAAAAATTAAAAATACGAAAAAAGAATATACATACTCGCATTATCGATCGGAAAATTATAAAAACGACAGTTGTTTAGTCGTTGTATGACCAATTAAAAACCATATGTTATCATATTTAATGTACGTATACATTACATGTGTGTACGTCTAAATAGCAAATAAAGCACTTTGAAAAAAAAAATTAGTTATTTAAAAAAGCATACAAAATTAAAATTTTCATAAATAAAAAAAAAAAAATCAAACAAAAACCTGTCTCAAATTATGTACACAATTAGTCATATAAAGATAAAATGAAAAACAAATTCTGTTAAAATTAAAAAAAAAATAGATAAATATGAGCGGAAAAATCAATAGAAAAATTAAAGTACATATCTAAAAATGAAATTACCTACATATGTACATTAAAATACATTTGTTATTTTAATTTTGAATCGGTATATACAAAGTAATAAATATTAAAAATTAAAATTCAAACAGAGTTATGAAAAAAAGGGATCTACCAGAAAACAGAAACAAATGTAGTGGTATATATACTGAATACAAAAAAAACGTATTTTTTCATTATTTTTCAATAAAGCGTAACTGTTTTATATCTAATTAACAACATATTATTTTGTTCAATATTGTTGACTTTTAAAATATAGTCTGTTCATTTTTATTATTTTTTAAAAATTATGTACATATGTGGTTACGTCATTCATCACATACGGGAATTCATATTTATTTTTATATGATAAAAAAAAGTTTGAAAATTTTCTATTATTCAAAAAAATGTTTTCAATTCAATTGTATATGAAGAAAAGATGCAAATAAGATTTTAAATGGTTCTTATTTTCAAATATAATAAAACGAAAAAAATTATTAATAAATTTAAAATTTAAATTTTGAATATTGCTTCCATGCGCCGCCAAACAAAAAAACAAAAAAATAATAATTAAATTCAAGAGCCTCTGTACAATACCTAACAGCTGCCACCCGTTCTCCCTTACGTTCAAAAGGAAACTGAATTGAATAGTCATTTTAACCATCTTTTATGCTACTGACTAGCGACCAGTGACCAGTGGCCAGTGACCAATGCATAAACTACTAGACTGGTCTGGTGTGCTGTGTGTTCTATTGCTATGTATACCAGACCAGTGTTGCCACTTATATTTAAACAAATGTGGTAGATAAGTCCTGAAAAATGTGGTAGATTGGGATATTTAAGTTGTAGATTATATCCCACAGTCAAACTAAGTAAAAATACATTTTTTCAAATATTTTTATTACATGAATGTGACTTCTAATAGATAATATAGGATAATAGATAAAGAATGATAAAATTGTAATACCATTGAAAAGAATATAAAAATGTGGTAGATTTGAACTTAATAGTGGTAGATGTGGTAGATCACCAAATTTAACGAAAAAGTGGTAGATCTACCACAATTGTGGTAAAGTGGCAACACTGGACCAGACCGAGTATACATGAAACACAAAAATAAACAAAAATGCGAAAAAAAAACTGGTTGAAAAAATGAGAATGAACTACAAAGCCATGTCCTATTCCTATAGTGCACAAAAAAGCACTTTTGTTATATTAATTTTACATACACGAAGCTGAATTTTTTTTTGTATAAAAATTTTGAAATTTTCTATTCACTTAGGAATTCTGTGTACAATAAAAATTAGAAAAAGAAAATTGCTTATTTTTAAAGGTGAATTTTAAAAATTAAAACGAAAGCATATGAAATAATGTGTTTTTTTTTCGAACGTGTTATTACACTATTTTCAAGTTTTAAAAAACGACAACCATGGTCATATGTCCTGTATTGAAAAACCTCAATGAATAATATACAAATTTTTTTTACTTTTCATTATATTAAACTCTGATCCATTATCTTTTTCCATTATCATCATTTCAATCATCAATTATGATAAAAAAAATTTATTAAAGAATTTTCTAATAAACGGAATGTAATTTATTCTGATTAAAATTTTTTTCCATAAGAATTTTATTTGAAGAAAAAAAAAACAAACAAACAATTCTAATTACTATTTACCGGATGAGTTATTTATTTTGTTGTGTTTTTACCATTTTCAAATAAATACCTTAAGAATTTTCTTATTTTCAACTATTTTTCTTTTTCTAATGGTGAATGATTAGAATTTATTGTTCTCCAACGTACGTACCATCGATGTTAACTCTCTTATTTAATCGTGTATCAACTATCTAAATTACTTATTATGGTATAAAATGATTAAAATCAAATAAAATTGAAGAATTAAAAGATAAAATAACCAAAACATAAATATTTCTGTATTAATGATTAACGATGGTAATAACCTTTAAGTCCCTAAAATAATACATTTGTGTGTGTGTATAGTAAACAGAAAAGGTGTAAGTGCTGTAATATACATATATAAATATGCGTGTACAAACATACATATATTTCATGTGCTTGATGCATACACGTGTACACTGTATTACACTAACATCATATCGTGTATACAAACATTAAAAAATAATTTAAAATTAAAAAAAAAAAAAAAAAAAAAAATTCTTTGTATTATGATTACCTTTATAACACAATAGCAAAGGCAACAGTAATAGTGTAACAATAGGATTTACAAAAAAAAAATAATAATAATAACATTCCAATTTTAGAAATAAATATATAAAACTCAAAAAGATAATGATGATGAAAAAACACAAAAAAACAGATGACGATGACTTTGATGTAAGATTGATAAGAAAAACAAAAAAGAAATGTTGATGAACTTTGGATATATGTACCTTGAGTTTAAGATTCTGTTTGATGTTATACAATAATAAATCTACCTTCCGTTTAATACTTTTTAATGTGATGGTACTGTCATTCATATTTAAAACTCTAAATAAAATGCTATCTACACATATTAACAAAAACCACCTTTTCTTTCTATATTATATACAGTATGATTACGTAAAAACAGATAAAAAGCACACGTCTTACTGTTTGTTACCTACATATACACACGTACATCTCTCAACTTCATATAGTCATTTATACCCATCATATAGTCACAAGGTGGTCATAGATAAATTAAAACTAATAAAATATTAAAGATCTCTACAAATTTATAAAGTGATAAAATATTTGAATGCATAAAAGTCAGTTAAGATATTTTATGCGTTTGTTAAATAAAAAAAAAAAAAATTGGCTAATTTTAAATAATTTTATATACTAAGCCTGGACAATGTCATATAGTCCAGAGTCAAATGTGATTAGGTTCCTTGCCCCTTAAAGAAGAATTTTTGTTTTTTTTTTTTTTACTTGAGACTTTATTTTTTCTTTCAAGATGCACAAGAAGATTTAGAAGATACAAAAGATACAGTTTGCCCGTTAAATCTGTTGTTGTGTTTTTTTTTTTTTAATTTATTTAAATTTTTTTTTCTTGCCTTATTTGATAGCTACTTCATCTTAATATATATTTGCATTCACTCTCGTGTCTATGATGAAAAATGCATCATAAAAAAAAACACAAAAAAACCAATGTTGATGACCACAGAATGATAAACGATTCTTTTTGGTTTCTAACAGCAAAATAAAAGAAGATACAATTATATTGAAAGAAGTCTTGCACGTTAGCGTATACCCTGGCCTATACGATTAAAATCTGTTCGAACTACAAAACCACATTTAACGACAGTTTTTCATTTATATTATAATTAATGTATGTATATCAGAACATGTTGTGGAGTCAAATTAATATTTTTTATTTTCTTGTAATCATCATCAGAACTAATTTGTAGTAATTAGAAGAAACGTTAATTTTTGTTTTGTTCTTTCATTTAAATTAAATAAAACGAGAATGATTGCCTAATGTTTAAATGAAATGTCGATATCTTTTTGGTTTATTTTTAAAAACATTTTATAAGAAGGCTATTACCAGAAATCCAACTATTACCTATTTTGGGTTCTTTTTCTTCTATTTTCCACCTTTTTGTACATTTTAATAGACCAGTCAGTATACCAAATGTACCATGACACTGTCGATATATCTATATATATCTGTTCGATATAGAAAATAAACGTATACGACGTGTAATACATACCTGGTGTATACACGGTAATACATAAAAGGGAAACAGATCATTTTTATTATTTGAAGGACAATGATGTAATTTATTTACCATTTTTTTTTTTGAAAGATCCATCAAAAAATGTTTTGATGATGTAAAATAATGACAAGTGTTTTATATTTACTTTTATGCTAAAACATTATAACATTATTATTGTCATTATTGGGCTCTTATAATGAATAGATATACATATTCCATTATTTATAATACAGGTTTGATATAAAACAAAGGTATCAGAATAACTATAAAAAAAAGAAATCAACAACAACATAATCACGTACATATACATTTGTTATTAAGTACTTATTTGGAATTTTTAATTAAAATAGTAATCGAAATAACAGAGTGTTACATTGACACCCAAACAAAAATACATATTCGAGTGAGATTATTGTCTTAATTTTAATTGAATTTTATTTTTTATTAACCTAATTTATCAGAAATATAAAACAATTAATACTTAAGTATTTCGTAAGCCCATGGTAAACAGCTTATGAAATCGTATCTCAACAAGTTATATAGATTTCTTTGTTTTATATTTCAATAAAGGAACAAAGAAAATTTTAAAATGTGAAAAATGTGGAAAATTTTCTTCCTTCCAAATAAAATTCTGAATTTTGTTAAAATTTTTCTTGTCAACTTGCGAATATCGTTAATGTACGAAAAACAATATGATTAGGACCAAATAATCGTCTTGAGAAATTTAGCATTATTAGCTATTGTACAAAAATATAACAATTAGATCAAGTACTCGTATGTATTCATGTGTGAATCACACCTAACTATAAGAATTAATTTAAAAATTCAAATTAATTTCAAATTAAAAGATTTATCTATTTACCATAAATAGCGATGTAATTTATCAAAAATACAAATTAAATTGTAACTGATGTATAATCTTGATTAACAAAAAAAAAAAAAAAAAAAAAAAAATAGTTACATATTTGGAATTTCAATCAAGAAGATCCAACAGAAACAAAAATGATGAATAATCTTCACAGACATTTATTTGAATGGTTGAAATTTTTTAATCAGCATTCATTGAAAACCTAAAATTGTACCTTCCCACAGCCCACAATAAAAATTATTCAAGGGCGATTTTATATTTACTATACTACAACAAATAATGTATACTCTGTTCATTAATATTATGCACTTAAGGTCTTATGGAGACTACTTAAAGTGGTACCATTTTACATCACTATGAATTGATATTTAAAAAAATTCATCTGATATAAAATAAAAGCTGGATTGTGGTAATACTGCCCGTGAAACAGTCTAATTAGAAATTATAAGAGGAGAAAAAAGACATATGTACTCTCATAAGACCTTAAGTGCATAATATTAGTGAACAGAGTATAGTTTACAATTTTACATACAAACGTAACAAAAAAAAAAGTAATCGTCACTTTATTTCAGTTTTTGCTGATTTCATTCAAAATTTTATTTCAGAAAAACTAATAAATTTGAAAATAAATGCCAACGATTTTTTTTTTTTGTTAAATTTTCTTTTTGGAATAGAGTTATGTCATAAAATGAATTTTGAACAAAAACAAAAAAAAAATAAATTTTTATTTAGCACTTTATCATTAACGTGATTCATGTGAACGTGAGAATTAGTGAAATGTGTGTGTTTGTAACGCAATACTTACATGATATGATATAATAATTTTCTTTTGGTTTTTTGTTTTTTGGATGTACCATTACACGTTATGTTTACGTACGATTTTTCTATTGCAACATTTATTACTGCTGGATTAGAATGTAATTACTTGCTTGCATGTAATTGCAATTGTTGTCATTTAAAAAATGATTAAAAGATCATAAAAATGAAATAATTTCATTTACACAGTAAAAATTTGTCAAAACTCAGTGAATTTTCAGTTTTGGATTTTTTTTTTTTTGTGCATTTTCCGGCGTGTAAAATATTTTGTAAGAAATTATTATTTTTGTTAAATGACAACATATTCATATAATTGTAAAAATGAAAAATAGGAAAAAAAAAAACATTTTATTATTTCATAATTTGAAAATGATATTTAAAAAAAAAAAAAAACAGAATTGTTTGTTTTACATCACAACATGACACTTTAGAAATTTCCTGTATTTTTTTACTTTCATTTTTTTCTTATTTCAATTTAACGGATTTTATCTTTAATACATTTATAATGGATATACTATTGCATCCTATATAAGCAAATTTAAAAATTCCAAAAAAAAAAAACGACATTAATTTTAAGTTTTTTTTTTTTTGTGGAAAACCAAGAAAAAAAAACCAAAATTACACGATACTATCATTCAAAATAAACAATCACGTATAAATGGCATGTAATAGATAGTTATATCAGATTATTAATGTATCTAAAGAAAACAAAAAAAAAAAAAATGATTATAAAAACAACTAATAAAATATTTATACAAAACAATGATGTATAACTAGGTACATACATACAAATCGTATAACTTTCTTCGATATCATGATAAATAGATGTGCATGCATATTTCTTGAAAAATTGAAGAAGCAAACAAGTAGAAAAACAAAAAAAAACATTATAAAGTGTTGGGTAACAAAAACAAACGAAATGTTTTTGTTGGTTTCAATATTTTTTTTATTTTATTATTTTTTTAAATTTGTTTGTTTGCCTTGTTAATTCATTAATTTCACATGTACCATGTTGTATTTATTTGTACATGTACACCTGAGATATTTTTGTAAAAAAATTATTTTTTTTTTTACCTATAATTAGTTGCAAAAAGAAAAGAAAAAAAGAAAAAAATAACGAAAATTTCTCAGAATGTAAATTAATGAAATTAAAACAGAAGTAAAAAAAAAATTAAGCCCATGTATACAAGCAAAAATTTCACTTTTACATGAATTTACATTAAATAAAAAACAAAAGTAGCAAAAAAAAAAAAAATTCAAGTAAAAATCTCCATGATTTGTGTTTTTCGATGATAATACAATATAATAAACATCATTTTTGCTTCATTAAAAAAAAATTAATAATAATTGAAAAATTTCAGCCTCATTAAAAATTAATTGATATTTTTTTTTTTCTTGTTGTACCTATATTATGTTAAGTAGTAAACAAATACGGAGCCAGAGGAAAGAGATCGTTTTTTTTTTTGAATTAAATAGTTCACATGATGTTATGCATAATAAAGGAGTCTATATGCGAGCATATTAAGGCCCACCTACTACCACCCATTGCTTGGTATTTAGAGTACTTTTATTTTTTTATTTTTTGTAAATTTGTAAATAATAAGAAAGCATGAAAATAACATAAAATAATAATTAAAAAATAAAATCAATTTTTGTTTTTATTTTTTTTTTTTAATTATTATTTTCATTTAAGTTGTTCTTGTTGTAATTCAAAAAAAAAAAAAAAAAATGTTTTCTTGTAATTTTAGTATGTACCCATGATGTTAATGTAATGTAAAATTATTTTTTTTTTCTTCTTTTATTTTTTTAAATTTCTTTCCGCTACTGTTTATTCATTTTGGTATGCTTTAATTAATTTTTTTTTTTCTTGTTTTAATTTGTACATACTATATGTATCTTATTTATATTATTAAATTTTTATTACACTAATTTTGCATATGTGTACATAATTTTAACAGAAAAAAAAATAAAGCAATCAAATTCCAAACATTTTTCTCTTTACTTACATAAATTGTAAATGCAGATTACAAGAAAAAAAAAAGAAGAAAAATAATAAAAAAGAAAGAAAAATTCAAAAGTGAAATTGAACTCTTATGATTTGGGTTTATTTTTCGATTTTTCTGAAAATAAAAAAAAATAAAATAAATTAAATTTCTGATTGCTTAAACATCAATCGATTGATGATCACATAAAAGTGAAAGAAATATTATAAATAATTATTATGTACAGTACATACATTCGCTCATATTTACATATATGTATGTATGTATACATAGCTCACTTCATGCGTATACTTTTCCTTTTAAACCAAAAAAGAAGCTGAAAAAGAAATACAAAAAGAGGTGATCCCATGGTAAAAAAATAAAAAATAAAAATAAAAACCAAATTTCATTCTTGGTGGTGTACTATACGTTATTATATAAACGTACGTGTTTCTTTTACTTTCGTCTAAATTAACTTTAAAAATTCACGTTGGTATTTTGTTAACAAAAAAACAAAAAAAAAAAAAAAAAAAAAAAACAGAAAATTATTTTATTTTCTTTGCAAGACCATTTTACACATTGTACGCTCATATTTGATTTTTCATTTTCAATTTCCTATATATTTTGTTTTTTCAATTAAATCTCTAAGTAATGCATTATTTAAACTTTGCTATAATATTACACGTGTGGTTTTTCTCTAACACAATTATTCATACATACATAAAATTTTAATATCAAATAGTACATAAGCAAATAAAATTGATAAAAATGTTAAAATAATTTTTATTGTTTTTCACATTTTTCTAGTATTTACCATGAAAAAACCACAAAATAATTTTTCACATATTCATTCGATAGGAATTTTTCTAAAAATTTTTCTAACGTACATTTAAAGGTTTAAAATCAAACAATCTGAATTTTTGATATGGTAAATAGTATACCTGCAGGTAATGTTGAAAGAATAATTGTTGAATGTAGCAAAATATTGCAAATATAAAATCAGATCTTAAGAGCAAGCCTTAATGGAATAAGAAAAAAAAAACAGCAAATCTAAAAGACTCATGCTGCTAGCTCCTAAATTAGTGTGTGTAGGTGTTCGAAAAATGTAACATAATTAAAATACTTTATTTTGCTCTATAGTTTATATGTACATATGTATTCTTATAGTGAAAATTGTAATAATGGAATGGTGCTTTTGGAATGCAGTTTTCATTCTTTTCATTTCGAATTGTATATCAAAAATGAAAAAAAAATGTATATCGATCGATTTCGATTTGAAAGTCATTCCAACTGCAAATGTACATACCTATATGTTTTTTGTGTGCAACGTATGTGAAATTTAAAAGATATAAAGGAAACAATATCATGTGAACTATTGAAAATTTTCAATACCAGACTTATCTAATTACAAAAATTTTCTAAATATGTATAAATAGAAGCACTACAAAATCATATAAAATTTTTTTTTTTTTTTTTTACTTTTGTATGTAAATCAATTTGTTAATTTTAATTTCATTTAAATGTTCATTTTATTCATTTTCACTTTCTGAGTTTTTGTTTTTTCTTTGCTTTTTTAACATACCAAAAGAAATTAAAATTAATCATATACAGATGTTATGGTCAGAATAGAGAAATCTTCTAAATGCATATTTTCATATACCTACAAATCTCTTATTTATATTTGTTTATTTTTCGATCTAAAATCATTTAAATTGTATGTATGTCTAAGCAATCAAATAAAATTAAATTATTTTAAATTCTATATTTGATTTACAACAAAAAAAAACCTGATTTTCTTGATTTATCCAAGTAAATTTACAGATTACAGACATCCTGACCGTATATATAATGTACAATATAACTCGTAAATATAAGTAAAATGTATACACACATTGCATTTTGATTTCCTAATCATAATTTTATTTTGATTTATTCATTTAGTGTTAATAAATCAAAGCATCTGGAATTTAATAATATCGAATTATTATCAATAAAACTAATGTATGTGTGCTGTATGTAACCTGTGCAGAGGAGCATCAATAGAATGGTAGTATTGATACATATGTATGAAGGCTTCAAGGTGTCATTTAATTTCAATTTAAAATTGAAAAGGAAAAAAAAAAAAAAACAAAAATAACTGAAACTGAAATTATTTCTTCATATCAATTTTCTAATACTTATAAATGTAATCTAATAATTTTAAATTACATACATTTGAAATAAAACAGACAGCAAACTAAAAATCTAGTTAAGAACAGGGTTTTCCAGTTCATCAAAAAATTAAATATACGTATGATATTATTACCAATATGTATGTACATGAAATTGCATGTAAGATCTTCACAAAGATGAAAATAAAAATATTTTCATTTTTTTATTTTTATTTTTTTTTATTTTTATTTTACTTCTAATGTTCATGTTTTTCTTAACTTCCATTTACTTATAGTTAATCTTTATCTGAATTGCTGTACATTAATCATTTAAGTAAAATGTGTTAAAATGTAGAAAAAAAAAATATAAAATTCATGTCATATACACACTGTATGTGTAATATATTGACAATAATTAAAATTATTGCACATTTTACTCATTTTGTTTTTTTTTTTTTTTTAATAATATCTAACATAATTTTCTGTTGAATTTGAAAAAGATGCGGTAGTACAAAAATATACCAATACCAAACTAATACCACTGACAAAGTATTCATTATGGATCGTATCGTAATACTGTGCTAATACCACGCGATCCTCTTTTCTCATATTACAGTAACATGAAAAAGAGAGTTATCTGGTATGTCTCATACTTTTATTTTTATTTTAGTGTTAATTCATTATTATGAAAATCTTGGATATTTTTCAAAATTTCAAAATTTAAACGTTTTCGAAATTTACTAGAAAATTTCACTATATGTTTCACACCAATTACACCCAACAATATACACATGTATATATGCAGGTTTGACTAAAAAAAATTAATACTGATGTTAAAAAAACATGAAAACAAACCATTTTTGAATGTATATCGTATTATTCAGACAAATTGTTGAGAAAAATGAAATAAAAATATGATCATTGATTTGTGTACTAGTTCTTGTAATATGAGACATGATAATTTTGTTGTACTCGTATTTTCAACGAGAAAATACGTATGTATACCACACACATATATATACATATGTAAGTGTGAAAAGAAATCATCTTCTCATCTTCTATCAATTGATATCATAAGATTTCAGATAAAATTTTTATATTTTCTTAAAAACATGAATAAATATTTCTTGTAATTGATCAACAAAAAACAAAAAAAAAAATAAAATAAAAATCGCAAACGACCGTATAAAACCATTATACAACACAGTACAATAAAAAAAAAAAAAAGTAGTTTTATATGAGAGATTGATGATACGTGAATGTGTTCAACTTTTTTTGTATATGTATGTCACAATCGCATATACATATAACATCAATTTAATAACAAAAGATAAAAATAAAATGATTCAAGATTCACTTCTTCTTGTTGGCTGACATACATACTATATATTCTATTTTTTTTTTTGCTTTTTTTTTCTGCAACATCTTTCACACATTATTTTTTTTTGTTTTTACTATATTTTACATGAAAAAAAAAAATGAAAACAAATTAAATATCTAAGTGAGACTAATGTATCTGCAATTGAATGTTATTTAGACCATTTTGATTTTATATTTCATGTCGAGATTTGATCTAATTAATTTTTGGCCTAGTATTATTCTATTTAATTGATTAGAATCAGATATTTTAAATTGAAAATGAAATACTAAAGGATAAAAATTTAATAAGGGAAACAACAACTCATCCTCAAGCTCATTCTCTCAAGTACATCATTAACAGAGGTAAATAAGAAAATTTTATTTTCATAAATTTATATTATTTTGTTAATTAACAAGAAGTCAATCATTTTCCCTGGCATTGTTTTCTATATAATATCGTCTGTTGAATGATTGAACTTTTAAAGCTGAAAATTGAGAACAAGAAAAAATTTCAAAATAAAATCTATGTTATTGGAAATTTTTTTTTTATTTTTGTTTTTAATTGAAAATGAGATAAAATTGGTATCCAATTTTCATTTTTTCTTTTCTTTTGTATACTGTTGTATTTTGATCTCAATTTTGTTACAAATATCAAGCTTATAATGATTATAATCATTAAAACATAAAAGCGTATTGTATTTAAATTTGATGTTTTCTTCTTTTTTTTTTTCTAAACGAAATGAAAACTTTGATGCTCCTTTTTTTCTATAAAGAAAAACAAGATCAATGATAAAATGTTATATTTTTCATTTAAAAAAAAAAAAAAAAAATTTTATACTTGCTTATTGAAATGATATGTTTGTGCAATTGACCTTGATATTGAGAATAGATAATATGCAATTTTTATCGATAAAATAAAAAAAAAAAAATTTTTTTTTTTCTTTAAGTATCTACACAACATTGTTGTACAATAATCCACGTTAGTATGCATAAATGAACATAAAATTTATTCACATTTATTTGGAAGAAAAAAAGGAGCAGTTATAATGATGTGCAGTTGAATAGTTGATCTACAACATTTTTAAAATGTTGCTTAAATTATATTTAGATATTTAATTTATTTTTTTGTGTTTTGCCTGAATGAAACTTTTAACAATGCATAATAGATAATAGGATGTCATTTTAGCTATTTTAAATAGAATATTTTCATAATAATTTATTTTCTTTTTTATTAGTGAAATTTTTAGCGAATAATATATGGAAATAAAGAGATGTAAAAAGAAAATGTTTAAAAACCGTTAAATGTTATTTTGCCTTTAGGATAAAAATAATCAAATAGAGCATTTCAATTTCTCTAAATGTTCTCTACTACTTTCAATTGAAAATAGATTAAATATTTTAAAATAAATGTATTAAAGTGAACATCTCTTGTTCTTTATTTAAATAACTCGGATGTAATTTATCAAGCAGATAAATATAAATTTATAATTACTCGAACTAGAAAAACATTTTCAAGATCCATTTGAGGATCTTCTAAACATAAGACTTAATACTTGTCTTATAAAAACACCAGTCACCACCCTTTATATTCAAACACACTAAATAATGTCCATTAATTATTAAATATGAAAATGATTGATCTGTGATCTGTTCTACAACTAATCAAATTTTATCAGTTTTGTAAACAAAAATTTAAACAAAAATTATTTTTGCCAGTTTTAAAATAATTTTTTTTTTTTTTTTGTAATACAAGGAAAAACCTTGTAAATAAGAAATTTGAGTAATTGTTAAATATTTTACGAAAATTTAAAATTAAATGATTTTACCCAATTTTTAAATATAAAAAATTCGTTAATATTCAGAATGAATATCTATTCAAAATAATTTTCAAAATACATACATACGTATACGTTAATGCTGTGCAGTGTGCATGTGACCTATTGTGTCTTGTGCTTCAATTCAACATTGTATCGATTTAATTATATTTTAGGTTTATTTTTCATTTGAATAAAAGAAAATTATAAAAGATACAATGAAATAGTCAATTATTATTATAATTTTTTTTTTTGTGATTTTCTTTTTTCATGTTATTTAAATTCAAATTGTACATTATATTTAATTTGTTTGTATTCTCTTTTTTTGATTTTTGTTATTCATTTTATAAATTTTATTAGCCGTGTATAAAATATAAAAAATACAATGATATATTTGAAAATTGTTACAAATTATTTGTATTTACATGTAATGTTCATGCATGTAGTACATTTTAATTGTTATCATTTTTATTTAAAATTTTTTGATTACATTATTATCAAAAATATGTATATTGTATACACACGAAATATCCCAACACAAATTATGATTTTTATTTAAAGCAAAAAAAAAAAAAAAAAAACGAAAAGAAAAACAAATTTTACCGTTTAATGAAAGGTTTTCTTTTCTTTTGTATTCAATAAAAAAATGAAAATATTTTCATTTTTATTTTCATTTATAGTAAAAATATTTGGTATGTAAACGGTTATAATTTTTATTTATTTACAGCTGTACCTTACACACATATGATCTATACATGTGTGTTTTTTCTTAAAGAAAAGTATTTTTTAATTTTTTTCTAAAAAAAAATTTTTTTTTTTTTTATCCAAAAATTAAATTGATGTGTAATAACTATAACCGTTCTTGTATGTTAAAGTTAACAAAAAATCTAATGAATTTCTATTTTCTTTCATAGAAGCAAAATGGTCAGTATTTTTCAAAATCTACTTTCATACATATTTTATAAAAAATAAAAATAAAAAAATAAAAAAAATAGAAATAAATTTTGATTCCATTACAAAATGACCCTTTTTGGTATAAGTAACGTGTACAGTAGCATGTTAGTCCGATATCTATATAAAATAAAAATAGAAAAGTGTGAATATCCACATCAATTTTAATCGCATATATTTTTTACTATTTTCTTTTTTTTTTTTTAAATGAACTTATTAACTATTTTCATTTTGCTGAAATTATTTAGATACATTTATAAAATAAACAATTTAGTTTTCTTCAACAGCATTTTACTTAGATGGTATACATGGGTACATGCGGTTTAATTTTTTTTGTTTGATATCCAAGTAATGTACAAGAAATCTCTAATAAAAATTATTATTATAAAGTGAATATTCATTGACATCATGTACAGTAAATATGAATTTGAAAATGATGATTATTATTATGATTATGAATACGAGACCTATTATTATGCTTACAAACAATAAGGAAAATACTTGAAATTAGAAAAAGAAAATACCTATAGTAAACGTTTTTTTTATTTTATTTTTGCTTTCTGATTTCAAATTTCACTACGAAATGTTTTATTATTTTTTTTGGATGCCCCAGTTTAAGGTGGACATCAGCACGCTATTGCATGATGTATATGTACTTGTATGGTAATAAAAAATAAAAATAAAAATTCGTCATAAATATCTAAAAGAGAAAAACAAATATGTATTCATCTTTTCCGGTACCCTACTATGCATTAAAATTGCTATAATTGCTGATGACACTTTTGTCTAGGTCAAAATATTATCACCAATTAAAATGTACACATACATACATACACATGTATGGAATTGTTGTAAAGATTGTTAGAAAGAAAATGAAAAATTTTCAATTTTTTTTTAAACATTATTCGTTTTATCGTTTGACATCAACAAATTTAATCTTCAAATAAAAGACTAAAGGAAGAATATCATTATTGTAATTAAATTATAGACAGAATCATCGTATTATTACAAATTTTGAACATAATTTTGATTATATTTCGAGTGTAACATCTAAGAATTATTTACCATCTTTTGATTCTCTTCCGTTACTGCTTAATTGTGTCACACCATTGAAGAACTTTTTTGCTTATATTTAAGAAAATAAATTATTATAACATCATAGAGGTAGATCACTAAGTGATACGCCGTGAATACAAAGAAAATATTAAAGAAATAAATTAACACTTTTACTATCTACATTCAAAAAATTTGATTAAATGAATTTTGTTCAATTTGTATACATTTTTTTTTCCGCTTTCGATTATAAATGATCATCATTTCAACAGGAAGAATTTATAAGCAATCATCATCATCATGAAGACATCTGCATGAACATTAATATAAATGCATGAAATTCTTTCACATGATTTTTTCTTGATATACAATGACAATTGTCTTTTTGCATCTTTCTCTTATCCATTTGATTTAAGAAAATTGCAAAAAAAAAGCACATTTGCATTTCATACGCATCCGTATTTTATATATATCCAGCAGTATTTTACATTCACTCTCTTTTATTCAACAATTTTCATTATCATCTCTATAATAGCGTACTTGAAAAATAAACATTCGCTAAGCAATCATTTCAATTTAAATTTTCTTTCGTTTTTTTTTTTTTTTTTTCATTATTTATTTTTCTATCATTTTAATTCATATAAATAAATTGCAAGTGATTGTGTATTTGAAGAAATTTTATTTTATTTTTTCATTTCTAAGAAAAAATGTTTGTTGATCTTTTGGATAATTTATATTTTCATCTTTTTAAAAATTTTAGTTGCATTTATGGGTATATAATATACGATTATATGTTAATAAAAAAACTTACAATCACTACCTATATAATTTACGTTTTAGTGAATGGTAAAAAAGAAAATAAATTGGACAGGTTCAATATACAAAGTCTAAGGCTCCAAATATGTCGAACTGAATTTCCAAATTCATTTTTATTATTCAAAGTTTGAAGACTAAATGATGTTGTGTACCCAGTTGTAGTAACAATAACAATACCGTCAAGGTTATACTTGTTAAATTTATGTGAGATGTGATCATTATGAGAAAATCAAATGAAAATTCATTTTGTTCAGATTTAGATTAAATCACCATCAGCTTAAATGAATGGACTGTGATATGCATATACCCTCAGACTATTAAAGATAATCGCTTGTATTGCAAATATTTAAAATAAAATTTACATACACCGTACGTATTTTCTATTATTTGTTTATCCATGCAAATAATGAAACTTAAAATTACAGAAAAAAAAAATTTGTTTTTTTTTTTTTTTGTATTGTAAATAATATCTTATTCAATATAATAAATAATTTCTCTTTTATAATTTTCATATTATACGTAAAAATTATATGTATGAAATTAATACGTATGTTGGTATATACTAACGTAAAAAATCAGTAAAATATCCTCGTGTTGCTTCTCATTGTACACACACACACACACATATGCATACAATGTAACATATATTGTACATTTGGTATATTAACTGCGTTTATTTAAAATGAATTTTCTTTTTCTATTTTATTTTCATTAATAATAAATTAAATATTGATTTTATTTGTTCATATTAAATAAAATTTCTTTTATTATATTAGAGTAATTTTTTACCTTTTTATTTTATAAAATTTTATAATCTGATTTTTCAAGTGTATGTACATATATAATCAGATACTTGTAAATTTAATTTCATTTAGTTCAAGTAACCAAATCCAGACTTCTATAATTTTTTTGTTTTTTTGTGTTTTATTGAGCAACATATTTACATGTTTTAATAGAAGAAACAAGGCTATAAGGTTGCACTATATACACGTTATTTAGTTGTAACATGAAAAGAAGATAAAGGTGAATTTATATAAAAAAGAAAAGATATAATAAATTAATTAATTTAAAAAAAAAAAAAAAAAAATTAAATAAGAACAGATTTTTATCTAAATTGTATACGAATAGAGATACACATGTGTATGTGTGTTTAGATACATATAAGTATGTGCACCCATTTTAAATATTAATAATTGTAACCGACAATATATAAATTAATTTCATATTCAATGTAAGAAAAAAAATAAAATAAAAATGAATAGTCTACATTATTTTAAAGCATGAGAAATTTCTCATAAGAAAATGAAATTAATTTTGAGAAAAATGAAAAAAAATAAATAAAAAAATGAAAAATTTGTACTCATAATAAAACCATAGTAACAATAAAAATAACAACAACGATATAATAATAAAAAAATATAATCATATCATAAATTTCAAATAAACAAGAAAATAATAAAGTAATAAAAGAAAAACCAAAAAAAAAATAAATAAAAATAAATAAATAAGAAAAATGAAATAAAAATATAGCATGCAGATATATGATGTGCAGATTGCAATAAATAAAAAAATAAATAAATTATACAAAAAATTTTTATTTTTATTTTGTTTTAAATAAGATAAATTAAAATGTACATGATTGTGTACAACACAAAAAAAAAAAACAGAAAAACAGAAAATATATACAAAGTAAATAAACAAATTTTAATCTTCAATTACAAGACAATCGAACCAGAAAATTTCTTGAAAAACACCTTCAAAATGTTAATTAAATTCAATTTGTTTTACTTGTTGAAAAAAAATTATATTGTATATTAAATAAGATTAATTGTCATGCAATAGTCTTCTTATTTAGAAAAAAATAAATAAACAAACACGTAAATTTTTTTTTTTTTAAATAAATTGTTTCTTTTTATGGTTTATGATGCATGATAAAAAAAATTTAAAAAAATTAAATGCATACACGTAAATGCATCTTTTAGTGCACTGTGCACTTGACTTTCAATGAAATCGAGTAATTTATCAACAAAAAACTTATTTGGAATTTTTTTTAAATTTCGATGTCGGCGAGAGAAAAATGTTATCGCGAAGGTATACAATGCGAATGCCAACGAATGCCATACATTAATATCCAATCTGGGGTATCATCATTATCTAAGATTTCAAAATTCTGTTATTTACTTCTTTTTTTTTTTTTTTTTGTAATTATCTAAGAACACGCATACCAGAACAGCGAATTTAAGAACACAAAATATTTACTCTGTATTTTTCTTCGTACGAACCATTTAAATTCTTCAAATAAAAAATATTTAAATAAAAATAAACAAATTTGCGTTTGAAATTTAAGCTTGCAAAAAAAAAACGTGTTTGATTTTTTCATCTTCACATTTTTAAAAAAGATTAGTAGATAAAAACTGAAAAGGAAATAAAAATTAAACAAAATAAGAAAAAAAAATTATAAATTCTCATCATCCCGCTGAGAACACTTTGTTTTGCCGGTTAAAAGTTAAAATGTTCGATGTTATAAAGAAAGATTCTTTCTTTTTTTTTCCTTGATTGTTCTTTTGATCATACACTAGTTACAATCAGTGCTATCGTTTTGCTACCAGTTACGTCATTCATCACATACGTGAATTCATATTTATTTTTATATGATAAAAAAAAGTTTGAAAATTTTCTATTATTCAAAAAAATTTTTTCAATTCAATTGTATATGAAGAAAAGATGCAAATAAGATTTTAAATGGTTCTTGTATTCAAATATAATTAAACGAAAAAAATTATTAATAAATTTAAAATTTAAATTTTGAATATTGCTTCCATGCGCCGCCATACAAAAAAATAATAATTAAATTCAAGAGCCTCTGTACAATACCTACCAGCTGCCACCCGTTCTCCTTTACGTTCAAAAGGAAACTGAATTGGATAGTCATTTTAACCATTTTTTATGCTACTGACTAGCGACCAGTGACCAGTGACTGAATAAACTGCTAAACTGGTCTGGTTAGTAATTTAGTATGCTGTGTGTTCTATTGCTATGTATACCAGAACAGACCAGTATACATGAAACAAAAAAGTAAACAAAAATGCGAAAACAAACTGGTTGAATAATAAGAATGAACTGCAAAGCCATGTATAGACTATAGTGCACAAAAAAGCACTTTTGTTATATTAATTTTACATACACGAAGCTGAATTTTTTTTATATAAAAATTTTAAAATTTTCTATTCATTTAAGAATTCTGTGTACAATGAAAATTAGAAAAAAAATTGCTTATTTTTGAAGGTGAATTTCAAAAATTTAAACGAAAGCATTTGAAAATAAATATTTAATAGTCTCATAATTATGAAACTTTTCGTACGTGATATAATGCTTTCAAGTTTTGAAAAACGATAGCACTGGTTATAATTTAACTAAAAGACATATGTACGTGTATGTACTTGAGTATGTGATTTAATCTGTATATATGTACGTATTAATATTTTGAGCTTTTTTAGATTAATAAAAATATATAAATTTATTGTTAATAATGAAAATATTAAAATAACTTAGATTTATTCATGTCACATAAAATCAAGAACATATCATTATAAAATTACTGATGGACAAAAAAAAAAAAGATTTCATTCAAAAATCTAAAAAAATTTCGTTACAAAGAAAATAAAATCAAAAATCTAAAGGTCTCTTAGGAAATCGGGGGATTTTTTTCAATGTTGGGCGAAAATGAATTATCGACATTTCGACCTTTAAATATTTTTTTTTTGAAAAATGATGAATCCAAAATTTCGATAATCATTCTAATATTTACAGCAAATAATTAAATTTGATCATTTCTAAGAGTTATAATATCTAAAAAAATCATAAGAGGTCGAATAGTATAAGAAATTCAAAAAATAAATTAGAAATACAGAAACCAGAAAAAAAAAGCAAATAGTGTGGGTTTATAGCAAAAATCAAATATCTATGTTCGGTTGCCATGTAGTATCTTTAAATGGACAAAATGATGAAGGTGACAAAGTTTACATTTAGTATTTATGACCAGAAAATGTATCTTTTATTTATTTTTTATTTTATTTTTTTAAAATAGTTTTTGAAATTTTAACTTAAGGTTTATTAACTAACTATAAAAACTGGTAATGGACAATGTAGATCGTTTCTGTGTAACAAACTGAATCTCTTTTAAAAAAAAACTCTTTTTTTTTTTTTTGTTTGTTTTTCCCTATCTTTTTTATTTTGTTCTTATTGCAAATTCAGAAGAAAAATTTCTTTGAAACCGGTTCATGGCCCTGTCTATGTATATAAAGACATATTTTATAGATACAGAATTTGCGCAAGTAAATCAAAGTACATATTAAGAATCTGGCCAGATCTGTTGTAAAGTTTAGTAACTTTGTAAATTACAATTGTATCAAAAGAGATTGGGATGAAAATGGAATTTTGTCTTGTTTGCAATTGAAACAGTTCAGATCAGAAAATCTCTTGTACCTTTTGCTCTTATAAGCCCCAGTATACGATTTTTGTTTTTTGCTATTCAACAGTGATGATGAGTGGGTTGAAATTGTTGTTACGACATTTTCCTTTTTCTTTTGAAATTTCTTGTTCCCTGTAAGTACACACAATTACTTAGGTCCAGTTTGGGCACATTCCAATGATATGAAAAGCATTAAAAAAAATAAATAAAAATAAAATAAAGTGTAGGTACATAATATACAGCACGTACAACATACAACGTATCAAGGACATAAAAAATTTACAACAATTACAATGATGAATTGTAATTTGAATGTAATGTTAATATTAAGCGTTTATAAACTATTCATTCCAGTAGCATCTGAAGAAGATACAATAGAATTTAAATTGGCGTCTATATAAGTAAAAAGTACGAAAAGGTTTCAGTTATGCGATGCCTTAAATAAATGAAAAAAAATGAACAGATTTCTGTCTAGTCTCCTTCAATTTTTTTATTGTGCAGAAAACAAAAAAAAATCGTTACAAGGGAAAAATTTGAAAAATATTTTTTATTTTTCTCTATATAAACGTACATATATTGAATTTTATTCATGTAAGCATTACTTACCTCGCTACCAAGTTTCATTTTGATTATCTCTTTTCAAATTGATTCTTTTAATTTTTAAATTTTTAATCAATTTTAGAAAAAAAAAAAATTTTTTTTTTCTTTTCTTTTCCTAAAATACAGTTAAATCCAAAAGAGATTATTGTAATACACTGTAATACCTTCCTTAATGTTCAAATAAGTATTCCTAATAAAAAGTACTAGGTAGTTTGTTTTGGTAACATACAAACAAACACACATAAAATAATTATTATCAAATGTAATTTACAATAAACTGGAGAAAGGGGATTTTTTTTTTTTTTAAATTCAATTTTTATTCAAACAATATTTTTGTCTGAACACAAAAAAAAAAACACACAAACGCACACACAAAACACAAAAAATGTAATTAAAATTATTTGTTCGTTATTTTTTGAATTATTCTCAAATTTTGTATTTTTTTTATTGTTGCTAAATTTGTTCCACTTGACCCATTTGAAATGATCTCGTCGTTATTTATTTAGCTTTTAAATTTTTTTTTTTTTTTACTTTCTGTTTTCTTTATTTATTACTAAAAAAAAAAAAAAAATTTACTTTTCATTTAAAATTCCATTTAATATCATCTTATTTGCCCTTTTTGCATGCATGTTACAAATAAAAATTGTTTTCAATGCTCACCTGGTTGCTTTATTTTCGTAAAAAAAAAAAAATTTTTTTTTTTTTTTTTTTTGTATTATAAATTCAGCTTCTTATGCGATTTTATACAATTATTTATGATTAAACCATTTTTTTATTTTTTTAAATTAAAATTTAAAATAACTTTAAAGTCATTTTATAATTTAAAAAATTATGACGAAATATTTGTTCATTCTTTTATTCAGATTTTTATAAATTATGTTCAGTAATTTTATTTTTAAAAGAAAAATATTAATTAAATTAAAATAATTAGTAAATGTGATTTTAATTGTGTCGTACTTTAGATTTTGATTTTTTTTTTTTTTTTTTTTTGGTCTGTTAATGATGCACTGGTATAAATTCACTGTATGAACTCTAAATTGGATCAGAAAGAAATTTCGTTTTTTTAAAGTTTTTTTTTTTTTTTTTTAAATTAAAACACTAATAACCAAAAAATATTCTCAGTTTTTGTTTTTTTAAACGAACAATGAACTATCAATTCTTATTATTACTTTTGCTGTTATGATCTTTTAACTGAAACAAAAAAAAAAAAAAAAAAAAAAATTCTTTTAATCACTGAACGGGAACCGGGTATAACGTACAAAAATGCATGTATTATACGGAATGGTATGTAGGAGTATGTATTACATACCTATATATTTTGTGTACTTTTATTTCATACACATGTAACATGTACAGTTTATTCAACTATCCTATGTTATACAAAAGGGTCTAGTTAAAAAAAAAAAAAAAAAATACAACAAAGTATTTTTTTTTTGTTTTTTAAATTTTTTTAAATAAATTTATTCTACCGTAAACGTACACTAAACACCATTAGAAAAATTTACAAAACAATTGACCGTTTCTTTTTTTTTTTTTTTAAATTGAAAATTTAATTTTTTTTAAATTTTTTAGAAATCTTTTTCACTTCTATTTCTTGAGGATTTTATTTTTTATTTTTTATAGAATCAACCAATCTGTTTAACAGACCGACAGTATCTGTTAACTTTATAATTTAAGTAATAAGACTTGAGCTCGATATGCGATTATTAAGCTCTACATACATCTATGTGTATTATTGTACGTTCATACATATGTATATGAGCGTATATCCAATCCAACTTTTATACTATCTATTTTACCTTCACCTGGTTAACAAACTATATGCACGTATACAGCATACGTATATATGAATGGGGGCTCTTCTGACTATTGCATATATACATATGTACATACGAAAGACCAGGTGATATAAATACAACATATTTCATGAAGAAAATATAAAAATAAAAACTCTCATACTCTCTCTCTTATTGTATAAATTTTAGTTTGGTAAAGGTAAACTGTTAACAATGTTAACTGATTTTTTAAAATCTATCTAATATAAATTTGAATTTACAATTGAAATATTTGGATTATTAATTTTCTTTTTCAAGATACAATTATTATACGTACAAGATAATTGATTGATTTTTAATTAACGACTATTTAAATTTTTGGAAGAATTTTTAAATATTAATAATTTTTTCGAACATATTATCTTTTAATCAGTTCGATAATTCGAAAAAAAAAAAAAAATTAAAACTTAAAATTAAAAAAAAAGCAAAGAGAGTAATAAAAAGCTGAGTTTTATTTTTAATTTTTATCATTAATTTAGTACGATCATGTACGATCAGTAATGAAATTAAATGCATAAATTCAAATTCTCATTATGCATCGATGTAGACTAATCGAAATATTACATAAATTGAATAATAATGACCGTGAAATAAATTTCATTGTCAATTATTGTTATTCATTATTAATAAACTCATTTGAATTTTTAATTGCAATAAATACAAACATATGGACATGTTTTCAATTACATAATCGTGATAGACACATTAGAAAATTAAATTTCTACATAAATCATTTAAATAATTTTCTCTTTAATATTCTTTGCTGATAATTCATGTTTCACATGTCCTTTTGGAAATTAATTTTTGATTTTGTTTGTAACGGTTTTCTATTTAAAACGTTTAGTAATTATAAACGTAAATCATTTTTAATTTAATTACATAATGTTTAGAAAAAAAATTTAAATCAATGTAAATAGATATAACCCGAAATTTTATTGATGATAAAAAGTTGCATACACTGTCCTGATTATACATAGAAATTCAGCAGACATCATTTTGTGTTAACATAAAAACATCATTATCACATACCCAAATGGCCTCTTAATATTGCTTTTAGTATTTTAAAACATACAAGCATATTGAAATAAATAGGGTACCTGCCGTTTTTTTGGTATTAAATTACGAAGTCATATAAACAATTTTATAAGAATTCTTTTACACATTTTATTCACACATGACACAACATATCGTATTTATCATGATGAATGAATTTTTACTTTTTCATTATTATTATTTTTTTTTTTTAGTGCATATTCCATTTCCCTAAATAATCCCACGCCCTTTCTAAAAATAAATTTCCTGTATGATAACACGCAAAATTCCTATTCTCTATAAAAAGAGATTTTTGTTTTTCATTCTGGATATCTTATATAATGACCCTTTATTTTTATTGTTCATGTTTGTTTTTAGGTCATTTATCCATGAAGCCGCACATTTCACTTTTATTTATTTATTCATTTTTTTTGTTTTTTTTTTTTTGCTAAGAAGGAAAAAGGGAACGAACAATAATTTTTGACCCCAACCATATATTTTATTACACTCTTTTGTGAATCAAATAAAAAATGAACAAATTTTAAATAATTGATAAAAATAATTTTTTTTATAGATAATAATAAAAGTCAGTTAATAAAAGAATAAAAATGTTTGTAGTAAGATAGGCTGATAGGGTATTTAGATACACGATTTTATAAACATTTGAAATTGTAAATTATTTTAAAATAATTATTAAGTAAGTTAAATTAATTTTTAATTACATAATAAAATAAATTCTTTGTTTATTACATATGTTTATAATCAGCTTTATTTTATAATAATAAACTTCTTCATTAATTCATTTTAATAATAAGAAATATTTTAATTCTATTAATTCTAAAAATTAATTTTTTATTTTAGTTGTTTTTTTTTTTTCTTAAAATTTAATTTATTTGTATTGTAGATTAAAGTAAGATAAAAAAAAAAACAAAAATTTATTCTCAAGAAAGAAAACATTTTCTTTTGTACACCAAAATATTATGAAAATTCATTTTATATTTTTATCTTAAATCTAAATTTATCAAATACATTTTTTTTTTTTTTTATTACCTTTAAGAATATTTAAAATTTTTGTAATACAATGTAAATAAAAATTATATAATATTTTTATATTTTTGAATATAATCGATTTTATGCATAGTAATGATGTTGTCTTTTTTTTTTTTTTTTCTTATTACACATATACAAATTAAGTTTGTACATATAAAATACAATTAATGTTATTTTTTTTTGTGTTTCGTTTTGTTTTGTATGCAGCAGAGTTCATAAATAAAAAATAAATTGAATTTTTAAAAATCTTAAAAAATACATTAAAATTATTATCTATCTATTAAAAGCAAAAAATTATAATTGCAATATTGGAAATCTATTATAATGGTTGTGATGGAATTGAAAATCAATTATGTATATCAAATGTGGAAAATTTCATAAATTCAAAATAATTGCAAATTGTTCAAAAAAAAAAAATTTTCGAACCTACTCACATACTATTTACTTTATCTTCTGTACACATCCATCACTTTTTCAATAAAGTTTGATTTTATTCTTTATTGTTTCGTTTTTTATTATTTTTTTCCAATTTTCGTAGTATTTAAATTAACTACATTCAGTCGATTTCATTGATTTTCTACTAAATTTTGACGCCATGTTGCATGATATGGTACCTTTAAAATTTTAAATTTCGTATCTGGCATACCAGCTGATAGAATTTTTTCAACTTTAGCTAAAGGTAATATTTCAACTTGTGGTACATCAGATGTAGTTTTCTGAATTTTTTCGTGATTATCTTCAATTGAAGAACTACTTGGTACTGGTTTCAATACTGGTATACTTTCGTCAAAAACTTTATTATCTTTCTTTTTATCATCACATTGTACAACATATAATGCTGTAACACGTAATAATTCTAATGTTACTACCCATGTCAAAGTACGCAATGTACCTGATAAATTTAATAATGCCTTCAATATTATATTATTTGTTGTTGCTGATTGTGATACATATGTTGGTATTAATAATAATTTTTTCAAATTTTTACATTGTGATAATTTCTCATCAAAACCTGTTCTAACATCAAAATTAACTAATTCTAATTGTGTTAAAGTTGGTAAATTTGATATTGTTTCTAATATATTCAATGTACAACATGGTTCTTGTCCTTTCTCTAAACGTAATCGTTCTAATTTTGTTAATTTCGGTAATACATCTGTTACAAATTGTTGATCAAATTCAGTACAATCACCCAATTCTAATGTTTCTAAACATATTAATTCACCCAATGTACCAATATTTTTTGTACCCAATTGACGAAATGATGTTAATGATAAATGTTTTAAATTTTTCAAATGTTTAAATGTTGTCAAATCACTTTCTAATGAACAACCGTCAATTGATTTCAGTCTCAATTCTTGTAAATTTTCCATATTACATAAACTTTCTAAATTTAACTGTTCATCTTTAATTGTGATTGCATTTAAAATTTTCAAATTTGGATTTGTTTTAAATAAATTTTCAACAATTTTTGATGAACATCTACATAAATCAATCGCTTCTAATGATGTTACATTTTGTATATTCTCAGAAAAACTCTTCCACATTTCATCACCATTTGTATTTGATATTAACATTTTACGTAAATCTAAATGTTTTGTTTCATTACGTTTCAATACAGCTGTTAAACCAGTCCAATTATTTATTTGTGAATTTTTCATACGTACTGTTTTCCATAATGAACGGTGATTAGCAACAACATTCCACATACGACAAACACATGCAGCTCTTAAAAGTTCCTAAACAAAAAGAAAAAAAAATGAATATTTAGTAATAATATGATGATTTTGATATTGTTTTTTGTCTATTAACCTGAACTTTTAAATATTGAAATGTGTGCAATAAAATATCATAACCGATTGAAACATTTCCAAAAAAATTCGCTGTGAAATTTTCAAATGATGCTCGATACAAGGCTGCTTGCTGCTGATTACTGATTGATGATGATGTATCCAATGACGAAACTTTGTTCCGTGCATTTACACCTTTTTTAGATGATAGAGATATTCCACCACTAGATAAATCTGATTGGGCATTCCTAATAATTAAACAAGAACAATTTTTTGTTTTTTTTTTTTGTTTTTAGTAATTAAATCATAATTCAACAAATATTTATTTATTTTTTTCGAACTGATTATGTGTTAGATTTTAAT
Organism: Anthrax anthrax; assembly: GCA_963971155.1. NCBI lineage: Eukaryota > Metazoa > Arthropoda > Insecta > Diptera > Bombyliidae > Anthrax > Anthrax anthrax. The sequence goes on from OZ020123.1 coordinate 3,134,697, forward strand.
AAGGTTCTCAAAGTTAAAAATTCTAAACGATGACTGTAAAAACTTTTAAACTTTTTTAATTAGAATTTTTAACTGTCTTCCATGAAAAAGAAAAAAAGAAAAATAGAACTACAATCGAAATTTCCTATCAACAGAAAATAATTTCCGCCTACAAAATTAATTGTGAACACCTTTCAGACTTATTGTGCCACTTGAAACCATACTTTACTCACTCATCTCTAATTATCCTGCTATTAGTCTGTTGTATATTATCCACAGATTGTCGATGTTGAGAAGATGTGCCAGATTGGGTACCAGCTTTTCGTATAACAACATATTTACGACCTTTTATAACTGCAATTGATTGAGGTAAATTAGCGCTTACTTCAATATTATTGTTATTCTTGGTTGGATTGGGAATATTGCAACTACTATCATAGGTAGGATTAGTTTCTGAGGTTGAAGCAGATGTTGTTAATGATGATAGAGCAGAAGATGGAGAAGCAACTGTTACTGGACAACTTGATATTTTTTGAACGTTTTGATCTGGATTTTGAGAGTATGCCAATGAGCTTTTTATTTGTGATTCTTTACTGCTAATAACGGAAGTAATCGTAGTATTTTCATGTTTTGTGCTAGAAGTACTACTTTGCTGTTCTGCAGATGGCAATGATATTGATACTCCTGACGATGACGGTGATGGTTTTGTAGTAGCATCATTTTTGCATGTCTTAAAAGTAAAAGATAAAAAAAGATTCGATTACATATTTCAGAAAAAATTCTTGAAAATAAAGGAATGAAAATAATTATTTTCTTTTAAATTTTTTACTCACCAAATCCCATGAATAAATTCAGTTTTTCATATTTCACTCACCTCACAAATATACGGTTTATTCAAAATTGCCATGTCTTCAGATATTGATGAGGGGTTTGTGTTGTCATTGCCAACATCTGTTTTAGTTACGTCCTCCTTACCACCGTTTCTGTTTTTATTGGAGTCGACACATTCATGATGATATAAGCATAAACATTTTACACATTGTAATTGTGGTATTACGCCCATCGCTAGGATGCATTGAATTGTACATGGTTCTCCTCTGTAAGCCACAAAATTTAGAAAAGAAAAACACAAATTTGCACCCGAACGACACACCAAGAAAAAAATTTGTTTTTTTTTTTTTTTTTTTTTTTTTTTTATATCCAACTACAATATAACGAATATTTGTTTTTAACAGAATTTTATTTTCAAAAATGTCTCCTCAATTGAACAAAACAAAAAAAAATGATTATTTTGGCCTTTCAAGGATGGCACAGAATGGGGAAATCTTATGAAAATTTTATAAAATAAAGACTAATAAAGAAAAATCTAACACACAAGCAGTAGGAAGTTCTACCATAATTAAATTCCCAATTTCTCTTTTCTTCTTCAATTTACTTATAAATATGATTTTTCAACAAAGAAAACTTACTTTTTTGTTGGTTTAGTAGATTTTGGTGTTGATTTATTTGTCTTGTTCTCAATATCATCTGAATTTTTCGTTTGTACAGTTGGACGTGGTGATGTAATAATAGAGGTTGATTTTACTGCCTATAAATTAAATTTGAACAAAATTATGAGAACATTTACAGGAAAGGAAGAGAAAATATTTGAAAAAAATGCTAAATTACCTTCGCTGCTGTCCATCCTTGTGGTGGAGGACTAGCACCTTTTGGCGCTTTCGGTTTTGGTACACGTTTACCTAAATTATTATCAACTGATGATTTACGTGCCAATATATTTTGATCACTAGTAGACTTTAATTTAGCACTACGTATTATTTCTTCACTTGGATCAAAACCAAGTGGTTCACGAACAAATGTGAAATTCTCAATACTTAAGCCTGGCGTTAAATGTTGCATTATTTCACTTTTGGTACGTAATTTCTTTCCCGCTGGTGTTATATAATACGCTTCACCTTTATCTTTACTACTACTTGGATTTGCTCTCAAAACTAATTCACGTTTCCAGCCTGCTAATAGTGGCTTTCTGTAAATGGCATAACGTGATGATGGTGATGGTTTATCGATTTTTTGTTCTATTGCAACTGCAACTGTCTGATCTACGTCACTTTTTTTATCATTATCACTTTTATTTGTAGTACTTTGTTCTTTATTTTGCACAACTTTAGCAGAATTTACATTTTCTTTATCAGTTTGTTGCTTCTCTGATGAAATATTCTCACAACTATCAATTATTTCTTTTTCTTGATTTTCTGTTAGTTCCTTTTTAATTTCATACTTGTTACTGTTGTTGTTTATTTTATTTTTTTGATTTTCATATTTTGATTCCACTTTCTTACGGATGCATTCATCTTTAAGTCTTTTGTTGATTTGTTTTATTTCTAAAAAATTTATATAAGTCAGTAATAAAAAAAAAAGAGCACATTTTTATTAATATAATAAAACATACCAAACAAATCATATGGTTCGACATCAAATCCATAAAAATCATCATCTACTGATCCATCCAATTCATCGGATTTACGTTTTATTGCATTTTTATTAATTTCAGTACCAATTAGAACAATATTCTCTTCTTGTTCATCTATATAATCCTCTTCAATACACATTCTATCATCATTTTCACCTACATAATATTGTTTTACATCCTCCTCAATCTTCTCCAAATCTTCAACATCATCTTCGTCCATTGCATCATTCTCATCCAATTTTAATTCCCTTCTCAATAATTCATCTTCTTCAATATTATCATCATTATCTTCATTCCATTTATCATTTTGTTGTTGAAGTACTTTCATTTTATTACCAGCATTATCATTATTTTCATTCTTTTCAAGCATATTATCACTATTATCATTCGAAGTCTCATTTACATTTTTATGATTTCCACTTACATTTTCTGCTTCCATGATTCATTCGAATTTATGATTGATTTTAGCTTTTTATTTTCCAACTTTTAGTTTAAAATCAATGAATTAATTTTTTTTTATTTATAGTAAAAAAAAAATAAAATATTATTTTGATTAAAATTTGACAAGTAATGTAAGAGAAAACACCAATTTTTCCTTTATAGGTTATCTTTTGTTTTACTACTGACTGATTACTGAACACTGAATAATTTTTTTTTTTTTTTTTTTACAGAAAAGACTCTTTGAGGTTCTGTTTTTTGTTTATAAATAACATTTACAATTCTAAAATTTAAATAAAATTTAATTCATTTTAATATTGGAAATTTTATTAAAAACAATCGTGTTTATATTAAATAAATGAAATTAATTAATTCACTTTATTTTTATTAAATAATTTACCGCATTTATTCATGTATGTATGTACTTTAAAATTTAAATACGAAAGAAGAAAATTCTTAAAACAAACGCGCTTCACATATAAAATGACGATTGACGTGACAACGACATAAAACAAAACTGTAATATAAAATATTAAAATTATACGATTGGTAGCACTGAAGAGTGGTGAAAAATGACTAAAGAAAGCGTCATTATTCCATATAGAAAAATTGGATGAAAATTGTGTAGAATTGTGTGGTATTACATTTAAACGAGAATTTGTCATGTTTTAAATTCCTACAAAATTGACAGTTAATTTTTATTTTTTCATGTTATCCGTGAATTTGCAATTATACTCTGTTAATTAATGTCATTTGTTTGGTTTTGTTGTTATAGCAAAAGAAAATGTTATATTTTGTCTTCATGCTCTTTCATACAGCGGTGATGATCTATCTTCTTCATTCTTTTCAAATCAAAATCAAACTGAGTAGCTAAGAAATAAAAGGTTCGCCTATGTATATGCAATTGCATACAGCCGTTGAAAATGGTTTAAAAAAATCAATATGCAGTTACTAGTTAGTAAACGAATAAGCGCTACTATACTATAACTACTGAACTGTTAAATTTGAAATTAAGGCGATAATTTATTACGTATGTATTTTATAATTTATAATAAAGAAAAACTAAAGTACATTACAGTAATTGAATGTAAACTAAAATTTCTCACAATTTCATTAAAATCGTGGTAACAGTATTAAAAACAAATTTTTTCTTTTCCAATTAAACGTGCAGGTTTGAGAAAATATTCATCTTCAAATTTTTACTTCGTTTGCTCCATCGGAGATATTTCAATATTTTTCATTTTCTTGTTATCAAGTTTTCCCTTTTTCTATAGACATTATCAATTTAAAAATGAAAAAAAATATATATATATCTAAACTCATTTTTAAATTGTATGTTTACTTACTCTCCCTCCAAAAAATTTTCGTAGTACTGGGATAGCATATATCATCCAAACAACTAAAATTAAAAGTTGTACCATCCAAACATATGATTTATCATACGAGCCAGCTATATTTTTGTCTGATGCAATTGTTGTTGTTTGCTCTGGTGCAGGTGCAGCTGCGGTAGAACCTGCTTCAGTGGTACCAGCTTCAGTACTAGGACCATCAGCTTGTCTTTCTTTAAAGCTTGTAAAGCGAATTTCTTTAAGGGTTGTAGAGGGCAATTCCTTAAGCGTTGTAGACGGCATTTCTTTAAGGGTGGTAGAGGGCATTTCTTTAAGGGTTGTAGAGGGTTTTTCTTTATCGGTTGTAGAGGGCATTTCTTTCGGGGTTGTAGAGGGCATTTCTTTTTAAAATTATTCAAGAAAAAAAAAAATTAAACGGTCAACTACATTTTTGATTTGAAATTATATGTATATCCAATTCGATGGTTAAAATTTGAAATTAACCAAAAATGACTACCTTTTATTTATTGTAAATTTATTTTGAAATTTATTTTCTAATTTTTTGTTGTTGTTTTCTTGAAAATTTTCTTGTATTTTTCCAAATTTTCTTTTTAATTTTTCTTTGTTATTTTTTGTTGGATTCGAATAAAGTTGTTCTATACAACCAGAAAACGGACAAAAATTATATTACCGCCTGCAAAACCAAATCAAAAGTGTTATGCATATGAATTATCTTTTGTTTTTGTTTTTTTTTATGCTTGTCATCAAGTTTTTTTACCCGGCACACTATATTCGTTATTTTATTTATTTATTTTTTTTTTCGAATTATGAAAGGACAAAAATAAGAGTACTTAATTGATTTTTTATGAAAGCAAATTTTTTTATTTAGAGTGATTCATTTCCTATTTCCTTTTTTCAAATTACAAAGTGTTTGAGTCATAAGACACTTTTTTTTTTTTGGAAAGCAATGAATTTGAATAATTCCGAAAATTAATCGATTTAAAGACTTTTCCATTGATAAATTTTAGAAAGCTTTGAAGGAAAGGAAAGAAATTTTCAAATAATCGAATGGGATCGATCGATGAGGAAATCAATGGATATTAAGGTACAATCAAGAATTGTATAACTTTTTCTATGACAATAAATTGGTAACCATTATCAAATTGAATCGCCTGGACACCTCCATAGAATGCCTGATCATCGAACTGCAAAGAAAATCTTCGACAGGCAAGAAACCGACGACGGTTAAGACCACCCCTGATAAAGATGGAAGGATAAAGTAAATGAAGACGGTAGAACATTACTTACATGCTGTAACTGAAGACTTGAAGGAGAAAACCGCGAGAATTGAAAGTAACATTTGAGATCGGTCCAGAAGAAGAATGGAATCGATAGAAGTTTCATATACTCATGCAAATCCTTTCCATAAAACTGTATAAATCCTTTAAGAAAATTACAATTGATTCTTTCATTTCATTATGGTTAATGTATAAATTAAATAAATGTTTCAATATATTTAATTATATTCATATACGCATGTACGTAGATCATAAAATCATTTAATTTATTATTGAAATGAGTATTTCTTTTTAATTTTTAAATAATATTTATTTGTAATTGAATTAATTGGTAAACAATAAATGAAAACAATAAAAGAATCGTTTTATAATTTGATTTTAAATTAAGACGCATTCATTTTACTTTACGTATTCGTATATGTTTGTATATATATCGCACCATAATTCATAAAACAATTGAACAGAAAGTCATTGTTATGCTTTTTTTTTTCCTAAACGAACGATTAAATAACAAATTTTGATAATAATTTAAATAAAAATTTCATTTATCATAAAAATTTGCATTCATCTTTCTATCTACATATAAATAAAAATTCTAATAAATAAATAAATAAAAACATTAATGATATCATCATCGTAATCATATGTATTAATTTTCCTTGTTTTATTATCACCAGAAAAAAAAAAAAACAATAATAGTAAAAAAATAAAAATAAAAATCATTCAGCGATATTTATAGAGTAATAAAAATTATGTACTATATTAAAAGAAAAATACATCACCATAATCGCTTTAATGTATCGATGATTATTTTATGATTATTCCAATCTCACAAAATATGTATTTCGTTTAATTTGTTTCTTTTTTATTATTAAAATTTTTATTTTTTGTTTATTTATTATTTTTAATTACTATTAGAAATAAATAGAATTTTTTACATATGCTTGCAAACAACTATCAAATTTTATTATTTACAAATTTGTCTTTATTTTCAGTTATATAGTACATACATATGTATGTACACTAATGAAAAGACAAAATTTAGTGATGTACACTAAATTTTGATCCCCACTGTATGCATTCTAATTAAGGCATTGATTGCACATATGTAATTAAGGGATAGAATATACATATTTCGCAACGAGCAATATTTTATACATACATATATCGCAATGCAACGAATACTAACTATTTGTTTTAATTGTTAAAGAAATTTTCTGTTCCTTTATTTAAGGATAATAAAAATTCATATATAATTGATTTAACAATATGTTACGCGTTTTACACCTTACGCACTAAGTGCAGTGTAACGAATTTAATAACCTTTTTATTCAAACAAAATTAAATAAGTTTTTAAATCTACGAAGTACCTACGGGAATTAATTTTCATTAGATTCGAATAGCTTTCGTTTGGATAACAATTTTACAACGATTTAAAACGTATAAATAAATTTTTAAATATTTCTAAAATTACAATTTTTTGTGATAAATTGCTATGCTCCGGCGAATATCATTACAAATCTTTTTTAATCCAAATTATTGCATTTTTAAAGACTTCTTTTATTTATATTTTCAAGTTTATAAAATGCTTTTTTGTACTATCTCAAATATTGTTTACCCTGTATATAAAAAGTATCTTTTCAATTTGATATTAAAAAAAACTGGTTAAAGCTTTAGAAGGATGAGACATCAACTTCATAGACGTCATAATTAAAATCATACCCATTTAAAGATGAAGTCATATCTAATTAAATAGTCATATGAACAATGACGTTAATATGCAACACTCCCAATTCAACTGTTTTAAATGCATATACAGTACTAGATATACATATGTATGTATGGCACATTGTGTTTGTATATTACACGAAATAACATGTATGAATGTATGAATGTATATTAAAAGTAATTTTAACATTAAATAATTCATGGAATTTAAAATGATATGCGAAATGCATAGAATTAATTAAAATATGCAATTATTAAAGATCATATTTTATTAGACTATGTGAGACCAGTACTTTCTTAGCTTCATATTCTGATACTATATAATATGCAAATGATGATAAAAAAAAACATTACTAATCCAGTATTTTTATCGAATAACGAATAATGTGTACATAGATTTATTAACTATTTTGTTTATAACACTTTCGAACATGAATCGTTAATTTGTTACTAATGTGATTACGTATTTCTCTTTTTTAAATTTTTGCGCTTTTATTATATGGCCATTGGTCATTTGAAAAATTTGAAATTTGATCAAAAAATGATAAGATTTTATGCAAATTTACATAAGTACGTTTAAAATTATGTTTTTAAACAGTAAAAAATTTTAAATAAAAAAATTATTCAGTGACCATACTTCACCTATAATACACCATCACCGTATGTGCAAATTATTTATTGACCATTTTTGTTTTTTTTTCAGATGGATTTGAAAGAAATTGAGATGCAAAGAATAAATGAATAAATAAAAATAAAATCCTACACATTTTTATTGAAAATTTTGTTTAAAAAAAAAAACGAAAAGAAAATTATCAAAATTTAAATTTAATTCATTAAAATATGTATGCGCGAATATATGTAAACATTTCATTTGGCATTAGATTAGAATTGTAAGAAAATCTACCTCTACATATATCGTTTATTAAAAGATTTTTTTATTAAAATAATTTTTTTTTGAATGAAATATAAAATTGTTGTATAGATTTTTTCGAATTTTACAAGTATTTTTGGTATTCCATAACAACAGACTAAAAATCTTTTACAAAAGGGCCTATAAATATTCGATTAAAATTTAAGAATGTTAATCATATTACGTACAATATTAACATCTATACCATCGAATTTACATGATTAAAATACCATAAATTGACAGGAATAATTTAAATATTTCAAAGTACGAAAGAAATAAATATATTTGAATTTATAGATTAAAATATTTTGTAGTCTAGTTACGTATATAAGCCTATATAACAAAAGAATAAGATGACTTTCAGATGTTCATATTAACGTAAAGTAGAGATATTTTCGATCAATGGCATTTGAAATTCTTCAAATATTTATTTTTACAAAGGTGTAAAATCTGTCATCAACAATCGATTAAACATACACAAATGCATATATGATATACACCTGTTTTACATGACCTATCCACAATATATCACCGCGTGCCATACAATGTGTATGTATATGTAACGTATATTTTAAAACTATTTTAAGCTCTTTTTTTTTGCACAGGTAGATATTTTATATTTTCATTTACTTACAGTAAATGCATGATAATTAAACAATTTTTAACTGATGAATTCTCAGAAATAAAGTTGTCAAAATAATAATAATAAAAAAAAATTTTTTTTTCAATTTATCGGCACATAATCAATAACCCCACTCTCTCCGAATCCACATACTTTTAATAATAATAGAAACAAAAAAAAAATATTTTTTGTAAAATTGAATTTTTCAAGTACGCGATTTATTGAATTGATAATATGAAGTTAATAAAGTGATTTTAAAAATATTATGTACCACACCATACATATAACTACAGACATATACCTATACACAATAAAATACATAAGTACTTACCTCGTTATTTTAGCAATGAATAAAACATGTTAAAAATCATAATTTGATTTAATGGAATGATAATCATTTTGAAATGAAAGCCGATGAAATATCTGATTAAATTGTATATTTATTATTTATGTAGTGGTACAATATTGGTGACATCGATCATGTCTTTAAAATTGAAAATAAACAAAAGAAAAAAATTTTTTTTTTCAAGGATAATGAAGTATTTTTTTTTTTGTTTTTATTGAACGAAACATGTGTAATATACGTACACTCTACTCTGCAATACTCTGCTAACTGAAGCAATCTACTCTGCAATACTGAAGCTATACTCTGTCCACTAATATTATGCATTTAAGGTCTTATGGCGATTACTTAAAATGGTACCATTTCACGTCACTATGTATTGATATTCAAAAAATTCATCTGATAAAAGCTTTGTGAATTGTGGTAATACTGCTCATGAAACAGTCTAATTAAAAATTATGAGAGAAAAAAAAAGACATATTATGTACTCCCATAAGACCTTAAGTGCATAATATTAGTGGACATAGAGTATAGTAATGTAATAAATTTTTGTAAGCAATCTTGATTTCACTTTTTTATACAATTTTTTGAACAAATATTCCAAAAAGGAAAATTCAAAATTCAAAAATTCATAAAACCCGTATACGTTTCACAGTTTCATTTATTATTATCATCTGCAAAAAGAAAATTAAGAAACAAGACACAAAAATGTTGAAACTATTTTAAATACTTTTTAATTAAATACTGTATTATGTAACAATTACATTAAATAAATTTCTAAAAAAAAAAAAAAACAAGAAATGAAAAAATTAAAACGAGTTATTCTTGATTGGACAAGATACATCGCATGGGACAAGAGAAAAATCTTTTGTATTTTTGTTTTTTTGTTTTTCTTTTGTATTTTTGTTTTTGTATTTCAATATGTAATACAGAAAACTTATCTAATTATCTATTTTGATGTTTTTTTTATTTTTTTTTTAAAATTAATAATTTTCAAATGAAACATTTTTACTAACTGAATAAAATTTGTTTTACTTGTTAAAAAATAAAAACAAAAATAAAATTTTTTTTTTTTTAAATTTATTTTTGAATTTTTATAAATTTTTGAATTAAATTTTTCTTTTTAATTTTGCTATAATGTAAATACATATACATACATACGTGCATACACACGCATATGTGTATATGGGAAAAGTTGAAGAAGTATAGTTTCTTTTTACAAAAAAAAAAAAAAAAATATGATTGTCACATAAAATGATTTATTAAATAAATTAGTATCTTTTTTTTTCTGTTGTTTATACATATTTATTAAATGCTTATTTATTATATTTAAAATACACGTTTGTATGTAGTACATGTTCTTTTTGCGTTTCTATTTTATTAAAAAATTTTTTTTTTTTTATAAAACATTAGAATGATTTATTATGAATTTTATATTTTCATTGTATTGTAAAAATTGTGATATATTGGAATTAATTTTATTTTATTAGTTTGAGTTGTATAGAATAAAATGAATGTACAATTTTTTTCTTTACAAAAAAAAAAACAACCTATAAAATATCGAATTACAAATATCTTATAAAATCGAAATAACAAATAAAATGAAAATATTGTAATACAATAAAATTTAACATTCATTTAAATAATCCAGTCAAGTGTATTATTTGAGGCGAATAAAAAAAAAATATGTACAATACAAACCAGAAACGGTTTTTGCAAAATTTTCAAATTTATATTCGTTATTTTATTATTTTTTTTTTTTAATATTTTTTTATTCATTTTATGGCAAATAATTCTTATGTTAGAAATTCATAATTGTATTGGGATAGACCACACGTTAATTTATTATTTCAATTACCTTGAATATTCTTTTCTGGTTCTATCAGTTTATATAGTAATCTCTCTAAATTGATACATTGATACTTTATTGATAATTATTATTTATTCATAATAATTTAAAAAGGAAAATTTTTTAAAAATATTTTTTTAAATATTTTCTCTGTTGATTGGATGTTTTTATTTTCTCGTTATTCAATTAAAATAAAAATACAAATGATCGTTTATTTTTCCTGGCATAGCCTGTAGCTATATCCATCCATACTGATCTATTATATTATCGTGTCATATAGATATATACTCATAATTTAATCATAAGGGTGTATACATTAGATGAAAATCATACACTATTATTAAATATGATGATTCACTAGAATTTTATTGAAAATTGCAAATATACAAATAATATACAAATAATTTACAAAAAATAAATGACAACCATAAAAAATGTTTAAATAATTTCAACAGTTTTCTGATGTTGTAAAACTTAGTAAATTTGCATAATGGTTTGAAGAAGTATGTAGGTGTTTTTTTTTTTTTTGTTTTTACTGCCACCACATTTATACTACTGCATTTATGTTCTAGATCACTATACTGTATAAATGAACATTTTTTTAATTCTAAGTGTTCGAAATCTCTAGAATTACAACATTTATATAATTTATAGATTTTCTTGTCTTATACACTCCAATATATGATGTTTTATATCAATTAAATATCAAAATAAAATATAATCAAAATGGTTGTCACCTTTTTTAATTGGAATAACAAAGAAAATTATTATTATCGCCTATCAATACACACATTTTTCTTTTGTATTTGTATATCACATAGTAGTATTTTTGATTGTTTTTCATTTTTTTTTAATTTTTAAATTAACTATACTACATACATGTGCTGGTTAATTTTTTGTGTACAAATAAATTGTATACTGTATATATGTAAAACATAATAATTCATTTATTTACATAATTAGCCTACAGCTAAGATATCACAAATCATTTTGAAATGAAAAATTTATACAAATAATAATAAATATTTGTTTTTTTTTTTTTTTTTGTACATAAAATAACATAAATTTTTCAAAAGGAGTGTGCAGACATTAAATTACATGTCAACACAAATATCATTTTTTAGATTAATGTTATATTTACATTCATTCGAAAAAAAATAAAATAAAATACAAATGTTATGAAGCATTACAATGAAAATGCATAAATAATGAAAATACAAAATTTTCTTTGTTGAGTTCCTATAGTAAAATTTATTGAGCTGATTTAAAGGACTATTTAAAAAAAAAATACTAAAAATAACCGACATAATTATATTTTATTAAAGGAATTTGTCTTGATAAATATTTTCTTTTTTTTTTGTAATTTGAAAATTAATCAATTGATTCCGTCATATTTTGCCATTTCAAATTGATAAAAAATGATTTAGTTCTATAAATAAATTAATTTTTTATACTTCAAAAGAAAAGACGTGTATTTGAAGTGGGGGAGAGAGCAAGGCCCTCTGAATACTCAGACAAAACTGTCCATTGTACTCGAAATGCTTCTCATGTAAATTAATTGGTTTTTAAAAAAAAAAAGGAAAAAGAAAAATGAAATATTTGGTCAACTAGTTTGTTCGTAATTTTTCTTTTTCAAATTAATCATTTTATAAATTTTTTGACATTAGAAAATCAATCTTTTATATCATACACTGATCATACACTGATCGTGAAAAATGTAACGATTTGTTAATAAAATTCAAATATGTATAAACATTAAATCAGACAATAAATCAATTATGAATTTATTCAAATGAAATTCGTTTGTATTGAATTCTAAATTACAGAATATTAATTAATATGTACAGAATTTGAGGTAAAAAAAAAAAAAAACGAACACATCAATTACCCTACCCTGCCTCATTTTATGCTTTCATAAAATGCTAATTGTCTTTGAAATAGATCTTTCACTTATAAACAATATTATAATTTTAAAATTCATCTCATTTCGTGTATTATTCATGAACACAAATGCAAAATGAATCAAAATAATTTGACAATAATTTCTTTTTTTTGTTTATTGTTCATTTATAATTATTTACATTATTGTATTGTGTAATTTAAATATTTTTAAATTCTTTATGATATTTAAGATATAATCTATTTTAAGTTGTCTAACATCATTTATTATTTCATATTCAAATTTTCAATTATTTTATTTTACATAACGGTTACATGCTCGTACATAGCATAAGCTACTCTAGAGTAATTAGAAAATTTTATTCAACAGAAAAATATAAGTGAGTGTCCTTTTCCTTTAGTAATTGGATTTTCAGTTTTCATTTTTAAATGCTAATAAAACGAGCAATAATTTAAAAATTCTCTCATATCGATTGAATGAGAGAATTTTCAAAATTTAAATTAAAAATATGAAAAACAGAATTTTGAAATTCAATTCAAATTTTTTTCCGATATTTACCGACTAGAAATTCAGTTTATAAATAGCTTAGATTTTAAGACAATAATCACAGATTTATTACATAAAAAAAAAATAAATAAATTTATACATTATGTAATTTGCGCATTAAGTTCAATTAAACAGTCATATTTTGACAATAATTTGAGCATATATTCATTTTTATAAGATTAATTCATTTGCATAAATAAAATCATTTTAAATATAAATAAACGCATAATCAAAATTTTGTGTGTCTATATAATTATATTTGCATGTACACTGCTCTATATAATAATATTACACAATTTGCAATTTGTATGTATAAATTCTACTTTGTTGTTATTGTTTTTTTTTTCGTTAAACCTTTCTTTTATAATTTTATTAATTTATTTATGTATTTAAAGAAAAAAAATTTTTTTTTTATTTAATTTTATTTTTCGTATATAATTTTTGAATTTTTTGTATCATTTATTTGTTTTATTTACATAATATATATAGTACATACATAAAAGATATACATATATGTAAAAAATATACATAAATGACATAGATATTACACACTTTAGCGCTGTTGGATATCAAACAGTAGTAGGTGCGGTTCCTGCTGGCCTTAAGCCAAATGCTTTTTAATTCAATATTATAAAACATATTACAGTATAATATAATATATTTATTTCATTGTATTCGCATATATCATTTATATATATACGTATACATAAAATCATATATCATACACGGTACATACATACGTATATGTGTATATTGCAAAAAACACGTTTATGTATTTGTTAATCTAATAATTCATAAAATAAATTGTTTATAAAACATTATTATATACCTGTTAAACGATCTATTGTCATGGTTAAAATTATTTTTCTATTATATTATGACATAAATTTTAAAATACCAGTAAAAATACCTACCAGCATATAAAAATAAAAATAAAAATAAATTCATATAGATATGTAAATGACTGCAGTAGATACTCGTATAATGATAATTTGTGTGCTATAATGTGTACTTAAGACAAAACTTTCAAAATATTTTTTCCTTCAATGTAATGCAAATAATTACATTCTGATGACAAATATTCCTTTATAAATTATTAATCTTATTTAAATTTTTATTTTTTTTTTTTTTTAAATTCTGATTTATTCTAACGTGTGTGGGTTGAATCATTTTTGTTATCCTTTCTTTTCCATACTTGGCATAATTTTCTTTTAAATCGATTGCATGTATACATAATGTGTGCGCCTTTATGCAATTTTGTATGACATTCAAATGCCATTTTTCAAATTAGACAGTTTTATCAATTTATAAAATCAAATTTTTATGTTTATACATCATATTGTTCTGAGTATTTTTTTTCTTTTTTTTTTTTTAATTTTAATTTTACATTCGATTTTTTATGTAAGAAATAAGAATTACTTGTATATGAATTTGTTTAATAATTTTTTAATAAAATTTTTATTAGGAAATATTGAAATATTTTACAAGATCAATTTAAAATTTAAATAAATGATAAATAACATTTAACCCCTTGTGAGTGAAAATGACAGGACCTCGGCCACCAAGATTTTCTGTTAATTGTTGTTAAATGTTTAAAAATCTTATGACTTAATTTCAATTTACAAAAATATTTAAATTTTATTTTATGATCATTTCACGCATAAAATTTCGCTAAATTTAATTATCTGCTCCCGTACTATTCTTCGAGATTTAATCGTAAGGCAATGGGGTTAAAATTCCAAAACATACAAAAAAAAGATACTTTTGATAAAAAGCCAAATAATAAACAATTTAAACCATCAGTCATTAAAAATGACAATTTTTTCGGACTTTTGTTCTGATCTATACTTGTTATTTTGTTTTTGTCAATCAATTTCAAATCTACGATTGTATTTGAGTTAATCATTTGAAAGTTATTATTGAAGATCATATATAACTCACCTAAACTATCAACAAATCATCATTAAATTAACTATTTTTGTTTTATATACATACACACATAATATGTATGTGTGTAGTTATAGAACGATTGATAGCGCGTTAACAGGTTGTTTAAATTTAATTTTTCTTCATTTCACACACACGAACGTTTTGTTTTTTTTTTTTTTGTTTTCTCGTTTTTATATTTTATAATTAAATTTATTTGACAAGTTTCCATCAACAAGAAAATTTATTTATGAATTAAAATAATAAATAAATTATTTCTATAGCATGTTGTAACGTCAATCATATCGTAATACTGAATTAACTTATAGAAATTAGTTGAAACGCACTATATAACATGAATACTCAAAAATAGCTGGCTTTTACACCTTTAAGACACATTTGAAAATTGTCTTATGACTATGAGACACTTTGAGTATCATGGGTGAGCGAAGTGAGGACTAAAAAAATTTTACCCGTGGCACTGAAAGTGTCTCACATGTGTCCCATAAGAAAATTTTCATACTTATCTCAAATATGTAAAACCCAGCATAAATAAACAATAAATTTTTTTTTAAGATTATAAAATATGAAATAAAATGAATTTTCTTTTCACATTGATCATAATATCAATGTTATTTGGATTTTCCGACTGGTATTCATTGTCTAATGTTGTTGTTCAGTATTCATCCATAAACCTTGAAAATTTTTCATTTATTTAATATACACATTTTCTTTCACTTTTTTTCTTTTCACTTCTTACAATTTCGCATGTGTTAAATAGAATTAAGAAGGATAAATTGAACAAAAGAAAATATAATTTTTTTTTTTAATTTTTCAATGTATAAAAATTTTGGTTGTCTTTTTTTTCTTTTTCTGTTTTTTTTTTTTTTTTTGACTGCTTTTTTTTGTTCTAATTTAGAAAATAAAATGTGTAGCAGGAAATAAAAATACAACAAATGAAAAAGAAAAACATTTTAACTTAATTATTTTATTTATTTTTGATAAACAACGCAAAAACAAAAATTTTTTTTTTGTTTTCGTTTTTTTTTTTTCACAATACATAAAATTATGAATATTAATTTGTTGTAATTTTCATAATTTTGAATTCAAAAATACACGTGTTTTTGTTGTAACGTCAACAAAAACGTAAAAGCATTTTTGTTTTTTGTTTTTTTTTAAATTCCTTAAGACGACGAATTAAAGAAAGAGAAATTGTGTTAAGGCTTAATTTAAGATTACTTGAAAAATTGTTTTTTTTTTACCAATGATCGGAACTGTTAGGTTTGTACCATTTTCTTCTTAGCTTCTTGGTATAATGTCTGTGTAATGTCTTTTTTATCTTGGAATATTGGATTGAGTCCAAAAATTAAAATTTTATACGATCATATAAAATTCAGTATTATGAATTATGATTTTCCATTTTCTTAACTTAAGTTTAAATACAAAATATTAAAATAATTCGTCAGTTTGTTATATCTTAAACTTAAATTAATTTTGAAAGGATTTAAAAGCATAATTTAAAAAGAAAAATACGTGTACATTTCTTAAATATCGTGTACAATGTTTATTTTTAATTATAAAATTATAAATTGATATTCGTGTATTATGGATATTTAATACAGTGCCAAGGATGTCATTAATAACAACGCGTATATTGGTGTAACATATTAAAACATAATGAATTTTTGGCATTACAATTATTTACGTGGGATTGGCCTTATAAGCTATAAATATATACGGTGTGTAGGTGTGTGTGTTTACTCTTTCCTTGTTTTATTGATTATGGCATATTTTTCTTAACTTGATTTTCATTTTTTCGTAAAACGGAAATATCCGGAAGATGTATAACATTGCATGTTTATTAGCGATTTTTTAACTTTTCTCGAATTAAGGAATTAACACACACACACATACACACTAAAATTAAAAAGTCTAAGAAAATATATTGAATGGGTGGAAAACATTTTTTTTTTTTTCCTTTTATGACAGCTGTTAGAAACATTTGCCGATTATATCAGCTGATATTCTCTGTAAAATTCAAATAAGTGTCCTATAAGGCTGTATATATAACGATTTATTACATTTTTTGGCCCTTAGTATGTTTTGTTTGGATTGATATCAAAGCTTAAAAAAAAAATAAACCATTTTTTGCAGACTAATAAAAACGACAGTTTTACATACACGACGTGTCATAATTTCTATAATATTAAATTTTATGAATTTTATTGATGTTGAAAAAACTGAAAAAAAAATTCAAACAATTCGTAGTTTTAGCAACTTTAGTTATATCACAGTATTAACGATTTCCTTGTAATGAATACTTCGTCTATGGTTATATAAAAGTTTTATGCTTTGATTTCAACACCCCAGTTGATAATCTTGTTTTTCTATTGTTCTAAACTCAAAGAAAAATTTAATCCTCATTTTTATTTTGAATTTTTTCATAGATACATATTTTACTTTTTTATTACAGACGTTCGAATTTGTTTACATGAAAGAGAATTAATGTCAATGTAGAAAAATCAGGTTTTTAAATGGTTTTTTTTTAAACTCTGTATTATTGTGCAAAAATTTTCATAATAACCATATTTCAATGTACATACAAATTATGAAAATAAAATTCCTATTGGCTTATGTATGATTCATAATTTTGGAACTTTTTCTAAATTCCCAAGTTCGTATACGTACGCGTTACCTAGGTTTATTTGTATTGTACACTTGTATAATTTGAAAAACAAGAAAACCAAAATTTATTCATATTTAATATTTTGTCTAATTTTTATTTTTATTAATTTCAAATTAAAAAGAAAATTAAATAATAGATTATATATATTATTGAAATGTTTGTATAAAAAATTAAATTACTCATAATTTAAATTATGATTATTTTATTTTGATTTTATATTTGAATTTTTAATGAAACGTATTTTAATTATGTATAAATATTTAAAATGAAATGAATTTATTAATAAAATCAAAATAGTCAAAAAACAATATGATAATAATTATTGTAAATCATACGATCGAGGATTATATGTAGTAATATGTAAGATCAAAAATCTGATGTGAACATATGTACGTGTAATTTTGGTATGACATGCAGAAAATACTCGTTAATTTTGATTACTCAAAGATTGAAAAAAAAAAAAAAAATTCTTTTTTAATTTGTTTAATTTTTTTTTTTTTTTTTGAAAGAATTAAATGCAAATTTTTTTTTTTTTTTATCCAACAAGAAATTATTTTATTACTATTGTAATATCCTCTTTAAAAAAAAATGGATGAATGAATGAATGATTCATAGAGATACATTGCATTTTTAGTTTATTTAAAATACATGACCAAACTAATATGACAACATTGTTATAATATATGATAAATTTATCTCAATCATAACATGTTTAAAAAAAAAAGTAATTTCTAAATAAAAAAAAAAAATCCAAATAGAGCTTAAAGAACCTTCTTAATGTCTTTAAGAACGCCAACATGTCTTCAAATTTAAATGTTTCTACCAGTAAACTTCTACAATACTCATAATTGTGTTATTTAAAATTTATATGATGTAGTATATTGATCGAAAATGGACATGTAGTCATTGATAATACATGGTAGTATGTGATTTACTTGTTCAATGGCAATGATTTTATATATATATGTAATTATTATATACAAATACCAATGAGTATACATATGTATGTATATGAAGTTTCTGTACAAAACATCTGGTAATAAAATAGAGGTTTCATTAAAGGTGTGAATAACAACCATGTATCTATGATATATATATTTAAATATATATGCGTGTATATACATTGGTACCTCCTCTTTTCTAATAAATCTTTTTATACACACATGTATATATTCAGTTTCTAAGAAAAAGCTTAAAATTCTTAAGAAAATTTACGAATGACTAATAAAAATAAATTAATTATTGATTAAACCTCAAAGGTGAAGATCAGTGGCTATTAATAAATAGATACATAAACAAAATAAAAATAATAATAATAAAATTAATAAATAATTAACAAACGTATAGATCGGTAGAAAAAGCGGTAGAAAATGTATGGATTGTCAATAAAAACATGAAAACTTGTTTTTCATTTTATCACATACTCTATCATTGAATATTTATGATGTTATAACATAGAAAATGTAATAAAATACAAGAAAAAGGAATAAAATCAATTTTTTTTTTTATTTTCTTATTAGTATATAGGTATCAGCAAAAAAAAAAAAAATTAAAAAATTAATTAATTTAATTTATGCATGCATAAATGATATTTTACATGTGATAGGCTAAAGGAAAAATATGCAATCCTAGCAACATCACCTTTCAAAATCACATTATAAATATAATCATCAATTCAGCAGCAAATATACCAATTACATATTATTGATATTAGGCATGATGATGTTCATCATCATAATCAAAAAAAAAAAAAAAAAAAAAAAATTAATAATGATGCATTTAACTTTGAAAATGACACGATTAAATCTTTGTTAATTATACATCTAAGTAAATAAATTGTGTTTAATTGTACATTTCATAGAGAAGATTTTAAAATAAATGAAAAATAAATGAAAATTCCATTAATTTACCATATGTACGTATACAGTATGTTCATATTTACCTGTATCCATGTAATAATATGTACCTTGCCTAATAGCATAAAATAGTATAGTTATTTGTTTTATGATTTGCCGTAAGAACTTATTGTATAAATTCAAAAGTAACAAAATGATTTACGAATTATTTAAAATTTGTTTTTTTTTCCTTCTTTTCATTTATTCATAAAATGGAATGTTTTAATTAGAAAAAATTTTCAAGATTTTTTTGTTTAAAAAAAAAAAAATTAAAAGAAAATTTATTTTTTGTATGAATAAAACAAATCAAAACAAAATGATATGAAGGAAAGAATTTAAATAATATAGATAATAAGTGAGAGCGTGCCAATCATCATTAATTTATTTTTATTTTTATTTTTTTTTTATTTTTTATTTGTGTTTTTTAAAATCTCTATTTTTTTTTTTTTTATTTGAGTTTGTATCTTTTTTTTTATTTTATTTTTTTAAATGAAGGTCATTAAAATTATGAAATTTTATTAGATAAATAAATAACAGTGGTTCCCATTTATTTATATATATTTTTTTTCAAAGTCACGAATATGATGATAGTTAGAATAGATTTTTAATTTAGAAAAAAAAAAAAAAAATACAAATGGGTATTAACAACAAATCTAATTTTCTAATAACTTTTATGTAAAATATGCATAATAGCATAATCTGTGTATGCTATAACAACGTATACTACTCGTATATGTACAGATAAAGTGTAAATTTATGATGCTTTTAAAAAAAAAATATTTAAATTACACAATTACATCATTGTATACCTACGTTATATTACCTACATGCATTTACTTTGTAATAATATGTAATCAATGTAATAGACATAATATAAAACAGTTAATTAGAATATTTAATGTTAATTTGTTTTTTTTTGTTCTTTATAATGTAGATATAATTTAGTATACATAATTTACATTGAACGGAAATTACTATCCGCTCAGATATCTTCATCTTGTCTGTTTTATCTGTGACATTCAAATGTACATTAGCATTCACAAATTAAAAAAAAAATGATCATTCATATATTTGATTAAAGATTACTAATGCAAAGGACTTCTTGTTTTTCTTCTTCTATTTAGCTCTACAACCTATTGTGAATTTTGGTCTGATGTTTTGTTTTTTGAAAAGGACACCAAAAAGTCTATAATTTGCTTCTGGTTATTATTCAAATACCAAAATGATTCTTCATTAAAAAAATTATTACTAATGTAGAACAAAAATGTTTACGTTTGAGAGAGAGTAAATATTATGCAAAAATAAATTAAAATACGTAGTGCTTCAAATTTCATAAGTACCTGTATCCCATTACTTTCACGATCTTTGTACGACCGTTACTATTTAAATTTGAATTTTATGTGAATTTCTGTTTCGAAAATATGTTTCGTGTATGTTATTCAAAAAAAAAAAAAAAAAATAATAATCAAAAAATGAATTCCTAAGGACGACCAGTAAATTTTACAAATATCAAGGATACAAATTTTCTTCGTTTTTTTTTTTTTTTTAAATAATTTTATTATTATGCAAATAATTTATATTTTTTAATCAATAACAGAATCTGACCGTGATAAATAAAAATAATTGATAGTATTTTATTGTTAAAACTGTTGATTGTGATGATATGAATGTGCATGTTCACACCATTGCTTGCTATTTATACACTTGTTGAGTGTATGTATGTGTTTGTTAAATGATGATATAGGTATATAATGCACGTATATATTTTACTATACAAAGTGATTCATTTTCAGTTCAATTATTATTCCAAACATTGATTAATGAACATAAATTAAGAATGCAAATTTGAAAAAAAAAAAATTTTTTTTTTATTTTTTTCATTTTCATTTTATGCAAACATAAAAAATGCATAAAAAATTTGTATGTGTTATCGATATAACAAATTACATACATGTGTAATATGTCACATTTATATTTAAGCATAATATAAAGATCTATTTGTATCAAATATAAACAATGTAATGACAAAAAATAACACAAAATATTTTAAAATAATATGAGAAAAACGCCAGTTAAATTAAATATATCAAGTTGCAAAATTATTTTCAAAAAAAAAAAAAAAAAAAAAAAATTATAAAAATTATTTCATGATTTTACACATTTTATTGTAGTAACAAAAATATAATAAATTTTTAAAGACTTTTTTTTTTGCTTATCTTTTTGCTCAACCAAATATATTGGATATTGGCTATTTTTATTCTTCAGAATTGTTGTTTTGTCTTTTTTTTATTTGGTACAAATTACATGTGTACCTGTTTTATTTTAATTTTTTGTACGTAGAGATACAAATAAGTGAATGAACATTGAACAAAATGTTACCTCATATTTAATTTATTTTATATGATATTGTAGGAAATACATTAGACATATTTTGTGTGACTTGTTATCTAATGTAATAAAATTGTTTAAATAAATTCTTCTGTTACAGAAGTTGTTAAACAGATAAAAAGTCACCTTACAACAAAATTTTAACATGATTTTCATTTTCACTACTCTCTGTATCCATCATACATATGTACAATATATGGATTGAGTATTCGTATAAAAATGATCATCATTCATTATATTGTACTACAACCAATCTCTATAATGCTGTTATCATTGTTGTTGGTATTGTTTTTATTAAAAATTAAACATGAAAATTTTCATTATCTTGTGCTCTGCGTACAATGCATAATGTTACAAACCAACTACAAATATTACAAAAGAATTCATAGTGTACATTAGAACACTGAACGTTGTGTGTGGCACGAGCACGGTGGTATAACAACCACAATATAAATAATGTATACACTATATTACATTACCATGTAATTGCAAGCAACACCATTGATAATGATGAATTTATGCATAATAAAAATAAAAAAAAATTTTTTTTTTTCAAATTTACAAGTATCATACATTTGAATTCGAGATACAAGATGAATATATTTAGAAGCTCTTTAACACATTTCATTTTCTTTTTTGTATAATTGATATTTTCGTTAATTTCAACTAAAAAATGTAATATTAAAAAATTCTAGGACAAATATTTTTAAACAAAAATTAATTTTCTAATTTATTCTGTCTAATAATGAATTCAAAGATATTCGAAATGAATAAACTGTAATATCAATCCCAATCTGCTATTTAACACTAAAAGACTTTTATACGATTTTCAAACAATTTTGTTGGTCGGAAGGGTAGAGTAATTGGAATATGGATTTTATTTTGATCGTGACGGATGAAAATCGTATAAAAATCTCGTGATGAAAAGTATCAGAAATCAGAATCACCTAGATCACCGCTCTATCGCTTAGATTTGAGTGATGCGTTATCAATTTTTTTATTTTTAAATTTTCAATAATATAGGTACATACTTACAGTTTATTTTGGAATTTTCACACATGTCCGAAACAGGTCACTCATACTTAATGCACAATTTTTTTTAAAAAAAGGATCTAACCTCGTTTCAGTTAAAACAGTCTTAATGGTTGACTTTTAAATATAATCAATAAATTGTAACGATAATTTTGATTTTTATTGATTTCAGTTAACATTCCATAAAATGACTCTGATATAATTTTATTAATAAAATAAAGATATTTTCTGTGTAATATTCATCGTAAATAAGATGCAAGCATTTATCATAATAAATTTATTATTATAGCAATATATTTACATGCACTATTCAAAAGATATAAATACTGCAAGATTTATTGAAAAAAATATTAAATTTTTTTATTATTATTAATTTTTCTTTTTTTTTTTTTTTTTAAATCTATTTTTTATTACGTTTTTTTTAACGATTTTCATTTTATTGTTTTATTTTTAATTTTCATTTCATTAAAATGCATTAAAAATAAAATAAATATGTAATTTGTTTTTTTTTTTTTTTTTTTTTTTTTTTTTTTTTTTTGTTTTATTTTCATCATCGTAATTTCATTTAAAATGTTTGAATTTAATTTTGCGGTTTTACTAATTTACATGAAAATTACATTAAAGCACTTACATACATGTACTTGTAAGAATGGCTTTTACATGAGCATGTATACATGATGGTAAATATAAATTTTTTTTTTACATATACATACGTGTATATGTAAGTGACTACCAGTGCATAGAGTTTTTCTGTCTATACCACCACCACATGGGGTAAAACGTGACCCAATAATATGTATATATACATGATACACATGCATTATGCATAACAAAAAAAAATATAATAAAAATTTAATAAATAAAAAACAAAACACAAAATTAATAAACAAATTAAAGAATTTAAAAATATTATAAAAACTTAAAAAAAAAAAAGTAAAAATTTAAAAATCAAGTAAAGTGATGATGAGATTGTTTAATTTTGTTTTTTATTTGTACATACATATATTGTGTTCGGTTATTATTATTTTTATTAGTTTTTTCCTTATGCAATAAACACACAATATACAATTAATTTACAGAAAAATTTAAATCATTTCATAATAAAGTAGATATACTCATAATTGATGAGTATACTCATTTCATATACACATCCATGTATCATTTAGCAGTTTTGCAGTGAGCTCATTGCACGTTTTCAAAATGAATGTAGGAGTTGAGTTATTTGGTTTCTTGATTGTTTATTCTTTTTTTTTTGTTTTTTTTTAATTTTTTTCAATTATTTTATATTTAAAGAGCGAGAAAATAAAAAAAATGAACTAAAGATTGGGGTTGGGGTTGAATTTTTAATTTTTTTTAATTTCAATTTTTAATTTATTAATGTTATTTGATAGCCAATGTTCTTTTGTATGAAACAAAAACAAAAAAAAAAAAAAAAACGAAAATATGCGTGAAGTAAACAATTTTTGTTTTTTTCTTTTTTAAATTTATCAATCGTTTTTTAATTGATTTTAATTTTCACGATTTTTATTTTATTTTGTGTTTTTTTTTTTTTTTTTCAAATTCTTTAATGGAATTTCTGCATTCATTGTTCAGTTTTAATGTTATTTATAAAAAGTCATTAAAAAGATTTTTTTTTTTTTAAGTGAATAAAAAATTGCAAAAAAAAAACCACACCCACATACAGATAATGCACTCATATGTCCTCTATTAAAGGGTATCATGTCATTTTAAAATTCAGTATTATTTCATAGAAATCGTTTAATTCAGACAATCACAATTTTAACAGTAACTTTTGATAATTCTGACATTCAAATTAATCAAGATTTTAAGATTCATTTACAAAAAAAAAAAAAATTTTTTTTTTGTGATTTTTCATTTCTTTATAGAAATAATTTTCAAACTTTCTTTTTTTTAAAACACACTCTTGATGTTTAATTTTTATTTCATTTTAATTAAATGTTATATATGTTAAGTAATTCAAATGAATGAATCACACGACAATAAAGTAAAATAAATAAAATAAAAAATAAAAAATTAAATAAAACTTGGCCAATGCACAAATAAAATGGTTTTATTATCTATATCTTTCTATCAACAATCAATGTAAATATTCGTTTATCTACATATTATCTGGCCTATCAATTTGCCAATTTGAAATTTTGCAATATTTAAAAATGTTTGGGTAAGCTTAGCGAAAACTTACTCGTATTTAAATATTTCGATAATGACCACTACAGCTGAATCCCTCAATATATGGCCCCTCTTTGTACGTTATTTTGATTCATATCGCTTTGAGATTAAACATTACATTTCACTTTGCGTTCTTTTCCCCTCACTTAATGTTTTACGTAAATCGTGTTGACTATGAAGATACTTAAAATTCGTAAAATACAACTGTACATAAATGAGGTGCATAATACAAACTATGAATACTGAAATGAAGCCTCTTTCTTATTTATTTGTTTGTGGGTGTTTTATTTTTATTTTTTTATTTTTTTTTTATTTATTTGTAATTCAAATTCATTCAACAATTCGATTTATACATGTTGAAAAAAGTGTTAAATTTATTGTGACAGAGTATTTTTTTTTTATTTGTTTATTTTATTTCTTTTCAATTTTATCACTATCATAGATCTTCTTTTTTGAAATTACAAAAAAAAATTTAAAAAAAAAAATGTTTGAAATAGAAAGAAAAGAATACAGAAAAAATGCAAATAAAAATTCAAAAAAAAAAAATAATAATAATAAAAATAAAATGAATGTATCAGTATTTTTGGCAGTATTCCAAGACATTTTGAAGTTCAGTACTATTTGACCGCTAATTTATTACATTTAAAAAAAAAAACAAATCAGAAATAAAAAACGAAAAATTTTGAAAATTAAAAAAAAAAAGACAATGCTATACCTATGCATATTAAAAATCAAAAAAAAAAAAAAAAATCAAGTAATTGTTTGTTCTTTAAATAAAATTTTTTGTTCTATTTTATATTTTCTAAAAATTTGTATTTATAATATATTTTTTTAAATTATGAAAAAGGGTGTTTCAGTTATTTTAACTGAAATTAATTTCAAATTTACAATTAAATAGATTAGGATGTGCTATGTGCTAAAAGACGTCTATATTGCAAGCCAGAATATTGCAAACTAAAAATAACGTTTTATACTGAGTGTTGAAATTGGCTCCTAGAGCCATTCCAAAAAAGATGATAAATCAATGTATGATAGTTAGTAATTGAAAAGTCGTAACAAGATCGTTACGTTTGGAGTCTCATTCCATAGAGTAGTATCGATCTTGGACCATAGCGTTGATCATTGATAAGATATTTTCGAAAATAAAAGCATGTTTAGCAAATTCTAGGATATTGGGTCAATTTTAAAAGTTATTAAAATTAAGGCCCAAAAAAATCGATCACCTGATTATATTTTATGTATGCTTGATATTATGAAATATTAATAAACCAATATTATGCTTGGTATACGTACAAGTGTTTCAAGTATGTTTAACCATGAATAGGATATAAAATAAAAATTTTTCAAAATTAATTTTAAAGACAGAAAAAAAAAAATAAACGAATGCTCAAAAATTTCAAATAAATGTTATAATAAATAGCATGAGAAGTTTATCTATGAGCAAGAAGAAAATTTGGACAGGTGCCTGGCCTGTCTACATTATTATATAATACAATCATGATAATTAGTCAAAATATTTTTATAACCACATGTCAATAAAATGTCAAGAATTTAAAAATAAAATCGTTAGATATACAATTCAAAAATAAACAGATATTTTTTGTTAAAATGAACTTTAGAAGGTTCAAAATGAAAAATTTAAATTTTTCTAAATGACGAATCGTCCAGTAAAAAAATTAGAAACACGAAAGATAACGAAAAGAAAAATAAAATAAAATTTCTTCTGTAGAAAATTAACAATTTTAAAAAAATATATAAAATTATTTTGATGGCTAAAAAATTTTATTTATTGAGCAATTTTACACCTACGTAAAAAGATTTTTTGTATTTGTACCTACTTAACCTAATAAAAATTTACTATATGAACCACAGAACAGGACACATAATTTTGTCTACTAGGTACTATACAAAATAAAATGAATATATAGGTATGTATGTAGATTAGAATAGAAGGTACCATGTTTTGCAATATACATATTTCAGCAGCCCCCACAATCAAAAGACAAAAAATATAAATTTAAATGAAATCAACCAAAGACATCTTATGTATAAACAATTTGGATGCATTTAAAGATAGAAAAGTGTGCCATCGACAAAGATTTTTTGCATGTGTGCCATTCTGTACATAATATATGTATGTATATCCATTGTATATCCAATGAAAATTATGAATCATATGTTCTGGGTTCAAAATAAATAAAATTACTTTATATCTGTTGTGTTATGTGTTTAAATTCAGTCATTCATGCGTTAAACAGAAATAGAAGCCAGCAAATCACTCATTTAGAATAAATGCACAATGATCTAAAAAAAACAAAAGAAAACAAAATTTCATGTAGCATTTAGTGCATAATAATAATGGTACTGATGATGTCGAAAGCCATTACAGACACGTAGATCGGTAAACGATATATTACAGCAAAGATCCTGTTTTCTTCTAAGCGATCTTAAAAATACCCAGAGACACATAATGCGCCCATTCTTAAAAAAAACACAAATGACTAAAATTTCAATAAATACTTAAGAACTATTAAAGAATGCGGAATGCAGAATATACAAATTATTTCTTGATTTTACTTTACGCTCTGACTCCTCTTGTTTGATTACAAATTTTTACTTTAAGTATAGATAGTAATTGAAAAATTCTTTTTTTTAGTCAGCGTGGCGCTTTAAACATGTTGTAAACATAATAAACATTCGATTTTATTTTTGTAAAAATTCATGAATATGTTGTGAAGATCTTTTTGATTTATGCCAAGTATTTGTATATCTTTGAAATACTGCATTAAAAGAACTAAGAATTATTCAAATTATTTGTATGTATAATTTATACAAATTTTATGGATATTCTGGTAATGTAGATTATTTGCCAAGTAATATTTCAAGTCCTCGGTAGTATAGTGGTCAGTATCCCCGCCTGTCACGCGGGAGACCGGGGTTCGATTCCCCGCCGGGGAGGACTTTTTTTTTTTTTTTTAAATTTTTTTAGCTTTTTTTTCCATTTCATATTATTTATTTATTTTTTTTTAAACAGTTTTATTGTGATTATAAAGGAAAATTCATTACGTAAAAAATAAAAATGAAATAATTCATCAAATAGCAGTACAAAAAAAAAATTGCATAAACCTACCAATAAAATAAATGAATGAAAATGTAAAATAAATTAAGTAAATTCGTTTTTATTTGATATACCTACAAAACAAACAGAACTTAATTTTACATATATTATATACTCGCATAATGTGTGTGCATGTATGTGTAGTATAATTTACATATTATTTGTATAAATTACATAATGAATTTTTCATAGATTAAATAAATGATTAAAAATGTATGTATGCCGTGGTACTGAGCAAATAAGAAAAACAAAACAAAAAAAAAATTCATTTACTAATATAATAACAATAAAATAATAATAATAAAACCAAATATGTTTAGTATTAGTTGCACGCAGTTATATAGAGTATAGATACATATTACAGTACAGTACATTTTATTTATTACATGAGGGACAAGTAAATTAGACGAACGAGCGGTCAGTTAAAAAACTATATTTTGTATAGTTATATGTCAAGTTTAATTATATGTAGTATAATTTGATAGCCTGATTACACTTGAGAATCAAACTAATTATGTTAATAGGTCTGTGTCGTCGGATCTTTAAATGTTTTTGATATGACTGAACAGCAACAAAAAATAATTATCATATTTTTGTTTTTGTTTTTTTTTTCATTTTACTTAAAAACATCAATTTTTTTTCTATTTTGTAGCTGGCAGCAAAATTTGAAACTCTATCACTTATGCTGGATTTCTTCTGTAGTTAGCTATATTGAAGATATCTTCTAAATTGATTTTCTTCATTAAACTAGAAGATTAACCTTCCTTCATAGGATAGAAATACTTTACCCAAACCTTAAAAAAATGACATGAACCCAACTTCATGTTTAATTTAAAAATAATTTACGTGTAATTTACAAAAACAAATTTCTTCACCCGTTAAAATTTTTAAATTAGTTATCTCAATTCTCAAGTATCCAGTGACGCACTGTAATCGAGATATCTATCACTTTAAAGATATCCCGAACTTCAACCACTGGTTAACTTTATCTTGAAAATAAGTTAACTAGAAATAAAGAAAATCAAATATTCGGTTTATCTTCAAGATACGTTTACCTTCAAGATATCTTAAAGTGAAGAAATCCAGCATTACTATACACGAAAGTACTTAATAAGCTTTAAGGCCATTATTATGTACATATGCATATATGTATGTATGTATGTGTTATCAATATCTCATCTTTATTGTATTTGTTTTTAATGTTTTTTATATTAATTTTACTACTTTTTTTTTCCTAATTTTTATTTACTTATAATTAGTAATAATAATATAATGTGTGCTTTTTGTACAAATTAATATTTTCTTATTTTTTTGTTGTCCCCAATTATCATCCACCACTATTTAATGTCCAATAATATACTTGCGTATTTCGTACACAAAAACTAATCCAAAACAAAAACAAAAAAAAAAATTGAAACAAATAAAAATCTAACACAAAAAAAAATGTTGATAAAGAAAGAACAAAAAAACAAAACAAAACAAAATAATTCATTTATTTCACGCAACATTTAAATAATCTACTGTATATAGTGAACAATACTATTTTTTTGTTTTATTTTATTTATTTATTTTTTTTTTTTGTCTATCTAAACATGTTAAATTGTTATAATTTGTAAATAACGCATTTAATATGAGTATACAAGAGGCCATCGTATATGAAATTATTTTAAATAAATAAATTATATAAATTATGCTATATATCATTTGTATTTGTACTCTATACTATTTTAAATATGACAAAAATATGAATTATATATTTCGCGTTATTATATAAATTTTTATTACTCTATTTCGCTTTTCTATTTTCATATGTAATGTAATGTATTTTATTTTCATTTAAAAAAAAAAAAAAAAACAAAATTATCAAAAATTTTTTTTTGGGGAAAATATAAAAAACAAACAAAAAACAAAAAAAAAAAAAAAATACGGTAATAAAATGAGATGTAATAATGACCAAAAAAATTGTATGTTACATATAGATAAGAAAATGAATTCAACATTTTTTCTCTTTTTATTAATTAAAAAATTTTTTTTAATAGAAAAAAAAATGAATTTCTGTAATAATCACTATTAATTTTGATTTTAAAGAGAAAAATTATAAATTTAGGAAAAATTTGCGATGTGTTCATGTATCAAACTATATTTCCTGGAGAATATCAAGATCCACAAGATATTAGGTCCAATGATTGTATGATTTTGTACGCTCACATGCAGTATCTATATAAAACTTGGACATATCTATTCCTATATAGGTATTTGTTCATTTAAATCTTTAACTGTTTTTCTAATTTTCCCATTATATATATATATATTTTTTTTATTTTTAAATTACTTGATTTATATTCTTTGGTAATTTATTGTAAATTCTAATAAATATAATCTGTGACTAAATTAAATTTTATGGAAATAATATGTTCAAAATTAATCAATATATAGTATGTTTATTACTTTAAAAAATGAGAAAAAAAAAAATTTTTTTTTTAAATGGTAAATAATGTTTTCTTCACATCTGTGTTAGTAGTTAGTGGTTTTTCATTTTTATTTCTATTTTAAAATAAATTTTTATTAAGCTAAATGAAAAAAAAACATTGAAAAAATTACCTTTGTATAAAATTTATATTTTTTTTTTTGCGTTCACTTTTGTTTACATTTTTTTTTTTCTAAAGTATTTTAAATTCCTATCATAGTTTATTTTATTCATCTTACAGGTAAAATATTTTTTATTGAAAAAAAAAAAAAAAAATTTATGAAATTGATTTAAAAAAATTATAGTCGTTATTTAATAAACAAAGTAGATACACATGTATACGTACATAGGTATTGGTATATATACATTATGGCAAACGTAGTAAAACTCCTAAACTATAGGTACATTAAATTTTTTTTTTTTTTTTGTTTTTTGGACAAATAGGTATACTATTAATGGAATAGAAAAATTAACAAACAAAAAATTACAAACAACTAAACAATCAAATAAATTTATCATTTCCAGTGTCTACACATAATAGGCTTTTAACAATTTTCCATTCAATGATTTTTCATTTATATTTTTTTATTAATTTTTTTTGTTTCTATAAATTCGCTTTTTTTTGTAATTTTTTGTATTGTAAAGAATAAGGTGTTGAAATGGTGATCTTTGTGGAAAAAAAAGTGCGCCTAAGACATTTTAAATGCTTAGAATTTAAATGTAATCTATTAAATGTATTTTTATATACATCGTTTCTAAAAAAAAAAAAAATAAAATAAAAATAAATAAATAAATAAAGAAGCCATAACGTAATACCTGGGGTAATACTTATTCTAAACTATGTAAATAAAGTAGTTTTACCTTATTCATGTAATGTTGAATTACGTTAATGTGAATAAAAGTTAACACTTTTTTGCTTGAAGCAAGGTTAATCAAAATGCTGGAAAAGTACCTTTCGTATACCCATTTGAAACAGTCTACGGAAGTCTCATATTTGTCATATACCAAAACTTGAATTGTGATGAAAAAAAAACAAAACAATGCATAACACCTATAAAAGTTCAAGTAATATTTTTCACTGGCTGTGACAATAATTTTGTACTGTACATATGGACACATGTGTACACAACATAAGTATGTATTCAAATTTATTAAAAGAATGACAAATTGATAAATGATAAATTTTAAAGAAAATCCATTTATAACGTAGTCGTTTAACACGTTTCTTTACCTTTGAATTGTTTGGACATTTTTAAATTTTATTTATTTTTTATTTTTAATAAATTATGTTTTTGTTTATTTCAAACGTTTATTTATAAAATTTGTGTACATTTTTTTTTTCTTTTTTTTAACAAGGAAAAATTTTTTTCATTTAATTTAGAAAATTTTTGATCAAAGTTTTTGATCAAAGTTAACTTTTCTATGTGAGATAGTAACAAAAATTGTGTATGTACATATTCACAAAATCAGTTATGTAATTTCATATATTTAATTAACATTATAATAGAAATCATGTAAAAATAATAGATACTTGAATGAAAGAATAGGCGAAATATCTCTACATTTCGAAAAATCCGAAATGATCATGTGCGTGTATTTAATTATATTCATTTCTATTATATTTTATAAGATTTAAATTAAAATGAGATTTTAGTCAATCTCATTGATATATTCTTATATATTTTTATATTATAATTCATATTTTAATTTTTTTGTAAATTTTCTTAATGACAAACATCTCCATAAAAGACAATATAACACGCTTGTATATGGTTTACGTATACGTACATACGTATACGTGTATATATCTCATGTATTTTATTCATATTTCAATAGGTGTTAATAATAAGCATATTTTAGTCAAGATTCAAGGCTAATTAACATATTATAAAACTTGCCAATTATATACGTTAATCGAACAATTAAATTCAATGAATATCGAATACATATGCTACATTATGAAAAATCTTGTTTTATTTAAAAAAAAAAAAAAAACAAAAAAAAGAAAATAATTTCTGTAAACCATAAAAATGATTTTTCAGAGGTTTTTTGAATTATTTTATGAGAATTTTTCAAAGAAATATTAAAAGTAAAAGGTTTCGATTGTGACATCAAATAAAATTTACACATTTTACATACATACTTATGTATACTCGTACATAGTATAAAGTTAAGTAATAATTTTTTAAATATTATTACAATAAAAAGGTATCTTAATTTATTGTGAATATCTTTTGTTCTTCTATCCAATGAATATTTCAGCTCTAAATTGTCCTTGAGTATCCTATATTAATTTTCATATTGTTCAAAGTCGTTCTAAAATTTTTATGATCTATCGAAATTAATCGTTAACATATGAATTAATATGACTTGAAAATTATCTTTTGTCTTTTTAATTTCTTTTTTTTTTTTTTTCAATAATTTTAATATACATATATAAACTTACATAATAGTGAATACATGTATACCAATATAGTTACTCGTATATTATCAATTTTCACTTTCATCATTCGATTAAAAAAAAAAGAAAAAGATTATTAATTAACCTTCAATTTCATTTCAATAAAATTAAATTTAATGTTGATAATAATATTTAAAAATAAAAAATAAAATTGTATTACATATTTTTTCTATGTTTATGTACCCACATATTACAAATATGTAGAAAAAAAATCTATAAAGACACCGCGAAAATAATATATTAATTTTTTGTAAAACAAAAAGAAAAAAAACAATCAAATTATTTCAGATCTATACTCCATACACTAATTCGATGCAGTTAAGGTCTTATAGAAGTATATGTGTCCTTTTTCTTTTCTCGTAATTTCTAATAAGATTATGCCACTAGTAGTGTTACCACAATCTGTAAAATTATCGTATAATATGAGATGAAGGGAGGTATGTAGGTAGGTAAAGGTGGTCGCTCACCAAATCCCCAGCAAGCACACTTAGATCAGAAAGGCCCATTGGAATACCACACCAGGAACTTTTTAGAAATCTAATACGAGTTGAATTTTTCTAATACCAATATACAGCAACGTAAAGTGGTACTACTTTATGTCATTTTCATAAGATCTTAACTGCATCGAATTTGTGTATGGAGTATAAATATTGTAATTTCTCTTATGTTTGTATTTAGCAAAATATAGAATATAATTACAATTATTTTCATTGCTATGCAAGATTTTTATCTGTTTTTATGTATAAAAATTTTTTATTTATTTTTGTTTATTTAAAAATATGAACATTAGAATTTGTTTTTTTTTTTTTTTTTTTTTTTTGTAAACATGTTACAAAAAGTACAAACTGTATTTTACTTTTATTTTTTGCAAACATACATACATATGTGTAACATTTTCCATTATAATTGACTTTGTATATAAATTTTGTTCATTACAAATAATATGAAAAAAATAAAAAATAAAGGTGTGTGGAAAATTAGAACTGATTTGTTTCTATACACATACATATCATACATATGTTTGTGTATACGGTTTTGCACATACGTTATCCATCATTAAAACACAATTCAGGCTATTGTAATATATTATACGAATATGAGTATGTGCAGATATATTTCTATTTAATTACATTCAAAAACCTACCTTGAACTCACATCTATTATAGAATTATATAAGCATCCGTGATTCGTATTCATACATCAGATACATGCATATAATTAATTACAATTTTAAACAAAAACAAAAAAGACAAAATGTTTTTTTTCTTTTTTGTTTTTTGTAATTTTGTAATTTTGTTTATCTGTTTGTTGTTATTGTTATTCTGACTGTCCATTTTGTTCATTAACAAAACAAAAATAAAATAAAAATATCACAATAACAAATTTTATCACTTTTTATTTATTTTTTTTTTGAATTTTTTTTTATATAATTAAAAATAATAATAAACATCAAAGAGAAACAAATTTTTCAAAATGAATAATTTTATTTTGTTAAAAAAAAATTTATTGTATATTTATCGATAAAAGTAAAAGAGCATTTTATTTTCCTCAAACATCCCCTCTTTTACAACCTCTTATAATTATACTAGCCAAAACAAATTTCATACATACATGCATACTTATATGCTTATATCTTGAAACAATTTTGTACATGTATATGTATGTCATTATGTATATATATAAAATACATTTACATGTGCATATTAACATATATGTATGTATATAAATATAAAATTCTATATGTAATATTTTTCTTTAATCATTTCAAATTATATTTACATTATAGTATGTAACGTATATAAATATAAAATTCTAAGAAAAATATAGTTCACTGTGCCAGATATATATAAAATTTTTTTTTTTTCATTATAGAATATTATACATATTAGTATGTAGATATTGATGCATATGTACATATAATAGGTTAGCTTTTGTATATGCATTTTGTTGATGACTCAAAAATGTCCCATCAATTCATTTTACATTACAAACTTTACAAGCACTATACGAGTAAGTACATATATACAAATATACGTTATGTACATTTAAATGTAATTTACAATTTTACTTTAATATTCAAATAAAAATATATGAATGACATAAACATTTTGTATTATACATACATATGTGTACATATTGATGTGGTTGGATGGACTTCAATAAACTTTTGTTATACACACTTTTATATATTTTATAAACATACATATGTATGTTAATCTATACATATATGTCTATATAGAATGAATTAAAATTTATAATACACATATTACACATATTTACATTTTTATATATTCATTATTATTATAATGAAAATGCAAATTTTAAAGTGCAAAATGCAAAATAAAACAATAACAAAAAAAAAAAGTGAAAATAAAAATTACAATATAAATAGGTATATGTAATAATAATAGCGATGTACATACATATGTATGGGATAGTTAGGAAAACAGAGTGAGAATGTTAAAACAAAATTATAATAATTACATAAAATAATGTATGTATCATGCTGAACTGAATGAGCTTAAATTAAGTATTATCATTGTATATACCTATTTTATGATTGTTTCAAATGTCAAACGTACATTACAATCGAAAATAATAATCGAATAAATTTGATGTGATTTGGCTATGTAAAATCAAAATCATTCATCCTTTTGATAGGACGGTTATTAGTACGTCCAAATCTCTCTAACTATTATTTTTAAATATTAACAGATTTTGTTTGAAATGTAACATACATAAAATTTTTTTTCAATGAAGACATATCCTTTTAAATGTTCTAAAATTCTTTCATGGAAAATTTTATTTAAATTTTACCAATTAATATTTAGAATATGTAATTGAGTACTTACATGATAAATGCCACTTACGTTATCTTAGCTCTTTTGTTTTATTTTATTTTATTTTTTTATTAAATTGAACTGCATTTAATCAGACTGTATACAAATAGTTTCAGTTGTAATTGTACTTTCAATTTATTTTATTTGCAAAATAGATATAGTAAAAC
Organism: Anthrax anthrax; assembly: GCA_963971155.1. Taxonomy (NCBI): domain Eukaryota; kingdom Metazoa; phylum Arthropoda; class Insecta; order Diptera; family Bombyliidae; genus Anthrax; species Anthrax anthrax. The sequence goes on from OZ020123.1 coordinate 3,171,278, forward strand.
ACATATACCTACATGTAAAAAAAAAAACAGTCGTATACTGTTCGCTGGTCATATAACCACATATCATACTATATACACATATGCACTCATATGTATTGTGATTTAATAAATTTTAATTATATATTGTCGATTGTCTGGTCTAAATAGCTATTATTATAAAAAAAAGAGGAAAAATTAATTAGAAATACATTTAAAAGAAACATAAAAAATAACCATGTTAATTGGTAAATTGATTATAAAGTGTGAAAATCAAGCGTTAAATAGTCACACTTTAAATATGTATGCAAAAATATTTTAAAATCGTTATAAAAGTACAATTTGAATTTTTGCTCTAAGACATACATACGTAAAGTGTTTATTAGATTTATGATTACAAAAAGTTGATTTTTCTTTTGTAGTGCAAGATATAACGTAAGAAGATTTTTGTTCTTTAATAAAACATCAAAAATATGCGATAAAAAAAAAAAAAAAATTCAAACTTGATTAAACTAACAAAAAAAAATTTTTTTTTCGTAATAGATTCCATATATACATATTATTATGTCACTCTTTTTCTTATTTCCATAAAAACCATATTATATGCATTTTATATGTTATGGCATATAGTTGATGTAGTAAGAAGTTGTTGACTTTGAATTTTCTTGAATTGAAAATAAAATAATCAATTTGAAACAAAAATATAATAAAAATTCATATTAAAATTATATGAAGCGTGAAAATTTTATTGATTTCAATTGTAATACAATGAATACGTTGTTGGATTTTTTTTTTTTTTTTTGTTTTTGCAATTAAATTCAATTAATTTTATTTTTGCATAGACACACATAATAAATGTAATCGTATGCATATGAATTATGAAAAATGTCATATTAGAAAATTTTATACGTTTAATCAAAGAATTTTATAAATATACAAATAAATATTAGTGCCATTATATTTTCTCGTTGGAGAATTTATAAATCAAGAAAATCAAAATTTTTCTTTCAAATTCAAATTTTTCTTTCTTTTTTCAAATCAACGTAATATTGATCAAAATTTATTGAAAATTCCAAAATTTTACAACAATAAATTTTTTTAAATTTTCTTTTTCATATATATAGCTATTTTCTATTCATTTTATCTATTTATTTATTTATTTTTGTTATGATAGCACGTTAAAATTAGAATCGTTTTAAAAACAAAATTCATGAAAATTATACAAGTCCGGAAATTGAAATATTAAAAATTTTTTTATTTTTAAAAAAATTAATTCTCAATAAATTTCCTTTTAAAAAGAAAAAGTAAAAAAAAAAACAAAATAGAAATAAAGAAAGTATTTTCTTTTTTTTTAATTTGATTTTATTGGATTTTCATATTTAAATTTTTATTGTCGTAGATAAAAAACAAAATAGACAACATAAAGAAAAACAAATTGATTTTCATTTTTTATTTCAGGAAATGTTTAAACGATTTTTAAATGAATTTTATAAATGTACACTGATTAACAAAATAATGTAGGTAGGTAATTCGTGAAAATTGATTTTTTGTAGAGTTTACTATTTCTGTGTTGTTTTGTTTTTTAAATGTTTTTTATTATTATTATTAATATTTTTTTTTGATGCAAAACGAAAGAACAAATCGATAAGACATCATACTGTGGCATATTACCACGTACATATAAAACTAAATTAATGAATATTGTCCAAATTATACGATTATGTATTACCTGTACATGTTTTGCATATACTGTACTGTACTGATTATCAACACATTTAAAAACGCGTTACAAATTCTCTATAGAAATAATGGAAAATAAAAATTCTCAATTTTTTTTTTTTCTATTAATTATTTTTTATAGACAAGCCAAAAGAAACCTGTCGTTAAAATATAAAAAAATTTTCTATTCTAAAATTAATGTTTTGAAAATAAAATAGAAAAAAATTTTTTTTTTTTTTTGTTTTCATGTTTTTTAACAGTCATGTACAGACATGTATGTATGTATATGTTTGTAAATTGTATTATTTAATATTTTTTGTCATTACAATTTCGAAGAAATAATGATTTTCGTATTGTTTTGCATGTTTTTGTATTTCTATCAAAATGTGGTATGTAGATATTCGTCACAACCACAACAATCATTTAATATTGTATACAGCTTATTAACATAAGAGTTTTTTTTTTTTGGCAACATGAATAAAAAAATTACAAAGAAATAAGAGTTATAAATCAGTTTTTATTATTTGCCTGTAGAAAATCTAGACAAAGTTACAAAACGTAGTTGTGGTAGGATAAAATTCCATTAAAAGAGAAATTTCTGTTTCTAATTGTTAGCTTTTCTATTCGGTACCTTTAGGATTATGCCAATTTCTATTAACATTAAATTACATGGTTCGATTTAAAAAATTTTTATAATTATCCTTAAGAATTGTGTAAATGAAAATTATACACATGGTCTTAAAGAATCAACGAATGTAATACACTCTATATAACCAATTATAACTTTGTTTACCTAATTTTTAGTCTCCTTTGGAGTGATTAATAAACATGGACATGTTAAATGAAAATTCGTTCTTTTTGCCGGTAAATTAAATATAAAATTTTAAAGCGCCAGCACTACATATTTTTTTTTTATTTTAAATTTCCTCTAATTATTTTTAGCTCTAATTGAATATCTTATTAAAATGTTGTTTTTTTGTTCTTCCTTAATAGTTTAATTGCTATTCTGTGTAGGCTTATGATATTTAAAAATTACAAGCGTTAAAAAAATACAAAACTAATTTCACAATTGTTGTTTAACAACAACAACAACAACAACAATAAAATTAATTTATCGATAAAATTTTTCTCATAGTAAATACTGAATCATTTAAAAATCGTGTATAATTTGTTATACAACGATTTTGAATGTCTCATCATAATCAAATATTGTACACATTTTTAATAAATAAATACATGCACACATATTTAATACACATTACACATACATATATGTATTTATATACCATATTATATACATCTATGCCTATATATGTATGTTTGTAAATCTAAACTCCAGCAAAAAAAAAACGAAAAATTAAAAAAAAGAAAAACAAAACATGAAGGGTGGGCGGATATGCCTAATTAGGAAAAAAATTATGACGTATAAAAATTGGATATTCATATTTTTACACACACGATTTTATATAACAATAAAATCAAAAAAAAAAAAAAGAATACCAAATGCAAATAAACAAAAAAAAAAAAACTTATAAATATTTTTTCTTTAACTTTATTAAACGTTTTATACGTACATACATATATAAAGTATGACCTTCAAAATAAGGAAGTCAAGGTCAACCAGAATATTATATATACATATGTATATAAATTTTTGTATTGTAATTTTAGTTAAACTGGTTATGTTTTATTTGTACAAAATACTTAATAATAGTAAAATGGTTAAATTAAAATTTTGCTGATTACAAAAAACAAAAAAAATTTATCATATTATTATTTGCCAAAATCGTAGCAACTAGAAGAATCTTTTGAATATGAATAAAAGAATTTTCAAGTCATAATTGTTAAGATGTACGCATTGAATACGATTTCCAATCAAGTCTACCTTGTTGTTACGTTAAAAAATATTTTAACGTAAAAATGCCTTTGTAAAAAAACTTTCTTATTATTTCAAAATTTGAATTTAAATTACTTTAAGCTTAATAACTTACATTTTCAATTTGAAACTTATCGATTTTTTTAATTTATACAACTGTTATATGTGTATAGTTAAGTGTTTTGTATATATATTTTGATTAATTACCCTTTTAACGGATAAATTTTAACAAATTAATATGACTCATTTTATAATATAATGTACACTATGTATGTATTTTTAATTCATTGTTATAAACTTGTTAGTATAAATTTTTGGAATTTAAAATGAAATTACATTTAATTAAAAAATTTACCAGAAAATATAAAATATTAGATAAGATACGCATGATACACATGTTTGTATGTAGGTATATCCTGTCTTAATTTTGTTGAATTAAAAATATGTACTGATAAATTGCTAACAATTTATTAAGAGATTACTTTCATTGATATACAAAAATGTATAAAATTTAATGAATAATAAATTAATTTATTTGTATGTATAAGACCAAACACAAATATATTGGAACACTAGGTATAGGTATATGGATTACCTGTGTAAACGAAAAAAAAAAATAAAAATTTTAATAAACAAATTAATTTATGTACATGTATATGGAAATATTCAATAAATTTTTATTGAGCTGTTTAATTATTCTAACCAATAAATGAAAAATCAAAAATCTTTTAATGTATGTTCTCATGTATTAAAATTCAATTAACATAAATGTTTTTTATTCAAAACAAAAAAAAAAAAAAAAAAACAAAAAAAGGAATATAAAATAAATATAGTACAATTGATTATTTTTTTGCCTATTATTGCGGTTATTAGATTTTTCACACGTGGATAAAAGCATATTTTGCGTATTACATGAATACATAATTTATCTTTGTCTTTGATTGCTATTGGTAGTATCTTGCATGTAATACGCATTTCCTTGAATTTAATGTATTAACTTACTAATGTCAGGCATTATCAGGAAAGTGCTTTTCTACATACAACTAAAATTTAGTGTTTAATACGGGAAAATTAAAACAAAAATTAATAAGTTCAATTTGCCTCAATGTAAGTTTGAGTACGGAGTATATGTATGTATTATAAATATTTTCTTTTAAAAGAAAAATATTTAATAATGTATGCGAATTATATGTAAGATTTTATGAGTAGGTACGCACATTAGTTTTTTCTCCCCTTTTTTAAATACGCATCAAATTGCGTGCCCATATAAAATAAACAATATAAAACGACCTTTGTCTGAAACTCTTTGTTAAATAATAAACTTGCTTGATCGTACCGTGTTTACCGTACCTTTGTACATGGTTACGCATACTTATGTCTAGTGATTCTTTATTTTACCTGCTTCTGATTTTGTCTTTTGTGTACTAATTGTAATCACCTATATATTTGATTTTTCGTAAATATATTTCAGAACACGGTGCCAATACATTCAACAAAACTTTTAAATTTTCATCCCCAAATTTTCAAGAAAATATAAAATATGTTTATAACCATATACAAGTTGATATAGAAAAATTTAAAACTCTAACCAAAGAATATGTATTAGAACCAAGAATTCCAGTTTATACGGCAGAATTTACCCTATTTTTAAAACCTCTGATCAAGAAACACAACCTCCCATCTAAAAATATTTTTCGTAAAGAGAATTACTCTCATGTAGATTAAAAAACAAAAAAAATCAAAAAAAATCGTGTACATGTACGAAATAAATACCAATTTCATGAATGTATGTGTAAAAATATTACCACCACCCAAAACTAATTACTTGTTTAGGATTTTTTCTTTTTTCTTAAAGACTATTAGATTTTTTACGCATTTGACCGATTTTAAGCATTTTAATTTTACATGTACTTACATTTAAAATACACGCGTTTGTATCGCAGTATATCAATTACCACATGTTCGTACATGTATTCATTTATCTCAATATGAAATGCATGCTTTCTAATAGAAAAAAAAGGTTCTTTACTTTTCGTATATGTATGTATACACATCATATACAAATAACATTCATATGATCATAAAAAGTGTGAAAAAAAAACAATGTATGAAGATCATTTTTTTTTATTGTACCGAAGTATTAAGGATAATTAAATCTATATACAAACAAACATGTACTATTATTATGATGATCGTTTATTTTGTAATACACATGGGGTGGAGTTGATTTCTTTGTGATATCATGAACTTCAAATGTTTTTGCGCATTTGACCGATTTTAAACATTTTAATTTTACATATACTTCCATTTAAAATACACATGTTTGTATCGCAGTATATCATTTAGCTGTAATACGTATTTATATGTACTTCATACAAATAGTACATGTTTGTTTGTATATATATTCATCCTTAATACTTCGGTACAAAAAAAAAAAAATGATCTTCATACATTGTTTTTTTTTCACACTTTTTATGATCATATGAATGTTTGTATATGATGTGTATCCATACATATATGAAAAGTAAAGAACCTTTTTTTTCTATTAGAAAGCATGCATTTCATATTGAGATAAATGAATACATGTACGAACATGTGGTAATTGATATACTGCGATACAAACGCGTGTATTTTAAATGTAAGTACATGTAAAATTAAAATGTTTAAAATCGGTCAAATGCGTAAAAACATTTGAAGTTCATGATATCACAAAGAAATTAAACTCCACCCCATGTGAATTACAAAATCAATGCAATACAATAGTACAGTCGGCTATTAACAAAAAACCCTTAATTGTATGAAAATATTTCTATGAAATTTGAAATTTTTTCACAATTAAAAAGAATGATGTAATGATAAATATTGGAAAAGGTAGCACATTTTCTGAGACTCCACTGTACTTTTAGGTATTTTCCTTATGTGTAAATAGAATTCACACATACATTCAAAGAATGAAAAATTGAAATTTAGTGATTCTCAATGAAGAGAAATACATTTTACCCCTATCTACTCTGCCCGCACAGCACCTGTTTCGATCAAAATTTTTGGGGTAAAAATGTAAAATTAAAGCCTTTAAATGTACATCTCTCTAATACATCCTCTTTGCTCTAACTTTATTAGATGAGTTCCAATTGATTCTATAATTTTGTTACGTACGCACATACATACATACGAGTACATGACATGAATTTTGATATTTTTATTCATTTTTTATCTTTTCTTTTCGTTCACCATATTATAGAGAATACAGCACACACACACATTGCATAGAGATTAAAAATTATTATGATATTTTGTATGTGCATAAATAAAAATTCTTATAACTGAGGAACTTTTATCCTTTACGTTATTTAAAACGCATAAAGACGACATTATGTGTTCACAAGAAAATATATATATACGCATAATTTGAAAATGCTCACATGTGTATTTGTACACGTACAATATCCGCAACTTAGCAATATGTGTGTATACCCCACTACATATAATAGTAATAAAAATATTCTGACTTTATTTTTTGTTATTTTATTTTGTTTTTGTGTGTATTTACTCTTTATAACACATTTATCCTTGCACTACTTTTATAATTTTGCCGCCATGAAGGCACCCTTTTAACTACCACCAACTATAACCACATATCTATGGTAAAATTTCGCCCTTTAACATTTTATTTATCATGTAATATTTCGTTTGTATTATTTGTATAATATATATCTATATATTGCATACAATAAAAATATACGTAGGTACATATAATAGAATGTGAAATATTTGTATTTATGTTGTATACATATGTGAGGTGATTATAATAAAAATAAGAAATACATACGTATAGTGAACTTGCAAGTACAATGGAAAAATGCGAAATAATATAAAAGAAAAATAAAACATATAAAAAGCTACAAGGATATATGTACAGAAATTTTATTAAGGATATGAGGTATATATAATCAGATAATAGAGAATGAAGGTGTATGTGTTTCATATTACAATAACAATTAAAATGTGTACAATACATGTAGGATTCCATTGTACACGTGCATGAATGCCATTAATTTTTTTTTTCTTTTTTTTTTATAATGAAAAGGATATTTAGGTATATCATATACGTAATTTAGAAATATACATACATATGTACGTAAATATTTTTCACGATATGTACTATTTACGTATCGTAAAGAAATAGTAAATAAAGTAAAGGTTATATCAACAGGCAAATGCTAAAATAATTTAGCAGAGTTATTCAATAAACATGTATAGTAAAAATAAATTAATTTTTTTTTTTTTTGTTTATAAATATGGAGACATTACTTTTCAAATTTAAATCCTATAATTTTACATTTTTTTTAAATGTATTTTTAATTGATATTTTCTTTTGCCTTTGCGTGGAAAATATAAGCACGACCGTAACATATAGTATACATATATGAAAGCAACTGCAGTAATATCCTAATGATCCTGACGCTTGAAATCCTAATTTTTTGGTCTTTGATTTTATACTGTCTTCTCTACTTTAACTACCACAGCATAATCAACTCCCATCTCTTTTAATTATAAAGTCAAATTCACATACATACATACAATCATATTTGTGATAATGATAACGATATATTAGAGACTTACCTGTCCAAGTAATTTGCACAATTCTGCGTGTATACACGTATATTTATACATAAAACTGCGTACACATACATACAACATATGAGTGCTTATATACCAATTTATTAATGTGATGTATTGCTTAAATCGATTTTTATTGTTTGAATTCCAATGATAAACGTTTTGATAACCCCCAGGCCCCGATAAGATGTTTTTTTTTTTCACGTGGTCAATTTTCACACAAACATGTATGTACATATCAGTTAATGTGTACATTTTCATGTGGTAAATTTTCATCTTCATCCACAGCACTTTATACTATTTATCCACTTGTTGCCCCCTCGATTTTATTCTCATATGATTAATGTTTTTTATTTTTTATTTTTGTTTTGTCCACTTGAATTTACTTTTATTACATTTAGTTGGTCAAACTTTAAAAGAAAATTTACATGCATACAAACAAATGTATACATACTATAGTGTGCATATGTACATATGAATGAATGCACGATCAGATATAATTACATTAATAATGTGTATATATAAAAGTATATGAAAATCTACAAGTAGTCTTTATTCACTGTATATTAAATATACAAATTATAATATAAATTGATTTTACCAGATATACATATATCATGTGTATAAACATTAAATGATAATGTATATATACAATATAGTATACATCATAAACACTTAAAATTTTTATAAAAGTAAAGTAAGCTATCGCATGCCATTATATGAACGAGCGTGTAAATTCGATTAAATTCATGCTTTCAATTTGCGATATTCGCGCACTTTTCAATATGCAAAATAATTTTAATTTTTCAACCAATCAAAATACAGATGATGTGATCAACAACAAATCAAAATACAGCGATGATGAGAACATTTCTATTTTTAGCTACCCTTTATTATAAATACAATATGTGAATGTATATGTGTGTAGATTTGACGATTATAATTGTGTTATACGTATATATGAATATCTGAAATTTTACAGTATACAATATTACTTTTGTGCTTTTTTCTGTTTTGTTGAAAATTGTGTTAGTTTAGCAACATATACACTGAAATGCATATATATACAAATAATGTACAATATTTAATAATAATCACATGAATGTGCAAATGTTGAATGTGTAGTATACGCAATATATGTAGGTATGTGCTATAATCAAGTCACGATTTCTCGTAAATTTAAAGCATTTTTTTATATTTTTTATCTTATTTTTCTAAAGCACAACTACTGTTAAATAACAGTGAATATAAATGAAATGTATGTTTAAAGATGTTTGCACGGGTTACGTAAATTTAACTTTTGATTTTAGAATAAATTTTAAAAGTGTATTTGTAAAGTTTTTATATAAACACTAAAATAAAAACAAAAAAACAAACAGCTGCTTTTTTCGTTTATTTTTGATCTGATGTGTATATACATGTGCGTATCCGTGCATGCATGTGTTTACAATGCAGCATATATTATACACCATATCTATGTATCTAAGTGAATGTATATCCGCTTTTCAAAGCTTTCTTTTACTAACTCATTGGTAGCTGATGGTAAAACTGGTAGGTAGATGATATTTCCATTTTATTCCTTTTTAATAAAATTTTATATGACACACACACACACGCACCCACCCACAAACATATTTTCAGTTCGATCCTATATTTTTAAAAAAAAAAATGAAAAATGTCAAAATGCACTTCAATCATTAAAAAAAATGAGTTCTGTCTTACTAGTTTGAAGTTTATTGTTGTCCATAATATCAATAAAACCCAATTCGAACAAATTTCACCTTGTCTTTTAATTTTTAAAGGATTAACTGAACAATAAAAAACTGGTTTGACTTTATCCTTTTTTTTTTTTGTTTTTTAATATAAAAAATATGTAGAACATATGAATAAATATTACGTGAATGGAATGTTGCTTACGTACATACACACTTTGATATCTCACTTTATTGCATAACCATTGAAGTTCTAAATGTGTGCACAAAAAGAACAACACACACGCATACATATTTTTAATACAGGTTTTATTGTGATTTTTCCAAAGGATCCTATTTATATAAATAAAATAAAATAATTTGTGATGATGCATTTAGATTGCACACAATCAACATAAAAATTGAAAATTACATGTAAAAAGCCGGCTTTTAATTTATAAAAAAATGTATTGAAAAATTTTGTAAACAAACAGCACACATTTTCAAATATACATATACAAAATATACACATACACATCAGTGTCATATACAACGTGTTTGATATATATGAGTCGTTGACGGGTGGTGGATGGGTGATTTTAGTTTGGTATATGTGTGAAAGCTTTTATAATAATTTGAATTTTCATATACACTGTACACATGTTTATTGAAATTTCATGTTTAGTTTATTTATATGAAGGTCAAATTTTACGAAGTAATTCAGCTTGTATGCATGAATCTACGCAACTTCCAGCCCAATCACCAATACAGAATAGTAAATATATAGAGACGTAATATTTAACATACACATATTTTCGTATATGTTTGTGGCATTTTGTGGTAAATCTATATCAGCTGGGATATACAAAGTGTATATACAAAATTATAAAATGCTGTGTGCGTTTGCATGAGCTGTTGATACTGTGTGAATGTGAATAAATTCATATAAAAAAGAAAATGTATATGGAACTGATTGTGCGCACACAAATTTATAATAACAATTTCATACATATAAAATTCGATACAAACAAAAACATATAAAAAAGTGTTTTATTTTAGAATTAATATAAAAATGTTTATAGACGATATGCGATATTCATGTGTTTTCACTCTTTCATACACAATTGACGATACAGTGTTGATTATTTTTATTATAATTTTATTAGAGATACATACATAGTAGTATGCGTGTGTATCTATATATATACCATTTCTAATGATTGTATGTATGTGAATTTATCATTTCTATACAAACAAACAATTTTCATTCAACATAAACAATTTAAGTATATTCACATAAAGAAACAACAACAAAAATGTAAGCACAATACAAAATAAAATACAAGATACTAAAAAGTAAAAAGTATAGAAACATTTTCATATGATGATACTCGACCGAACTTAAACACGAAAGCAAAGCAAAAAAAAGCAAAAGTGATAGTAAAGCAACATATCAACATATAAACAAAATATTAACAACATTGAATAGTCAACCAACCAAAGTTAACAGCAGAAACAGCAGAAGCGAAAAGGGAAAAAATAAGGCAAAAATATTTTAGCAAACAAAATATTTTGATTTTTACGAATGGCTCAGTCAGTTAGAATTGGACGTTTGATTTGATATGGTTAAAAGATTTAAAGTGTAATTAAATTAGTATTTTTAAATGATTAAATAATTGAAAACAGTTGAAAAATATAAACGGGTCTTTAAAAATAATTTATTTAAAATATTTAATTTTTTTTTGTTTTGTTCATTTTGTTAAAAAAAAAAAAAAAATTTGGAAAAATCTGTTTTTAGTTTATTTATTTATTTTTTTTTTTTTTTCGTTAAAATGTTTCATTGTGTGTTGTTCACGGAAGTGTCATTTTATTTGAACACGTAAATTTAAATAATTTTTACGTTTAATTACGATTTAATGTTATTGTGTTTATTTTCTAAATTTATTTTACTGTTTTAAAAATTTAAATATAAAAATAAAAATAATTAAAAAAAAAATTAAAATTATGAAGAATTGTATAATAATTAATTTAAATTTAATTGATAAGAAAATTTGTTGTAATGAAAATTATTATTTAAAATTACAACGATATTTAATAGAAAATAAACATTTAAATTTAATTGCCTAAAATTATCGAACAAATTAATGAGAAAATTGAAAGTAAAAAATAAAAAATTATTATCACAATAAACCATTTTGAAAGACAAAAAATCAAAAAAACAAAAAAACAAAAAAAAAAAAAATTTGAGTGCCTACAAAAACGTAGAGTTGAAAGTTGAAAAGGCGGTTTTCAAAAAACTCAATGTCATATGACAATTAAAGAGGATTCAAAGAGGATTTTATCTAAATTTCTATAGTGCCTGCTTATTTAAAAACAAGTGAAAATATTAAATACAAAAATTTCAAAAATAATAACAAATTTATTTATTTATAAATCTAACGTAATTTTTTAAATTAAAAAGAAAAAAAAAACAAAAAATTATATACATATACGAGTAGGTACCTACATATACATAAATTGACCCAACTATCTATTTAACTGAACGTGTAAATAATTGATTTGATGTGTGTTTTAATGGCGATAGCAAAAAGTAATAATAATAATAACAAAAAGGTAAATAAAGGAAAATATTTACAAATTTTTTTTTTGTTTTGAGTGCGTGCTTTGAATTTTTATATGAATTTTTTTAATAATATAATGTAACATGAATATTTGAAAAAATTTATTCTATCATACTAAAGTAAGGACCTCGTTAGTCCTTGTGTAGTACAGTGAATTTTTTGACAAATAATTGAAAAAAAAAAAAAGTAATTTTTCATTATACTCGGATTACATTGTGTAATTTTGTGTTCAGTGTTTCTATACGAGTTTATCTTTGATTTAAAAAGTTTTTGTTTTTCTTTTTTATCAATAAAATTTATTTGTACAATATAAAAGTAATTTATTTCTTCTTGGATTAGTAGCAGCTGTTAACAAAAAAAAAAAAAAAAACACGAGCTTCATCTGAAAATAGTAACAGAATAAGCAGAAGAATAACGACCAACATTTATTGTATCTACAAAGTAAGTACTTATAATATTTCTTGTTTTATATAAAATATAAGATGCAAAATTATTACTATATTCACTTATCGCCCATTTATTTATTTTTTATTTTTTTTCTATCTTAAAAATAAAAATAAAAAACCATCTTATTTTTTTTATATTTAACACCTCCTCGAATGAAAACTCATCACTTTGCTTATATCTCTACGTGTATGTATATAAACATTTGCCTTTTAATTCCATCGAGTGCTTTATTTTCTTTTAGCATCTAACAGGTGTTTATTTTGTTATTATATTATATTGAATATGGCCTACGTACATACATACATATACATAATGTATACTGAAGTAAAAAATATAATAAAAATAAAACATATGAACACATACGCATGTACAGGTACATACATAGATGTACCTACGTATAATAAAAAATTTTGCCACACTAAAAAAAAAAGAAAAAAAAATTCATGTATGTAACACAAATTATTGTGTGAATGTTACAAGAGTGATAATTAATTAAAGCTTTTAATTAAATTCAATTAAGTTTCAATTTAATTAAAAAAAAAGTCATGTTTTTTTGTTCATTTAATTGCGTCTAGTATGTACATAGATTGTACCATACTCATATAAAACATAAGCACATGAATTGTTTATACCCATTACCCAATGTCCGTATATATATGTATTTACCTCTACCTACACACATATTTGAATATTCAAATTTTTATCAATAAATTAACATTATCATTTTTCATACTATGTAAAATATTTCAATTGATTATTAGTTTAATAAAAATCAATAATACATTAGTATAGTTAATAATTTTCTTAGAAAGAAATTAATAATTTGTTAATTTATCAATTCTGTAATTTTAATTATACAATTCATGTAACAAAAATAAAAATAAAAAATAATAAAATGTTTAAGACTACGTAAGACATGTACTAAAAAAAAAGTATTAAAAAAATTTGAATCTACTTGAGCAATTGCATTGAAGATTATTCATTGAAGATATCTCTAATAATGAAATTAATGAAGGATTTTGATTAAAAATAATTAAAATTAATTAATGAATTTGCATGAATATAGGAAGGGGATACACGCACAGGTCCATATTAAATATTAATATGTGTGTGGAAATTCGAAAAATTAAACTCCAAAATAATTTTATTTTTCCGTGTTTTAATTTGGATTTAAAAAAAAAATCTATTTTATTTAATAATTTTTTTTTTTAAATAATTATTTATTTTTTGTTCCTTTTTCCAACTTTAAAAAACAAATTTTTATTATTGTTTATCGCATATTATATAGGTACTTTATACTTTCATACCTATACATATTTACACGTACACATAGGTGAGATTCTCAATTTAAATAGATATGTGTACATATGTATATGTATATGCAAAATATTCTACTTAATTAATAAATTTATGTATATTTTTTATTTTGTATTTTGTTCATTTGTAAATTATTTTTATTTTTTATTTTTTCGTTTTTTTTTTCTTGTTTTTTTTTTTTTTACATACATATCACATATTATATCGAATAATTTGAATAACTTATAGTTATATATACACAATGTTGTATTGCCGATATCATAATGTACATGTATACGCATATAAATGTGTGTTAAACAACTGTATCTGTATACAATGATATAAAGAAGATAAACAACACTTTTTTTTCACATATTCAATGTATATAAAAAAGTATATACACATAGAAACAAACATGTATACGTATGTAAATTACTTTGTTATTCAACAATTTTTTATATTCTATATAATATAAAAAAAGCATCATTTTATGTTAATGCTCAATTCAAATATAGGTACATATACATATGTGTATATATATATTTGGTATGTATGTATGTTCTGTTAAATTTTATTAACATACAAATGTGAATTATTACATATGATCGTGATGTGTATTGTAATATATATATGTACATCTATTTATATAATATATACATATATCTAATGTATGTATATATATTATATAAATAGATGTATATATATATCTACACAATACATAATTAAAATAAGCAAGTGATCACGCTGCAAAGTTATAACAAAGTCAAAGTTACCACTTGGGCACTTACCGGCTGAATTTGGCCGGCTATTAAATACTTTGTATTTGTATATGTATGTACATATAAAAACTATTAAATTGTTTATCGTATTTTGTATTATAAAATTTAAAATAAAAGTTAGTGTTTTCGTGTAATTCTAAAATATCTTTCGTGCTCTTTAATATAATTTTTTTTATTTTTATTTTGATTTTATGCATAAACAAAGTGTACATAAAAATTAATATACATACTATACATTATGTATTTGTAGTAAGTATATGTGGCTTATATATATACGTATAATATATATGTTACATATTCATGATATACATATACAATTTGTTTTGTCGTATAGATATTTATTCACATCTGTTTGACATAGAAAATAACAAGAAAATAATTATGAAAAATTAATTTTTAAAAAAAGAAATAATAACACAAAAAATAGCAAAAAAGAAAATATTTGTGAAAATCAAATTGAAACTTTTCATGTTTATTATTTTTTTTTTTCATTTTGTTTTTTCTTCATTTTAGAAACGGAAAAGTATAATTTATCGTCATCTTTGAAAACAAGAAAAACAAACAAAAAGAAAAAACAAAAATTACAAAAAAAACTAAATACTATTTCAGATTTTTCTAATTTTTCATATTTTCACAAAAGAAAAAAATTTTTTTTTGTTCATTTCAGTCTTGATTTTTTCTCCTCAAATTTTATTATTTTGCCAAAAATATTTTATTAAAATTCCTATAATACTATTTTAAAAAATATTATTTTTTGCTTCTTGTTCCTGTTTAATAAAAATAAAAAAAATATTTTGAATATTTAGTATTTTATTTCATTTTACTGGTATGAGTATTAAGTAGATGGTTAGAAGATTCATGATAGATAAATAGATAATTCAGGAAAATTAAACCTATTTTTTTTTAGATTTGAATATTGAAAATACAACCAAAATGCAAACACGATGCAATTGTAATGGAAAAAGAATACAATATCGCTATTAAAAAATTTTTTTTTCGACTGTAAATCAATTTTAAGATGCCTTAAATTTCACTTTTTCCAACATCTTTGCATTTTTTGTTTTATTTATTATTTGTATTCGCTTTCGCTGTTATTTGAAAAAACAAAAAAAAAAAAAAAATAATAATTTTTTTTCCTTGTACATATAAATGTATCTTTTTTTCTATTTTATATTATTACACGTTTTATATTGGGTACAAAAAGAAAGAAAAAAAAAATTTTTTTTTTGCAAATAACTCATTATAAATTCACATTATATTTATATATGTACATAAGAAACAGCTTTTTTTTTTCGTGAATTTTTATTTGCGTGTGTATATGTTTTCCATTATTTAACCTTGAAAATGAATAGATAAATTTTTCGTTGTTATTTTGGGTTTATTATACATTTATACATACATACATACGTACAAATATATATAATGAATGCATAAAAGAGGAACCATATAATCAAAAAGTCAAAAAAAAAAGACGCCCAAAAAAAAAAATCAACAACTAAAAGGAAATTAATGGATTTTGGAAGGGGGAGATTAACTATGACATGCCAAATATCAATGTACATATATATTATATTATATCGTGAACAAAAAAATAAAATAAATAAATAAAAAAAAAAACAAGATTTGCAAAAACCATGGTTATAAAAATTTATTCAACTTGACTGTATGGTACACTATGTATACATATGAATGAATTCAACTTGTCTAGATTCTATTGTATAGATTGAATTTAATACAACATTTAAAATGATGGATGATAAATGAATTTTTTGTATTGTTAAAAATAATTTGAACATAATTATCATTAACGAAAGTAATAACAAGTTGAAAAAAAAAAAAATAACTAAATAATAACAATAATGAAAAAAAATTAATTAAAACCATCATTGCGAGTAGTAAAATTTTAAACTTAAATTTTGTTTACCTTATAGGTATTGATCGTTGTTTTTTTTTATTTACTTTTTCTTGCTTTTTTACTTTGAAGAAGAAGTTCTAAAATTGAAATCTATAATCTTGAAAGGTGCAAAATTTGTATTTGTAATTTAAATTCATTTCTTTAAGAAAAAAAAAAAAAAAAATGTTAAAATGAAAAAATAATATAGCCCACCTTCTTTCTTCTTTTTCTTCTATGGTTTTTTTTTTTTTTTTTGTTAAATACATTATTATGGTAACTAAATTTTATGTGGGTGAGATTTTTATATCACACATTATTTTTTATTTTAATACGCGTGTGTTCGTCTAAAGCTCTTATATATACTATATATATATACATGCACATTTATATTATTTGCATTTAACATTTTGGTATTATCATCTCATAAAAAACGACAGATATAATATGACATTGCATGTATTTTTTTTTTTTTTTTTTTTGTTATTTTTATTTTATATTTATTCGAAATGCTAAGAAGATTTTATTCTTCAGAAAAAAAACAACGTTTTTTTTTTTTTTTGTTATCAATTTATAAATTTAAATTTTAAAGTGAACTCTTCTTCGACTTAATATGTAGGTATTGGATGCACACAGATATATATCTACCCACATTTTGTAATATTTTCATTCTTATTTATGAAATGTAAATAATAAGAAGATAAAATTTCATATAAACATTACATACTTAAATATATAAAAAATAGAAATATATATAAACAAATCAAATATCAAAACATTAACACTTCAACACTTGTTTTGTTCATTATTACCAATTTTAAGATCGAATTTTGTTTCATTCATATTGTTATTTTGCTTTTCAAGTAGTCTATATAGAGATATTATAAGAAATATTATTTCTTACAAAAATTTAATAGAAATCAAGAAAACTGAAGTGATTAAAAACAAAATAATAATAAAATTTAATTCTTATGAATATAGCCAACATTCAAGGTGTACTCTTCAGCATGCTGTAATCAGAGGAGTCAAAAAAATTTTTTTTTCACTTTAAAGTTTGAAGTAATATGACCTGATGTGATCCACATTTCATACACAAATTATGTTGATATTTATATGTCTGTAATTTTATACCAAAATAAACATAAGGTTTTTCTTGAACAAAATCAGCTTTTATAGTGGTACAATTTATTGTTTTTTTGTTTCATTCACTGAAGTCCTTAGGTGATTTTATACGAAATATCAATGAGAAATATTACTACTATTCCCCTCTTACCCCCCCTTCACCATTCCCTATCTTAAAATTCATCATATAGCCAGTCATAATCGAATCAAATTATGTGTGTACGTACAATATGTAACGATTACATTATTTCAAAGTGTACAAAGGTACACTTTGCTTTTCATATCCTAAAACACAAAAGCAAAATTGAACAAAAACTCAATTAAGATTAATACAACTTTTCTTTTTGATTATATATGCTTCCCATATCCACATAATGTTTTTTTTTTTTTTTCAAGTAAACGTATACGTATACGTACATTAAGTATTTTATTTATCGCTTTATATTTTTGTTAGCTTATTTAAATTGTTTTTGTTTTTTGTTTATTTAAATTGATGTTGATGATTTATTGCATTAAAATATATAATTTTAATGTTATATTGTATACGATTAAGGCACGTGTATAAATTGTATGAACTTTGCTCCATACTGGTATATATTATACCAATATATTTTGTTTTTTTCTTAAAATATATATTACAATCATTATAATAATTTGATAATTTGAATTGAATTTATTTTATTATATTAAAAATGAAATCATGAAATATATATAAAAAAATTTGTTTTGAATAAAATTTGTTATTTTTGTTATTATTTTGATTTATTTATTTTCTCAGTATTATTATACCATACTTATTATTATTATTATTATTGACCATTTGGTTAATTTGTGAATTAAAATATGTCTAACTATAACTATCTTGTAATAAGCCATCACTTTTAATTAAAGATTATAAAATTTTCATGTAATTTATAAAAAAAAAAAAAAAATTTTTTTTTTTTTCTTCTTGAAATAATTAATGATGATAACCTTTTTAATGATGATAATCATATATTTTTGTAATATGATCGAATATACAAATTTTATATACCTATTTAGTTAATTAAAATCAATGTTAAATAAAATTAAAAATTTTTCATATATTTACATTTTTATTATTTTATGAATTTTATTTTCATTCATGTGATTCTAGTGATTTACAAAATTTTATTTATATATAACAAAAACCATAACACCCAGGTATTTATGTATGTATATGTACACGCCAAAAAATTAAACATAATTCGTGTTAATGACCATAATATAAACATCAAATTAATTATAATTGAACTTGATTTTTGATATTATAAACCGTATCTTTATCTGTATATATATATTTTTTTTTACTTCTTTTTATTAGTGTGATAACATAAAAAAAGTAATTGCACGTTTAAGGTGTGTAATAAATATAATCAAACATGCATATATATATTATATTTGATGTGTATTTAAAACTATTTTTAAAATTATCTATATAAACATTAAAATAGCGGAAGTATGGAAAAAAAATTTTCATGCAAAGGTGCCGCAAAATACAATTCATGTACTTCTATGTACGTATACATGAGTATGTATGTACATGCAAATGTTGATATGCGGTATGATTAAATGTCGATTTTCATTACAGAAAATATTTATGCACGTTATGGAAAAATTACTCAGGAAATTTTTGTCTGTTTCTTCGTTATCGACTTTTCAAACTAGTTATTAAAACTTCTTGGAAAAATTAAAATTTTAAATGATTTGTTTTCGATTTTTAAAAATAACTTTTTTTTACACGATCTGTTATTTATAAGTATTTTTCGAAAAAAAATCTATACGTATACTGTCGTTGCTAATATAAATTGAAAGAAATGTAATCTCTATACTGTGAAAATAATTGAAAGATTCATACAGTTCTGTACCAGTTCTCTTAATAAAAAGTTTGTCTATGAAAGTATCTTTCATTTTAATAAAATTGAATTTTCTTTAATTACATTCATAAAAATGTATCAAATTACATACCTGTCATACAATGAATTTTATTTAATTTCACTTGTACAACAATATTCCAATAACTCTAATTGTCTATCTTTTTTAAAAATACACATATAAAAATAAATAGGTATATCAATTTGTGTCATATATTTATAATGCATAAAATAAAAAGTGGTTGACATACATACATACATTTTCGAATTTAGCGGAGGGAGGTTTTTTATATTCCGGAGTATTTATGTGTAAAATTTTTTTTCCAACAAAATTGCCGCCTATTGTCATGCGAGAAAATTAAATACAAATTAATGCAAATTTTCTTATTATAATGTCAAAAAAATAGGAAATTTTATTCATTTTCTTTTTTGCAAATTTTGAAATTATAAAAATATATTTCATTGAATCCAGAATCTTATAATTGTTCTAAACTTTCCTCTATATCTTGGATCTAAATATTTCTTAAATGCTTTGTAATTATATATACTAATTATTATGTTATGTACGTTATGTATGACTGCTTAAGCTGTGGTCAGATCTAAACCGTAATTTCCATTCAAGATATGTTATGCGCTTTTCATCTTGAATTCTCTGATAGAGTTCACAAGTAATAATATAGGCCTTATAATAATAAGACTTTTGAAATTGGTATCATGAAATAAGTTTCCTAAAGCCGTGAAAAATGGATTGTAATAGTAATCGCATATAACATGGTATCAATTTCGGTGGCACAGCAACGTAATGAAATAGAAATAACTAATTTTAGTTTCAACCACGAAATGACAGTAGCAATCGACTTGAAATGCTAGTTAGCCTCTAAGCCAGCCAGTGATATATATATGCGTATTTTGTTTGGAAAATCTCAAACTATGTTTAAAATAAATCTGAACATATCCTCAGTTTGTTGTATCTCCCTTACAAATTATTCTACTGACTGACTGACTGACTTCGAAATGTAATAAAATTGTTTTGTTTCATGTTTAAAATGTCTAATTAAATACTTCAGATTATGATGCATATGTGTAGAAAAATAACCATAATATATATAATACACACATATACATTTGTATACCAATATTCATTCTTCTGTTGTATTTTTTTAATTTTTATTTTCCACAATTATATTTTCATGTCATTTAATTATGCAAATAATTGTTAACTGAAAAAATATGAAAAAGCTAAAAGCTAAAAATAGAAAAAAAAAAAATTAATTTTAAAATGACTAAAAAAAAATGTTGAAAAAAAAAATAAATAAATACATTAATGCGAATAATTACACTGTTATATGTATGAATTCATTAAGATTTTAATAATGTCGTATAGTAATTAAATGAATTTGTAGGAGGTAATGTGCAGAAAAAGATCAAAGATTATTTGTTGCAATTTTTCTTTATTTGCTCGTTATTATTATTATTATTTTTTTTTTTTGTTATTTATTTTTACTTTAAAAGCCTTCATGTATGATGTATATGTGCATGCATTTAGTACAGACTTTATGCAATGAATGTAGGTGAAATTAATATTTTTCACACAGATTCAAGGTGCATTATTAATTATATCAACATTTTTTTTTTCTACAAACATACAAATATGATACCTGATGTGTACATAATGGTACATAGTACACAAATTTCGACGTAACAGCGAAGTAAAATGTTACATTATGTACATATGTATGTATATTGGATTTTGCTATTCTGCTATTGTTGTTGTATCTGTTGTTTTGTTAGATACTATGTGAAAATTATTAATATTTAATGATAAACGGAAAAGATCAATAAGTAACTGATGTTGAAAAAAAAAATTTTGTTTTTTTTTTTTTTTTTGTTTTTTACTTTATAAATGCAAATACAGATACACAATTCTAATATAATTGTTAATTTATTACCTTTTGTTATTTTCTGTTTAAACAGGAAATTTTAAATAATTTAAAAGCATAAATAATTTTTATTTTGTTAATAATGGAAAAAAGAGAATCAAGAGAATAATAAAAAAAAAAATTAAATGAATTTTTAATTTGTTATATGTACACTAAATATATTGAATTTCATTAGGAAAAATTCTGTGTTAAAATTTATTCAATCCTAATGATATGTAAATATGTGTGTAATGAATGTATGTCGTAAAACTAAGAAAATTATTCATTCAATTTTAATGATTACAATGAATTGTATTTATGTTATAATGAACAGGAAATTATTGACTTTATGATATATCCCGTTGTAATGTAAAAAAAACAAAAAAGTAGAAATGGGTAAATGAAAAAGGTTTTCAATTTTCACCATCTAATCAATAAAATGTTAAGTGATTAAATGATCAATAAATTTTTAATTTTATTTTGTTTGTTACGAATAAAATTTCAGTTTTGATTTTAAAAGAAAAACCTAAACATTTTGGAAATTCCAAAAACATTTGTAAAATCAACTTAGGTGATAAATTGAAAAAAAAATTAAAAACCGCAGAAATAGTTAATAAAAACTTAATTTTCTAATATTGCTTGATGTAGGATCGTTAAAAAGTATCTAATGTAAATGGAACTTTGGAAAATCTTTTTATTTCTTGATTTGCAATTATTTATCAGTTACTTGCATACATATATCTAATGCATACAACATTTAATGTATGTGTAAACATTTTGATAATATCTTGCATAAATAAATAATCAATTATTATCGGTATATTTAATTATCTATATAAGGACTGTAAATATGTGTTCATTTGAAAATTCTCTGAAATTATACAATTTTTATCTATGAAAAAAAAAAAAAAAAAATGAATGCTTATAGTGAATAATAAAACAAGTATCCATATATGTATGAGAATACGGGTAATATTCATTAAAAGTTTATGAAATTAAAAGAAAAAAAAAATTGTTAAGAAAACCGAATGATTAGATAAATAAATATTAGTACAGCTGTATGTTAAAAAACAAGAATTAAAAATACATTTTTCTTATTAAAAGTACACATGCGATGTTACAATCTGTATATACACACGTATTTTCAAATATAAAACAAGAAAAACCGTATCTATTTTAAAAGCGACATTCCTAATGGGTTATGAATCAAAATAAAGAAAAAAAAACTGAAAATTATTAAAACTTTAATGAACTGAATTAATAGCGAGTGTTAAATTAGTGTACATAATTAAAAGGTTCCTCATCCAAAAAAAAAAAAAAAAAAAAATTAAAAAGGAAACAAATATACTATATCCTGTTATCATTGTAAAATGGCATGCATTATAAAAATTACTATCATTATTTTGGAAGCTGCTGGAGATTAATTTACAAAGTTTAATTTAAGATTGTATGCAATTTTACAAAGGTAGTCAATTATATTTAATTATGTAAATAAAAATTTATTACAAAAATTTTTAAAATGATGATCATTTAAAATTTAACAATAAAAAGAAATTTATTTTTTTGAAATTCAAGAAAGTTTACATGAATATTACATAAGTCTGCAAAATTGCATGTCTATTTTTATTTTTTTTTTTTGTTTAAGAAAGGAAGATAAAATAACCGAAATTCCAGGTGGTAAAAAATTTATTAGCCCATAACATAATCTTATCACAAATTTTGGTGCGTTCTCGTATAAAATAAAACCCAGTCAGAACAATATCCATTTATAACTCCCACAACCGACAACTTAATGTTTTCCTTTCTTTTATTTTATATTTATATGAAACAATGATAATAACGAAAATATAAATTCATTTCCAAAATTTGTTGTTGTCAATAATAATAAGTACAATTTCAAATGTCTGTCTCCTTCTGAATTTTCATGCATTTTATTTTTATTTGAATAATATACATACACACACGTACATTCAGTCAGAACATTATAAATACATATAGTGCATATGTATGAATACGATTAAATGAAAACATAATAAATTTTCAGCTGTTATTTTATCTCATATAATATATTATACACATATTCATATTGAATATAATACTAAATTGCGTGTTTGCGTCTTAATTTCCTCAATTTTAAATTATATTATATCAATAAAAGTACATTCATATACAATATAATAAAATTATTCAACCTACGTTTAAGCTAAAGTATGTATGTATATTCGATCAAAAGCTGAAAAGAAAATTCAAAACAACATGTATATAAACGTACATATGTTATAACAAATTTTTACTTCAAATTTTTAATGTGTTTTTTGTTTTCATATGTATCTTTATTTGTATTTCTTGTGTACATTTGTATAAAAAAAAAATAAAATAATAATATTAATTCACAGTCACAGTTAATCACATACTGTGTCACATTGTCATTTTAATACACAAAAATAAATCTATCATGCTGTGTAATATGAATTTCAAATGATATACCATTATAATAATTAACTTATTTTTAATTTGGATGTACATAATGAATAATAGCAAAAGATATTTAAAAAGAATAAAAAAAAAAATTTAATTTTATAAAATAGATAAACAGAAATATTCAAATAAAGACAAAAAAAAAAAACCAATAAAATATTAAATATTAAAAGAAAGATAAATTACATTTTATCAGAAAGGTTAATTTGTGCAAATTTTTAAATATTTTCATCGTTTATTATTATTTTTTTTTTTTTGTCTTTTTCTAGCTTCTGTCTCTCTGGCTTTAGATGTTCTTATTTTTCAATAAATTCGGTAGTATAAT
Source organism: Anthrax anthrax (assembly GCA_963971155.1). Lineage (NCBI taxonomy): Eukaryota > Metazoa > Arthropoda > Insecta > Diptera > Bombyliidae > Anthrax > Anthrax anthrax. Next base: position 3,195,930 of record OZ020123.1, read on the forward strand.
ATACAATCCAATAACAGTAGGCTTAAAAGAAAATTATTTATTGAAAACAAAAGTAAAAAAACAAAACATAAAAGACGTCTTGTTTCATTCATCTTTTATCACGAATACGGAAAAAAATTTGATCTTTTCGAAAAATAATGTAAAACAATTTAACAGGCCTTGACTTTTACCACAATAAATTACTACTTTTACACTTTTTTTTTCGTATCGTTTTTAGTTTATTGTTAATTTGACTGCTGATTTTGATTAAAATCTCCTTCAGCACCTTACCATGTATACAAATATGATTTTTTTTTTTTTTTTTTTTAAATTTACCAATACTCTTATATTGAGTGTTTTCTGTTGTATCTCTTCTTTATATATTTTTCTTTTATTTTTTAAATATTTATGTAAATTTATTTAAAAATAAATAACAAATTGTATCTATATAAATAAGTAATCATAATTAATCTTTATCAATACGATTATCATAATTTCTCATTTAACAGCTTGTAATCGTATACTGTAAAAATATAATTTATTCTTTGTGATAGTAGGAAGCAGTAAACACAAACCAAATAGTATCTGTACATGAGGAAAAAAATTAAGAAAATTTAAATTTGAAAAAAAATAACCGATTAAAATGACAAAAAAAAAAAAATAAAACAAAGTGGAAAAATTTTTTTAAGACAAATAATTAATTCTTACAAATTGTTTTAATATCAAAAATTAACAAAAAAAAAAAAAAGAGAATTTTTAAAAATTGAATTGATAAAACAAATTGATCACATCAAGATTCATTTTACACTTTTATTACTATCAAATTAGAATCAAACTGAAACCAGCTGACTGATTTATATGTACACGCGTATATGTAGATAACAATTATTATTGCAGTATAATGTGATTGAAATATCACAAAGCACACCTTTTTCCGTTTCTCATTAACTATATGAAAAACACCAGTTTTTTTTTTTTTTTATTTCAATTTTATTTTTTGTATACCTATACACGTAATATAAATATTTTCATTAAAATTATTTAGAGGTTATATGATAATGAAATTTTTGTTTTGTTTTGTATAGGAATTTAATAAATTGGAAAACATGTATGCGTATAAGCGAATCTCTAATATACACAAGTGTATGTATATACCCTTGTTAACCTAGTACAACAGTATACAAATATGTAATTTGATTATGGATTTTTGTTTTTGTTTTTTGTGTTTATTAAATTTTATTCTCCTTGTAAAATTATTACTAACTCAGAGCTACTGCTCGATAACAATAATTATCATTTTATGTTTCTAATATAAATTGCTTTTTTTTCTATTGTAATGTAAATTTTTTTTTTTTTTTATGTAATTATAATGATAATGAAGATATTTGTGTGTGCATATATATAAATTATATTTTATTTAATTTTAATTATAAAAAAAAAAAAAACAGGAAATTTTTTTGATTTCATTTTTTTTTTACTGTTTGAAATTTTTTGTTTTTGTTGTATAACATTGTAACGAAGAAAAATATATATATATATTTTTTTTTGGCTTTTATGATAAGAAAAATTTGTCGGTTGTTTATGGGGACATTTTCATATAGAATTTTGATCAAGTACCAAAATGTGTAGATACTTTTGTCTTTTCTTAAATGAAACCATATAGTTAAAAAAAAAATCGACTTTATTTTTTTTTTTCAATATTTTTTGAAGTTAAAAATAAAATTAAAATGTTGACTCTCTAATAATGCATAATATAAAGAAAAATAATTTTATTGAAAAATTTATAAAGAAAAACAAAAACAAAAACAAAAAATTGAGTACAATGGATAGAAATTGTACACAAGAAAAAAAAAACAACATTATAAAATACAAAAATAAGAAAAAACATTAAGGAAAAATCATTAATTTTCAAATAAACAAATTCAATGGCGCCATTAATCTGCACAATTATTTCGTTGTTATCTACAAAATAATACAAACTATAAAGACAAAATCGCAATGCTGTAATTTTAAAAGAAAATGATAAAATTTTTAACAAATCTGCCATTTTCTGTTTACTGTACATTTAGAATTTATTATATATACAATATTATTGGAAGTACCTATATATATACACGATTTTACGTATACACATATCAAATTATCGCGTGGATAAAGCGTAAAAATTTAGAGTAATTTTCATTTTATTCAAAATTTTAAAACAATTAAACATAAAATTAAAATAAATTTTTATTTTTAATTTTCTTTTAGTCAAAACAAAAATGAAAAATGAACATGCATATACATACGTATAACAAATGTTTATAACAAACAATTAAAAATTTTCAAATTTGATCTGTTTTATTTTATTATTATTCTTTTTTATTTTAATTTTCGTTTTTTTTTTTTTGTTTTTATATTCTGGATTCTATTGTTTTTTTTTTATATTTTTACTTGGCTATATGAACGATACAAAAAAAAATTAACATAAAAATTCATTAAATTCATTTGATCGTATGTATATAATTTTCAAATTTTATAACATACACACACATTCATGTACCTATACGTATCTATATAGTAAATCTAAAAATACAACATAATTATGTATATATATAAAAATAAAAATACTTCTATAAATAAATTGTATTGAAAAAGAAAAATAATTTAAAAAGAAAATTTTAAGAAAATTAAAATTTTGGAAAAAAAATATTTGAATGCAAATTTGAATTACACAAAATCAAGACACAATACCGTGTATTATATTCTTTGTGTTAGCCATACATACGCATTTTACATTTATAGATATAGTTTACAATGTTGTATAGACGTGTATTCGTACATATGTACATGTATTTTATGTGTATACAATTTTTTTTATGTCGTTTATAACATTATTCAAATTCACGTATGCTAACTTATAACGTTTTAATATGATACGTATGTGAACATATACATTAAATAATGAGGAAGCGGAATTTGTTTAAAAAAAAACAAAAAAGAAAAAAAAACAAATCACAAAAACGAGATACAAAAAAAAAAAAATACATATAACGACGTTCCTAATGAACGATTCCAATTAATTATGTGCATATTGTCGACAACGCCATTTTTACGCTACCTTCTTATACATTTTGGACATATATACTAGGTACTACTTTTGTTTTTGTTAATTGTTTTGTAGTGTTCAAAATTTTTATTATTATTATTTTTTTTTTAATTTTATGGTTTTTAAACAATAGTCGTTTTTTAATTGTAATTTTTATTTATTTTTTTTATTTTCTTTAACTTTGACTTTGACTTCTTTTAATGCTGTACAGAATTAAAAATTATACGGCAAATAACACATTGTATACATACATTGTACCTACATACGTATACATAAATATAGTTTTCCTTTGTTTAACCACAAGGAAAAGAAATGATGGCAAAACTTAAAGTAAAGAAAAGAAATGAACAAAAATTAAGAAATAGAAATTTGCCAAAAAATTTTATTATTTCGTAAACAAAAGTACAACAGTGTAACTTGAAAAGAATTCATAACACATAATGGGTAATATATGGGGTTTGTACATGAACGTACTGTGTATCCATGCAATTTATTTAAAAATCCTACTTGAACTTGATATAATCTTATAAAACAGCTAAAAAGAAGGGTCATTTATCTCTGTCATTATTACATCCTCATACAGCTTTTGTTTTCATTTTTTTTTTTTTTCATTTCATCCATTCATCATAAGATATTGATCTTTATTTTTTATGCATCGTCTAGTGTGATGTTTTTTTATAATTTCAAAACATATAAAAAAAAGTATCAACTATTCATATTTATGAAATATAAAAAATAATATTTCACAAAATATTTCATATAACACGAAAAGAACATAGCCATCATATATTGCCATTGATTTTTTTTTAAAATCTATTTTAGAACATGTTATCGTGAGTTCCTTCTTCTAGCTTTTCTGTTTTTTTCTTTTTGTATAATGATTTTTTTTTCTATCCAAATTTTTTCATTTGATTAATATCGATGGCTTTTTTTTTGCTTGTGTGATACAAGAAAATAATTTATTTAAATCCATGCTTGTACATAGAATAAAAATTCTTAATTTTCATTTTCCAGTAGCTTCAAATTCTATATGATAATTACATTGCTTTAAAACCAAAAACGATTAATTATTTATATTACAATATACATAATGTATGTATGTATGTAGTTTTTGTCGTATTTTTTATGTTATTTATTTATGTATTTTTTTTTTGGTGCTGAATTTTTTTGTAGTAATTTGACCACAAAATCATGTTTTAAATTTTGCTTGAACTTATTTTCAGTTTAGCTACAAAGTTAATTGTAAAATGAGTATCGATTAGAAAAAAGAATCTAGATCAGGGGTATATCAGGGCTGGTGACTAGAATATGCCAAAGTTGAAAATTTTAAAATCATACGAAAGAATTATGATCATGATGTACATATTTCGAACGTATTGAAATCGTATTTGTTTCTCATACAGCTTTTTTTTATTATCGTGTATAACATATGAACAAATTTTTGAATCTTTACGATGTGTACATACATACTATATATGATTATGTTTCATGTCTATTTTATTTGTATATTTTGTTTTGTCTATATGGTCTATATACATAGTCTACATGTGATCAAATAGAAAATACCGCTAACAAATAAAATATCTTTACAGCGTATTTAATGAAAATTCTAACCTTGAAAAGATAATCAAATATGGCTACCAGGTCGTATTATTATTTTTGGTTCGTTTTATATTCTATTATTATGTTAGATTGTACTACATTACTTGTAAAGTTCTTTAGCACGTTTTATTCTATTGTGATTGTTTTTGTTTATGTTTTTATGTACATATTTACGTATATTCTATATTTTATTTTTATTTATCTTTTATTTTTTCAAATGTTTCCTTTTTATCTCATGTATCTATCATAGTTTTAAATGGGTATGGTCATTTAGTTTTCATTGTACTTCGAAACATTGGAATTTTTTTTTTTATTTTATGAAAATTCTGTATAGATGGAAGATAGAACGTAATATTTGCATTATGTAATTATAAATTATTTAAAAGATACACACATATGCTCATAATGTACAGTGTACAGCACATACAGTGTACACACAAAATAAACACACAAACGGTGTAGCTACATGAAAAAATGAAAAAATTTGCAAAAAACTATACAAAAATTTTTTAATTTGAATTTTAAAATTTTTTCTTTCAATTATTATCAAAACTTAACAAGTACTTTTCATTAAATTTTACCAAAAATTAGCTATGTACATACCTTTTGAATTCACATGTACATGCATGTGTATTTCTAAATGAGCGCTTATCTTTAAACAAAAGTCCAAAATATTAAAGTTAATTTATATTATGTAGATCTTAAGTACGTGTATATTGTACACAAAAGCATGGATTAAAATTATTTGCCAAAAGTCACATGTATTTTTTGCCAAAAAATTATTGATGACATTTTTTGTTATTCATTATGTATGGGTATTTATGACGTTAAAATTTAAAAAAAAAGAAGTAATATATCTTATCTAAAGTCAAAAAATACATAGATACATATTTTTTTCTGTACTACAACTAAATGTTCAAACATTTGTTAAGAAATGAAAAAATTTTCCGCTCAAACATTTACAATTTTTTATATATTGTTTATTAATTTTTTTTTTTAATGCGATTACGGTGACTTTGAATTTTGCATTTTGTTATTTATTTTTATATGTACATTCACAAATATATATTTAAGAATTTTGATATGACGTCAATTTACTTCATCAATAATTTTTTAAAAATTTATTATTGTTTTGTCGTCTTGTATTTTGATTTGTATGTACGGCAACTTTTCAAATGAGATACTTATACATGTTAATGCTCATATCTTACGCAAAATGTAAATAAATATGTTTTCAGACGTTTTCAACCTGAAATTTCATTTGTTCATAGATATTTGTTAAATAATAAATACATAAATGGATATGCAAATAATTGAGCACACTATACTCCATAAACTAATTCGATGTAGTTAAGGTCTTATGGAAATGACTTAAAGTAGAACAACTTTACGTCGCTTTATATTGATATTAAAAAAATTCATTTCGTATTTAATGATAACTTTACAGATTTTGGTAACACTACTCGTGAGATGATTTTGTTAGAACATGTACTCCCATATAAGACCTTAATTGCATCGAATTAGTTTATGGAGTATAGTTTTAATAAGACTGCGCCCAATAATTAAACAAAAATAAAAACAAAAAGATATGTGGTGAAATCTGAGATGAGATGCATTTTGAGTGATAAAATTTATAAAATCATAATTACACATATTATTATATATAGTATGCATATATTTGCAATCTTTCATATAACGCATGTATTCACGTATTCGCACATATACGCAATTTTGGGGTTTTAAAAATAAATTGGTATGAAATGTGCATTTTTATATATGACGTATGTACACACATGTATCTTGATAATTATCCTCTTGCTTTAACAAAAACTGGACATAAATTTATTCATTTACATTTAAACATTGAATATTACATGTTTAGTACACATACGTATAAATATAATTCGTAATGATATTGTTTGCTCACCATTTTACTGACATCTACAACATGTACATGCATTCAATTATAATCACCATACATACCTACATACTATTATTACACTCGTTATTATATGATTTGTGTAGGTGTGTTGTTGTATATTTCATCGTCACATCTTGTTGATTTTCTTTTTTCCAAGTCTTCACTAATTCTGTTTCAGAAAAAATAAAAACAACAGAAAAAAAAATTAATTCAAATCAATTTTTATCAAAGATTTTTAAGATTAACAAAAAAAAAAAAACAAAATGACACTAATGACGACATCAATTGCATTAATATAAAATGTGAATGTATGTGCATGTGTATACAAAGTGCAATGCAAATACGAAAACTCATTGACCCCTTACCATGTTTTTTGCAAGAAAAATTTTTTCCTTTTTTTTTTATTATAATTTTGAAAATCCGCTTCAATTTTTGTTTCAAATCACAACGTATACGTACGTTACGTATATATATACGTAGATACATACATGTGTATTTTGCATGTAATTTATTTGTTTGAAGTGAACAAAACTGTGAAATTCTTATTTAAATGTGTAAGTAATGTTGTAAAAAGTTTTGAAAACGGAAATGAAAATTACATTTTCTTGTGACACAATTATTTGTATAAATACGTACATATATGTACTTGTGTATATTTATATTTAAAAGTACATGTAATGTACATTAAATTCTGCATTGCTCATAGCATCTAATATGTATGTGTAAGTATACTGATATTTGCGTAGAGCGTGGGTTATTTTGCAAAATTTTTTATTTACATATAAACATATGTACATAACATAATGTATCTTTTTCATACAAATGTGTATATTCAACTTTAAATGATTGACCGTTATTTACTTAAATTAAATAAAAAAATTTCACTATATTTATTATAATCTGTTAAAATCTCATTTTCACTCTAGGATTTTTGAATAAATTAATTTTATAAAATTTACATTAATTGACAATAATTTCTATGAATAATGATTATTACATATGTATTTCCCTTTGGAAAATGTGATATGCAAAAGTGTACATATGTATGTACATACCAACTGTTTTGAGTTAATTTTATAATGGATCATAAATTATTAAATATAAATTTGATTACTATAATGCTATAATACTGAAATTGCTAATTTTTGTAGGTAAAATTACCAAAGTATACGCACATGTACGCATTTTTAGTTGATTTGTTTTTTGGTTATGTAATAAATAAATAAGAAAAAAACTCCTCAATAACATATGCAATATGTATATTGGTATCTTAAAATTGTTTGTGAAAAGGTGGAAATAGCCTCGTATAAAAAAATTTTTTTTAAATAATCTAAAATTTGCGTAGGTACTAACAACACAGAAAAAAAAAGTTCACTTTCCATATTTGTGTCTGTCTATCAATTTTATATCATTATTACCAGTTTTATTTAGTAACAGTAACAAAACTATAGTATAAAACTAATGACTATAAAAACATCATTTATGAACAAACATGAGGGAACACTATGAGGGAAGGGAAAATTTTCATCAGCTAATTTGTCGATTTTGTTGTTTTTATTATTATAACTTTTAACGTTTTATTTGGATTTTATCTTTTAAATTTTGTATTGATAATGTGTGGAGGTGGCCGTTAAAAAAAAAATTTTTTTTTTTTTGTTCAATTCCAAGTTTTTGTTTTTTTCTTCTTTTTCAACTTAGGTTTGTAGGTTTTCAATTCTATACGTTTTTTTTTTTTTTTTAAGTAAAATTTATTTATTTAATTTTTTTTATATGGTTGTTGACTATATGCGTAGTGTAGGTGGCCGCAGTCTAGTTTATTCGTGTATTCATACATTTTTATATTACATTTTGAAAATGTGATCTTCTTTGGGGTCAAATATGTGTGTAAAATTTCTAATATAATAATCACTTTAAATGAATTTTAAATAAGTATATATGTATGTATGTAATTTTGTTTAAATTGTTTATGAAGGAAAAATGTAGTTGGTGGTTTTTTTTTTAAAAAATCGTAATTTTTATATGTATGGAAACGGTATTTAATTTTATAATATTGATTTTTACATGCAAATTAAAAGAAAATAAAATATTTAATGATCATTTAGCTATATATGAGGAATTATTTATCACCACTGTAATCATTTAGGATTTTTTTTTTTTTTAAAGAAAAAATAAAAAAGAAAGAAAATAAATTTTATTTAAAATTTTTATGACAATTTGCAGAAAATTACATGAGAATAGGATATGAATTTCGTATTAATTGCATTTCTACTGAATATAATTTATTGATTTATAAATGAAAAATTTTCATATCTTCAAAAAAACGCATCATTGCCTATTTGATGTGATGTTTAACTTAAGATCATAATACGCTGAGTATCGCATCAAATAGGCAGTGATGCATTTTTGAAGATAGCCATGTTCATATCTAAATTGAAATATCATCACAAATCATTTAAAAAAAAAATTACTAAAATGCTTTTTTTAAACATTTACAATTGTAAAGGCAAATTAAAGATATCTTGAATAAATAAGTGATATTAATTTGAATCTATTAATAAAATTATTACAATTTTTGAAAATACAATAGAAGACAAAAAAATTTCTTTTACATACAAAATTTACTTCATTTAAATACATCTTAAATTTTTATCCATTATCTTGAGATTCAAATGATTGAAATAAGTAATATGAAAATGGATTTATTATTATTAATTGCCTTTTATCATTTTAATTTAAAAAAAACAAAAAAAAAAAAACAAAAAAAGACAAGGGATCTTTGGATAATTCAAATAAATTATAAAATTGAGAAAATATATCGTTTTATTTTTTTATTTAACATTTGAATATAAACGATTTCAATGCAATCGTAATTTATTTTAACTACATTGAAAAAAAATTTTCAATTTAATCATTTGTTTTTTTTGTTAAGGCATGCATGGTAGTGTATATTACAAAATGTATAAATTTCAATTTATTTTAAAACCTTCATAGAAATTCATATGTTTGTACGATTATAATATTTAATTAATTATTCGATTAAAGATTTTTTTAAATAAATTTACTAATTGATATTGTAATGATTTTTTGTATGTTAATTGCTTGTTTATTCATTGAATAAACAAAAACTCGTTCTATTAAGTCTGAGCTTTGATTGGTATTAATTCTAAAGGATTAGCATAGCTGCTAAATTTTAAGATCGCTAATCTTAAGATCTGTTTCAATTTAATTTTGAAAAATAAGCTTTTACTTTTTTTCTTTTAAAGGAAATTTTAGCTTTGAAATAAATTTAATTTCAAAAAAGACAGGTACGTATACATTATATCAGAAAACCTTATATAGTTTAATTCTTTTTGATTATATGATACACACGTATAATTACTTTTATCATAATTTATGTTACCTATACGTTAATTACAATTAATCATTGTTTTTTATTTGTATTTTGTAAATGTAAAAATGCGTATATACATTTGAAAAATTTTTAATTATCAAAAATCGACTTAAATAAAAAAAAATCAAAAAACTACGATTAAAAATTTAAATAAATAAAAAAAAAATAGATAAATTTTTTTTAATGATCATTATAACATGTATAAGTAGTCAATACTGTATTCTATCTTTATTTATATGTATATATATTTTTTTATTGTTTAAATTATTAATTATGAAAAATACCTAATTAGAATCAATATGAAAATAACTGCGTATATCACATTACATTCCGCACATGTCTAAAATTTTGTACAAAAATTGTTTAATTAAAATATTAAAAAAAAAAACAATTTATTTTTAGTCTGTAAAAATTTTTTTTTTGGCGGGTTTTTCTTTTTTTTATTTAAATTTTTTTTTTTTTTGTTTTGCTTTTGGAATACATAATTAAATGAATAATTTTTTTTTTTTTTTCATTTTTGATTATCATCATTTCGAAATTGGAAAAACGAAAATATAAATATTGAATAACTATAATAAAGAGGTATTTACATGCTAATATACATGTAAATGTGTATATTACATTTATGTTCGACGTTGTTTATTCATATAATCTTTGCTATACCTGTAAAATTTGAAATCAAATTTCAAATATTAATTTATTCTTTTTTCTTTTTTTTTTTTTTTTGAATTTTATATTTTCATTTATTATTGTTTACAATAAATTACAATTTGATTAAATTATTGGCAACTAATGTTCACTTGAAAAAAATGTTAACCATTTTACATTACATATTACATGCACATTGCTCAACATTATAGCCTTTATACAGGTATCTGTAGGTTAATTGTTATAATAAATTTCGGAAACAGAATGATAATACATTGAAATTTATATTTCACAAACAACAAATTTCTTTTTTATGCATTGTCGTGTACTACTTTCATTTAAGAATTTTTTAATTAAAATTCTACATGTTGTCGCATATATGAGAATACATACTTACATATTGCAATTATGCGTGTACTTTGGCAGTGTTGAAGACTGAGTAGAATGATGTTTTTAGAAAATAAATAGAAAATATAATTAATTATATAATCGCATTATTGTTGTTGTATTCAATGCACAATGAAATGAAAACTTTATCATAATTGAGAATAAAATGTGAAGAAAAAAGAAAATTTTATTTTATTTTTATTTTTTTTTTTTGTTTTTTTTTGCAATATGTACATGTGTAGGTAGATACATATAATACGTGGCGCCAATTTTACTGTGTACATGCGTAAATATATGTACTATATATACATATATATATATCTACACGTAATGATAATAAAATAATTAATGAATTAAATGCGGTCATGGCTTTGCTAGTAATGTGCAAACTATCAACTACTTGACAATAAAATATGTATTGTTGAGTCCATGTATGTATATGTACATACGTACTAACATATATTCATAATCAATTAATTCATTATCAATTAATACCTAAAATACTTGAAATTTGAACATTATAGAAAACAATATTATTATAATAAAAATCAAAAACAAAAATCTTATTTGAAGAATAAATTTTTAACAAATAGACAAATACATACAATATGAATTAATGCCAGAAAATTACTGAATGAATGATTGTTTTCCAATTAGAAAAAAAAAAAAAAAAAAAATCGATATAGATATTTTACGTAAATTGTCATGTGTTAGTTAATAAAAGATTTGTGACTAATAATTTTATAATTTATCACTTCTATTTTATTTTTCAGAAAAATCTTAATTAAAAAACAAGAAATGCTGTTGAATTTTATTTTTTGTATTTATTTTTTGTTACAATTTAAAAAAAAAAAAAAGAAGCTTCCGTTTGAACTAAATAATAATTTTTATGGCATGTAACATTTAAAATTTATTATAACATCCAGACCCAGACCCAATTTTTTGTTTATGTAAACGATATCTCATGTATGTACAGATATATGTATTTTGTATATTTAGTAAATTCTGCATTACATAAATTATATGTACTACTAAATAATAGACAGATATCGCATATGGAAATAATTTAAAAATTTATTTTCGTTTTTTATATTTTTACTTTTTAAATGTTTTTTCCCATTACAAAAATTTATACATGCCTTAGAAATTGGAATAAATAATTTATTTTATAGGCAATACAAAATTATTTCACAGTTTTGTAGTTTACATACCTCGTATTCACATAAGTTTTTTTCTCAAATTTTGTAGATGTACAAATATATAATAATAAACCCAGTGAGTTATATACGCAGTAGTACTAGTAAGCTACAGAGCCTGTAAAGTCTAATAATAATTTTCAGTATATGCCTTATGAAAATGTTCATTGACATCGCACTATTTAGGGAGCACAAAACTAGCTTGCAAGTTTATCCAACTATTCCATGTGGTGCCTATTAAAAACTATTATTCTATAGACACTGTATAATACCACCCGTCTTCCACTACGTCTAGAAGGCAACTAAACTGAATAATCATTTTCAACCATTATTTATATTATTGTCCTGCCACTATATAGAACAAGTCCTAGTGCTATTTACTTGCTTATGTTGTGTGCTATTACTTGTGTACATACATGAAATATGAAAAGAAATACGAAAAAAAACAAAAACAAAAAGTAGACCTTGATGTCCTTGACTGAGTATTAGACAGACCGAACAGAGTATGATCACTGATCAGTGGACACTGGACAGTGGATAGTGATGTATGTAGAGAGAAAAAAAAGCAAGAAATAGGGATGAATAGGGTACTAAACAGGAATACTATTTTACATCACATTTAAAATATTTATTTGATATTGTATGGGATATTCAAGGTTTCTGGTAAAACTGCTTGTGAATTATTTTTATTAGAAATAATGAAAATAATAAACAAATGTATTAGGCAAGCACTGAAAATTAGTAATAGACAAACTATAATAAGTTATCAAGTGAAACATGTATGTAATATTTAAAAAACGACATTATTTCAGTTTCAAATTTTATAAAAATTTTTATCATGTAATACAACAATACATTGAAGCACATATTTATGTAGAAGACGATTTTCGTTTTATCTTTCATGGTCTTCAATTTTTTTTTTTTTTTTTTTTTAGAGTAAAATAAAATTAAAAACGTAAACAACATTGAAAATGACAAAAATGGTGTTTTTTTTAAAAAAACAATAATTGAAATTCTTGTTACGAAAATAAATATAAAAAATAATAATAATGGTTAATATTACAAATAAATTATAAATTATGTTTTTTTAATTGCTTTAATCGATAAAGTATTTACCACATATGCATATAATATACGTGCTTATGTACATAATTATTCCACCCTCGTTGTAATTTAATTTTATTTCAATTTAAAATAAAAAATGAAAAAAAAAAAAAAAAATTCTATAAAGAAAAGCAAACATGAATGAAAATAAAAACGTAATTTTATAAATTATATTTAATTTTTATTTTTGTATATTTTTACTTTTACATTATTATTATTATTTTTGTTCATCATTTTGTCTTTTGTGTTAATATCGTTTTAGATTTTTATTTTTTTTTATTTTTATTTAATAGGTATAAAGTCAACCATACCGAAAACAATTAACCTTGATCTTAGTTGACACTTTGACAATATAATTTGATTGTTATACATTTGAAATAAAAAAAAAAGAAAAAAAAAAACATTAAATACTTGAAATGTATGTTAGATATCTATGTACATACTTGAAAAAATTATCATTTCACAGTTTCTACACATGTATATCAAATAGGTGTACATATGTAGGTTTTGTTATACTCTGTCCACTAATATTATCCACTTAAGATCTTATTGAAGTACATATGTATATCTTTTTTCTTCTCTCGTGATTTCTAATTAGACTGTTTCACGAGCAGTATTACCACAATCCTCAAATCTTTTATTATACATTAGATAAATTTTTTAAATATCAATACATATAGTGATGTAAAATGGTACCACTTTAAGTAATCTCCATATGACCTTAAGTGTATATATAATATTAATGGACAGAGTATAGTTAAGATCCCCTTCACTCTTTCGATTTAAAACAAAGTGAAAATGTAGTTTAGCTACATAAGTACATATACCGTGAATGAGATACAATTACATTAATTAATGGACAATGTCCCATTTTATTTGTTTATAACATGATACAACACAAAATGTATGTACAATAGTTTAAAAAAAATAATAATAATAATTGGAATGTAATGTGAATTTACCGGTCAAAAGTGTAAATTATTTTTCCATTCATTCAATATAATAAAATCAATTAAAAATACACAGTTATACATTCATTAGATTATAAATATGTACATACATATGTATATGAGAAATCAAAGTATTGCGGGCGGGGTAGGTGTACACGTAAAAGTTTCAGTCTTTTAAAAGAATAAAAATAAGTCAAATTTTCTATTTATATTTTTCATTAACACTAATTGGTAATTGGTATTCATCAACACTGTCGTCGTACATTTACAATTGTATTAACACAAACATACGTATATGAAATAATTCAATATGTATAATTGTAATATGTACGTATATTTGACTCATATATAAGATGATTTACATAACATAAACACACACATATATGTACTTCGTTGATCGGAATACACAAATACAAAATAAGGTACATATAATAAATTGAAAAATAAAATTTTTATTTATTTATTTATTTAATAATAATAATAAAATGAAAGAATTGATTGTTCTGTTATTGTTTTTTTTTTTTTTTTTATATATATTTTGCTCATTTATTTTCTCCTTTGTTTTTTTTTTTTTTTTTTTTTTTAAATCTGTCATGTGGGTGTCATATCAGAATGCATAAATTGTTTATTCAATTTAAACAAACTATATATCTATGTATGTACATATAGTATACTTATATACACTATTAAAATTAAATATCATATCACATCACGAGGTTAAAAAAAATAACAATCATACAAAACAACAAAAAATGTTTGTATGAACGTTTAAAGAAAAATTAAGTTGATAATAAAAAAAAAAAAAAATAGTCACAAAATTTTTAATTCAAGTAGCTCTAAACATAATATTTTGCATATACGATGTGTTGAGTATTTAATTTGAATTTAAACAAAAATAACAAAGACAAAAAAAAAATACAGAAAAAAAAATTAAATTGTTTAAACCTTCAAAAAAAAAAAAATAAATAAATAAAAAGAAAGAATTGAAATCTTGTAGATTATATTTAACTGTCAATTGATTTAATTTTGATTTTCATTGTCATTTGACATGTAATTTATACCTGAGTATAGTTTATAGACTTTACGTACACGATCATGTGAGCAAAATGATTGTAGTATATATATTCGATTTGTATTGTACATTGTTTGAAAATTTAAAGTAATAAATACAAATTAATTGATTATTATCGATTTTCGGATGTAGATTAATCTATTAAAAAAAAAAAAAAGAAAAACAGAAAAAAAAGGAAATAAAAACAAATTGAAAAGATCTTGAATTAAACACAGAAAATACGTACCAGAATACATGAACATTATTGTATACGTATGACAGATGCAAATTGATTACAAGCAATGATGAATTATGTTAGCATTGAAGAACAATAATTTCACTTATGTAGATTCAAATACGACAATAACAACAAAAAAATTAGTTATATAAACAATTTTAAACGACATTTGAATAGATTTAAAGGCGCCAACTATTATCTCATATACGGTAGAAAAAAAAAGCGTTAAGAAGACTAATGTTTTTCTATTGATACGTACATCCATATGTACATATACTCGTATGAGCATATATTATACAATTGATCAAATACATGCATGCAAAAGTATTTCTGTGTAATATACATACATATATGGATAAATAGATGAATTTATCTACATTATAATCAGAATATCTTATTTTCCATATAAAGATTTTAGTAAAATATGGAAAAACATTAAAAAATTCGAAATGCAAAATTCATTTACTGTCTTGTACATGTCATGACTATACATATGTATGTATGTATTTAATGTTTATGTACAATGACTACAATTGTTGTTAATTTCAAATGTAACAACATATTTTCCACAATTTAATCTTATTTACTTATATTTTCTCTTTTAAAAATGTACATATATACACCATTAAGTCTATTTAATTTGTACTTGATCATGTATACATATGTATGTATGTATTTTAATCATAATGTATGTATATATAAATTTTATTTATGTAGTATTTTTCTTAATCTTGAAGGTCTGCTTTAATCGAAACAATTAAATAAATCAAATAAGTAGGCAACATGATAATTATTTTGTTAAGTGTTATTATTTAAATGAACATGGACGTAATGTAATTTTCTTCATATGTGCATGTATTAAGAAAAAAACCAGAGAAAAAAGCAAACATGAAAAAGCAGAAAAACCAAAAAAAAAAAAAAAAAAAACAAAAAATTAAAATAAACAATAATTCTACTTTTATTTGCAAAAGACGAAAAAAAAAAACAAACAAAATTAATGAACACACGAACAACATAACTATGGAAAATTAATTAAGTTTTTATTCATTTTTATTAGAAAAATCCGAAATAAATATACGTGTGCAACTAAATTATATAAATTCCAGAAAATTATCATAATATGTGTTAAATTTTTGAAAAATGAATGAACAAAATAATAAAAATGAAATTTAATGAACATGTATTGTGGGGGTGAAATCTATATTATAGATTATTTGGATTGTTATATTTTGTATATATGTATTATTATGAAAATGAATCATGAAAAAAAAATTTTTTTTTTTTTTTTTATTCAGAAGGTGATTATATATAGGCGTTAATCAGATCATATGAAGGTGTTAAATGAATATATGAACTCAATATATAACATTTAGAAGAATTTTAAAATAAAATTACATGGTCACATTTAATCAAATTCATTTTGGGCATTATTATACAAAAGTAATAGTTACAATTTGAAATTGTATAAAATGATTCATTTTATTTAATTTCCAAAAACAGAAATTTTCATGTTAGTTATAAGCCTTTTAAAATATCGATAAAACTATAAAATCGCTTGTTTTTTTTGGTTCATTCATATGGGAGATTTGTTGATAATTTATTCTATTATTTTGTCTTTTACCTTGTTATAATAAAATTTATGTATTCTAATTTCTTGTCAATGAACTATAATGAATATTTTCTTACTTTTAAGACATTTTAATAAAATCTAGCAAATAATCGAGAAATTTTTTTTTTTATTCATTTTTTAAAAATATTAAGAAAAATAAGAAAGAATTCATTTTATCTATTTCCTTTCTATATATATACATATTAGACAAGTGTAATATTTTCTAAAACAAAAATTAAATAAAATAAATAAACATATATAAAAATAAATTATAATCCATGTACTTGAAGAAAAACCAAAAAAAATGTGTTTTTTTTTTTTTCAATTTTATAAACATTCAATAAATATCTTTCTCCCTCAAATAAAATAAAGTGGGTTTAAAGCTAAAGGCGATATTGCACATTATAGATACATACATACATGTGGTTATGTGTACTGTCTACTTATATTTATTTTGTATAAAAGAAATCGCAATAAATCAATTTGAATTGAAGTTTTATATGCTTCTGTTATTGCTTCGTTCGATATGTACAATATTCTTCATGAAGAATTTAAAGATCAAAAAAATGGAACGTGCCCATCTTTTCAATGCAAAGAAGAATCAATAAATTGAAAACAGAAGAAAAATAATAATAATAAAAATAACAACAAAGAAAGTAAAAGACGATTAAGAAAATTTGTGGGATGGTAATAATTCTTTCAATTTATTTAAGAATGAAATAAAACTATACACAAAATAATTTCAAATTATCGTTATTTAACATTACATACTCGTATATAAAATGCACAAATATTTTGTATTAATAATACACACATGGATGTACATATTCAAATGTATATAAATTAAGAATTTGTTTATTTCCTTTATAATTTTATTTTTTATAAGTTTCATACATAATGTCTTGTATGTGCAATACAATGATATTTATTTTGTCTTGAATTTTATGTTTATGTTATAAAAGAAAAACTGTGACAACACAAACAACAAAAACAAAGTAATAATAAATTAGGTTGATAGGGCGTGATGAGGGCAATAAGAGAAAATAAATTTGAAAATATTGAACAAGAAAAACAAATTCATGTGAAATTAAAAAACAAAAAAAAAAAAAAAGATCGACAATAAAATAAAATTATTAAATATTTGCATGTGATAGGTTACACAAGGCTTGATCAAAATATACGCCCTGTGGAACCTAAGATATTTTCACCATAGCTTCATAGAGATAATTTTTGAACAGATTTTCTGCAGCAGTACTTGTGAATCTTGCTGCACTCTTAAAGTTTTTGAAGCAATTCCTTCGGATATCGCGTTTTAATGTGTCTGTGTACGTACATACATACTCTTGTAGCACAATTCATGTTAATTTGCAATAACATATAATTTCACTTTATGAATTTGGATAAAAAATACAAGAGAAAAACCAGAAGCTATAAAGCATTAAATTTGTTTATTTTTAATTTAAAGAAGTATAAGACCCATACTCGTACATATTAATTTATGTATTTAAAATACAATATAATTTATTTCTTAATTAAGAAAGAGAAATTACATTTTTGAGGGATCAAATATGAAATTTATCTTTGTATTTCTTTTGTGACTGTTTTTTTCTTATACGCGTTAATACGAAAGCATATAAGCAATGGCAAAAAATATAAATGAAGTGAAAAATGCTTGAAAGTATAGCGTTAAAGTTATTAATATTAAAAATTTAAAAAAAAAAAAAAAAAATGTGTACATATATTTATATATCAAAATGACGCCCGCATTTCTTTTTACACATTGTATATATATGTTATTGCACTACTCGTAGTACCATAACTCGTTTTTATTATATGACATTGTTTATAAATGAAAACCATTTATTTTTTCTTCTTCTATATTTTCATTTGAACAAATTCGTTTTTTTACTCTGCATACATAACGCATATAATATAAAACAAAATTAAATAAATACAATGTGAAAATGCTATTACATAAATAACGACATAGCGACAACATAAAATAAATAAAAATTCTTAAAAAGAAAAAAAATTTTTAAAAAATAAAAAAAAAAATTCACTATTTCAAAATTTTTATTTATCGTTTTTGTACAGACACAGACCATACTCATTATCATAATGAAGAGTATTCAATTCATTTAAATGCTTGCACTTAAAACGTTATGTACATACATATATGCCCATTATTTGTCATCTGATCTGGAAAAGCAAAACGACTATTTCTTTTTTTTTACGAAAAATAATTAACATTTTGAAAATTGACAAAAAAACAAAAAAAAAATGGAAAACAAAGTAAAAATATCTTCAATCGATCCATGATGATTTTTCTTATACATTTTATTTGTCTTTTAAATGGTTGGCAACAAAAAGATACCGTTCAAAAATTATGATATATGAAAACCATATGTATGTTGAGAAGACAAAAAACTAAAAACAAAAATATCGAACTCAATAAATAAAATTAAAGTTCATATATGCATGACCTCTTTCTTTGAAAATTTTCACAGAAATTGAAATTAATATATTTTCGCCTATATTTTGCATACAATTTATTATAAGTTCATATGTTTTGTTTTTTTACACATTGAAAATCATATATAAATGTAAATAAGATAAGTTTGAATAAATATAATGATGTCAAATGAAAACAAAAATAATTTTCATAAAATGATCCATAAAAGGTTATGAATTTTTGTTCAGATTTAATTTCAGAAAAGGAAATAAAACATGAATTTTCATAATATAAATGCACATATGCACGTTTACACATTCTCACGTACATATATGTAATGGTAAAATAAAAAATGAAAAACAGAAATTGAAATGAATCACAATTACAACCAAATTCGACAATCCATCGTGTAATGTACAATACACGGATTATAACTAAGAATGTGAGGTTTTAGACGAAGAGACACTGTGTTATGAGAGACACTTTCCAATACTTCTAGTGTAACGGATGAAGGAAGTAAGGCCTGTATCAGGCAGCCCCCCATTGGTACCGTGTAATCTCATACAATCTCATACACTTCCTTCACTCGGTGTCTCATAAGACAATTTTTTATATGTGCCTCTTCGTCTAAAAACCCCCCAATACGTTTTATGCCAAACAAACGAAAACGTTCATGCTATGAAAATCCCAGTTTTTTTTTTTTTTTTTTGTTCAAATAGATTTTCTTTCTGTTTTTCTTTTACAACATATTAATTATGGCAATAAACCTTACCTTCCATGAAATTTAAATTTAACAGCTTAAATGGTTTTAAATAAGGTTGAAATTATTTTAATTAAAAATTTTTAGTAAATTAATTAGTATTTTACTTAATTTGAAAAAAAAAAATTTGATTTTAATTTGATTTTTCTTTATTTTCAGAATAAAAGTGTTGCCATGTTGGTAAGTTTGTTATTTGTATTAATTTTTAATTTTTAATATGGAGATATAAATTTTATTGTACCACCAAAATTATTTATATTATTTTCATTTTTTTTCTTTTAATAAACCAAAAATGAACATTTTCATATTTTTAAATTTTTAAATAACATTTTATCTATAATCATTTCAATTTTAAGTTCAAGTATTTGAAATTATTTAGAAATATTGAATTTAATTTAATTTTCTAATAAATTTTCAATATATTATTGTATACAAAAAAAAAAAAAAATAATAATAATAAATTGTGTTATTTTTAAATTGAGGTTAAGTGAGAATAAATATACATATGTACTTTATATTTAAATTTTTGTGTACACAACATATACGAGTATAACAACACTTTTTTGATGTAGTATATAGTGAACATCTATGACATCTTTGCATTTTTGTCTATAAGTAAAATGGATAGAAAAAAAAAACAAAAAAAAAATCATAATATTGTAATCAATAACTAAAAAATATTTTCAAATTACGATGATGTACGTACTAATAACGTTAAAAGCCTTTCCACCCACTTTAATTTGTGTATTCTCTGTACATAAAAAAATTTTATTTTGTATTTTTTTTTTTTTTTTTTTTTTTTTTTGTATGATGTACACTTGTATGAACCAAAGCATTCATTTGTCTTCTTTTTTTTTTTGATTTATTTCTTTTTTTTTTTGTTTTAAATTGAGTATGAGACTGAAATTTTATTTTTTTTTATGTGGTCTCATTATAAAATGAAAATAAATCTAAAAATCATTCAAAATAAAATCATTAATATTAACTATAGATAAATTTATGACTTTCTAAAATGAATATACAGAGATAAAAAAGCTAAATTTTATAATGCTTCAAATAAATTAGAAAAAAAAATTTTTTTTTTTTTTTTGCTAACACATTATGTACACACAAAAAATATTTGAATTAAATTTTGAAACGCAATATTCTTAATGGCTGTACAAGGATATATGATAAATATGTACATATGTATGTATCATAAAAGGCTTGAAATATTTGAAAGTAAACAAATATAAATAGGCTATTCAAGGACGATAAGCCGATAAAAAGATTTCCAAAAGAAGAAATAATTTTATTAAGCGTAGGATGTTATAAAAATCCTCGTGGATATACGTATATTAGATAACAATTAAAATTACGTAAATATGAACTTGAAATAGTAGACATACAGTAAAATTATATTGACATCAATTTAATTTAGAGCTCAAATAGAAAAACAAAAATGAATTTTATTTAGAAAAAAAAATTCTAATATAATAAAAAGATTAATAATCATAATATTATATGAAATATTAGAAAAATCTTTGATATTTTTGTACGCCCACATAGATACTATACGGTACCATTGTAAAGTTCAAAAGTAATCGGGTTAAAAAATCATAAATTGGACTCAATCCAGTACGTTCTCAAAGAAGTAAATCATAAGATAATTTTTTAAATATTCCATGTACATTATATGAAATTACGGCAATTTTAATTTGTTTTTATTTTTTTTGTTTTTCCTTCGAATACATAATTTGATTATACATATATAAAGAATATTTAATAAGGAAATGAGAAAAAAAAAACCATACACAAAACTTTATGATATGAAAATTAAATTTAACTTAAGTATTTACAATAACATTATTAGAATGAATAAAATAAGTGACCTATTTGCGTTAATGTAATTAGAAAAGAAAATTACTAAGGAAAAATACTAAAACTTGTTATATAAAGGACATATGTATAAATGTTGACATACAAAGTATTTTGTATATCTACATATAATACAATATGTCTCTGTATAATGATAACTATAGACACGTACAATACATATATCTAATACGTACATTGTGTATACAATATACAAATATATTAAATTAAGAAAATAAATTTAATGTATTTTACATGTACTATATGTATAGATTTTGTATATATATATCATTCATTAATAATGTACATTGTACACATATATTGTATGTGTTATGTGGCATATTGTTTACATGTGAAAAAAAAATAAAATAAAAAGGAACAAATCTAAATAAAATGCCATTAGTGTCGAATTTCATTAAACATACGCATAAATATCGAATTTTAGTATAAAAAAAAAAAATAAAAATAATAATAAGAAAATAAATAAATATTTTCACGTGTTGTTTTCCCTTAATAAACAGGGTGTTATGACTTATAAATAAAATTCACGTAAAAATTGTGTTTTATATCAGCCAGAGATTTTTAATCAAAATAATTAGAAATTTTTTGTATAATTTTTGTTTTATTACGAAAAAGTCCATTACAAATTTCAAATTTTCAATTTATTGAATTTTATTATCCTTGGAAAAATTAAAAGAAAAATTTCCTGTAACGATCTATCCACCCTTTTATAACGAATAAAAAAAAAATTTGAAAACGATTAACACCCCACAAATTTTCATAGATAAAACCATACATGGAAACTTTTAATGGTTCTTTATATGTATGTATACACAAAATGTTTATTTGATAGTAAATAAAGTACATGCAAAGGATAATTATTATATGTTATAGCTTAAATTTGATGGAAAACTTACTAAAATTAAACTAAATAACTGATATAATATTATTTTCACAACAGGAGTTTAAATATGGCAAGAACTTAAATTTTTTAATATTCCAACGATTGTAATGAAATTATATTGTACAATGTACCTATACGTTGTGTTTAAATATGTATGCGCATATCATTCGAATAACATGTCAAGGACACATGAAATAACAAAAAAAAAAAAAAAAAATTGAATCGAAATACAAAAAAAAAAAAAATACAAGGAGACAAAAAAGTAATAAAATTTTATAGTAAAACTGAAATCGAAAAATTTCGTAGTAAATAGATCGATTTATTACAAAAACAAAAAAAAAAGCCAAGGAAATAACAAAAGAATTGCAAAAAAACGAAAAGACAGGAACAAAGAAAAAAAAAACTTTACTTATTAAAAAAAGTAAAGAAAGAAAGGAAAATAATAATAAGTTTCCTATTTTCTATTTACGATATTTATTTGTATTTTTGTGTGAATATATGCACTTTGTGTAATACATAATAATTTCATTAATTTCATGGTATTTTATATGGAAAAATATTCGGTCTCTATACATGATTACATGAAAATATAATTACTGTAATTTCTCATAGTTTTTCTTTTTCACATTCTGTAACAATTTTTATGTATTAAAAAAAATCAAAAAAATCATGAAAATGTTATAAAAAATTTATAATATTGCTGGTACAATTTCTTACCAGTCATAATTTAGTAATTCTGAATAAATAAAACGGAACTCTGGTATTTGATTAAGGAAGTTATAGAGAAAATACAAGGTGGTCAATGTGTAAAAATTATTAACTTGTATTTTGCCTAAAAAACATAAAAATTAATTTTTAAAAAAAATTAAGTTGAATTCGAACACACATGTAAAAACTTTTAAATTGTTACTTTCGAGTATTATGAAAAAAACAAAAATCTGTGTATGTAATCTCAAAAAAAAAAACAAGATTCTGGGTATTTATAAATCATCATAATTTAATTAGTTTTTTTTCATTAATACAATTATTTGAAATATAACTAGTCTTTGCACATGTGCTTGAATAATGAGACAAAAAACATAAATTTTGTGTTTGAAATTCAATAAGGAAAACATTAGAAAAATTTCTTATTGTTTTTTTTTTTTTTAAAAGTAATAAATTGTTATTAAATTAAAATGTTCAATTGATTTTCAAATTAAACAAATTTGTATTCAAATATTCGAATTATAATTATATTTTTTTAATAGTCATTTAGATAACAAAACAACTATTTAAGATAATATACTTACCTGGTCAGTTATTAACTTATCAAAACAGAAAAAAAAATGTTTATTTTTCTTTTTTTTTTTTGTTTCGTATTTTAAATCTGTTTTTTTTTTTTTGCTTTTTCAAATCAAGTCTGTAAAATAAGCTTAGCCAAATAAAATTTTAAAAATCTGTATTTTTGTATCATAAATTCATTTTTTATTTAGAAAATTAATTCAATAACGATAATAATAATTATTTTCATTCATGATATTTACAATAGTTTTAACAAAATATTTTTTTTTTTTTTTTTGTTTACATTAAAATTCATTTACATTTTCTTTTATTTTTTTTAAACTTTGTTTTGTCTCTTTTGTTTCTATTTTAATTGGATAAAAAATATACGAAAATATATGGCACATGTTAAATTGATTCATTGCTGTTTTATATTTTTTACTATGAACTACGTTATTGTATAGAAAATTTTTTTTTTTTTTTTCACAAGTCCATTAGAAAAACAACACAAAAATAATTAATAAAAAATAATAATAATTTTTGTATATGTATCAAAATAAAACGATTGTTTGTATACAAAATTCAATTATGAGTGGTAAAACCCTGAATATTTTGTCGCTAAAATTCTTGACATTCTTTAATTTATTTTTCTTACTATTTTTTTTTTTTTTTTTTGTACACGCATACGAATTTACATTTTGAGTGTGTTAGTATGAAAAATCTTTTTTGTCAATTATTTTGTAAACATAATTAATAATATTTTCTGTATATATGATATTAATAAAAGGATTTTGCTTATTGTTTATTGAAAATAACAAAACTATAAAAATTTCTTAGAGAGTATGTACAAAAAATTCAAAAATATTATAAATAAAAGACCATAGAAGCAATTTCTATAATGTATCATATCATAAACTTGAAGATGAAAATTAATTATTATTTATTTACTTATGTTATAAAATATTTTGTTTTTGTTATAATCTCAGACATATTGTCACGTGTGAAATGTAATTTATAAAAAAAAAAAATATATATGATAAACCAAAAATATAATTTATTTAAACATTTTTAATAATATATCATTTGAAGATTATCATGGAAAATTTTTTTGTCACACATTTCATATTAAAATTTTCTTTTTTTTATCGTCAAAATTACTGGTAGTAGTACATGATTATTCATATCAAATTATCTTGTATAATTGTTTGTTTTTAGTTTATTTTTCAATTTTATTGTACAAATTGTATTTAAAAATTCAGTTAAATTCAGTACGTTATGTTCGAATTTTAAACCTATCATTTTATTGTACATCAGATTTGTTTTTTGCTTGCATACACTTAATTATTTAATTCCAACAATTTATTGCACAAATAATCTTAAGTAGTATTCTAATATCTATATGTAAACATTTGTCTAGCTATACTCCATACGCTAATTCAAAGCAATTAAGGTCTTATGGAAATGACATAAACTACAATAGTAGTACCACTTTACGTCGCTGTATAGTGATATTAAAAAAATTCATCTCGTATTTTATGATAACTTTACAGATTGTTGTAACACTACTCGTAAGATGATCTTATTAGAAATTACGAGAAAAGAAAAAGAACATACATATAATAGATGGTAAATAAAGGATGTAATAAAGGACATACATACATATAATATATGGGAGTATATATAGTATGTATATTTTCCCATAAGGCCTTAACTGCATCGAATTAGTGTATAGATGGAGTATATGTCCACTATGAAAATTCGTCTGTAATTATAAACAGTTTGTTTTACTGTTTTATTTGAATATATTTGTAAATGAAATTATGTCAATAACATAAACAAACAAAATTTTTTGACTTTTCATTTTTTTTTTCTTCTATTTTATGTAATTTTATTTTATCTGACAATGAATTCGATAAAAAAAAATCATTTTATCATTTAAGATATATTTTCTTATACATAGTCATATGGAATGGCATTCACGTTGTATTTGACCTATGTACATATGTACTTATTTTTAAATTTGCGCTTTATAAAAGACATACTGACATTTTAATAACACTTAAATGATCGTGATAAATATTTTTAATGAAAACATTGTTTAACCGATTTACATTTTTTTGTTTTTTCAAAATACTTTATTTCAATAATAAATGCATAATATGAATTCTTTTGAAAACCTTGATGAAATAACTCTTAATATGCGTTCTATATGTGATTCCCTTATGTTTATGTAGAATTTTCTGTTTTCTCATTTTTTTTTTTTCTGAAAATCTATTCTAATAAAAGTATAATTTGAATATATGCACGATAAATGAATATAACGTACGTATGCATTAACAAAGTTATAAAATTGAATAAAAGATTGAAATAGTAGAAAATTATTAAGGTCATTAATGAGGCGTAAATTGGCATTGAAATTTCATTTGTTTAATTTTTTTCTTCTTTTATTTAAAAAAAAAAAAATGTAATGTCTTTAGAAAAATATGTATCTATGCTAAAATAATTTTTTTTTGTTTTGTTTAAATGTAACACATAAACGCGAAATAATAAAACTGAATAATATTTGAATGAACTGGAAAAGAAATCCCATATATGGTGTGCTATAGTACCAATATTATAAAAATGAACAGTAAAATGAGGCAGAAATTAAGAGCGGGTGAAGTGAAATATGTGTTGATTGTTGAATAACATATAACCATCATGTATAAACATAATGTTACATACGTTATATGTATGTAAGTAAATAAAATTCATTTTTATTAAAGGTTAATATGTGTGACACACCTTTTAAATAGTAATCACGCAAAGTTTTTTCTCATTTTCATGTTTATGTTATTTTTTATATATATTTCACTTTTTGTCTTTCATATATACGACTATATAACAGTCACAATATTTTATTATTTTATTTCTCATATTTTTTATGGTTACAGGTACTTTTGTACATGATGGATTTTTTTTTTAAATTCAGTCAAAAAAGAAATTTAATAAAAAAAATAAAATACAATGGAAAAAAATATTTTTCGGCATGTACCTTGGAAATAAGATAAATCAACTGTCTACAAAATAAAAAGGATATAAATTTAAAAATTAAACTACAGGGAAATGTTATCTAATTTCTTTTTTCTTTGTTTTTTTGCTCATGAAAAATATAAACAGTAAAAATGAAAGAATTTGAGAGAGCATCAAAAACAAAAAAAAAAAGAAATGAAAAAAAATTTTATTTTTCTTTTCCTATCTATCCTATATTAAATTATTTTGAATTATAATTTGGGATAAATGTATGAAAATGAAATTACTTTCATCGCAATTTGCTAATATTTACTTAATTTTTTATTACATTTTCTTTTGTGTATTTAGTTGTCAAGCGTTGAACAATTTAATTAATATTTGACCTCTATAACATTAGACGGAGCACATAGAATTTTATAAAAAAAAAATTTTTTTTTTTTTTTTTTTTTTTTGTAATTAATCTTCGTTACATTTTACTAGCGATAATTTTTGGATATGTATAGCATGATTTAGAATAATTTTCCAAAACAAGAAAAAACAAAATTGTATAATTGTACATAATATACGAGTACGGGTACAATAAATGTAGCTAAGAGGCCTTAGAGTTATAAAATGAATGATAAAAATTTTAATTTTATCAAGTTATAATAAAGTGCGTGTCAAAGGATTTTTTCCCTTATGAAAATCGTATGTATATATATACGTAAAAATAGTACATTATACATTGAATTGCGTGTGGTTAACATATTGTCTATTCATTGCAAATATTTAGAAAAATTTCTCTCAAATGACAAATAAACACACATAATAATAATAAAAAAAATAAAATAATGAAAATTTATAAAACGGAAGAGGTAAATTACAAAAAAAACAAAAAAAAAAAAAAAGATTGTAGCACTAAAAAAAACATTTCAAATATTATCCATTAATTAACTAATGATGATTATCTGTTAATTGAAAATTTAATGGAAATTTTATGTTCGAATTATCTTCACTTAGGATTTTTACTTTTATCTATAGAATTCAAATAAAATCATTTACAAAATATTTTCCTTTATTTTAATGAATTTTCTTTGATAAAGTTAATAAATTTTTTCTGAAAATTTTTTCTTTAAATTTTCTTTAATTAAAACAAGTTATGTGTACTTGAATTTTAATCTTTCATTCATCAAAACTATAAATATACCTAAAAATAATTTTTCATTGAAATTTGTTTATAGTATGAATTTTCAATAGAAATTTTAAATTGAATAAACGATTTTTTTTTCTATAACATGCTAAAAGCAAAATACCTATAAAGTTACTAATACTTACAAAATATGAAAAGAATAAATATGTAAATAATACAACATATCGTTTAATTCATAATTTAATAAAAATCGTTTGTTTTTGTACATACGATCTTGATAGTTTGTTGATAGATCTGATAGTAAGTATATCTTGATAATTCACAATCCAATAACGACAATTTGCTATATCAGTTTTTATTTTTATTTATTTATTTATTTTTTTTTTGAATTGTTGTTTTACCAAAGTTTTTCATTCTATTTTTTTTTTTTTTTTTTTTTTTTTACAAATTAACCATATTACTTTATCAATTTATAAAAGTTAAAATGACAATATGAAAAAAAAAAAAAATATTCCAAGGTATACACGTTCATTTACTTTACTATACACAAATCAGAAAGTAAAGTTACGCTGTAAAAAACGAAAAGAATATAAATATTATCTTCAAAGAATATTGATAATCAAAAATACAAAAATAATAAATGATAATAAATAAAAAATAAAAAATAATAAAAATTGTATTTTAAACGCGTCAAGTCAATGCGTGGAAATTTTTATATATACTATGTAAGTAGTAGTAAGTGAAATATGCGTGGATTTTATTACTTACACTGACCATTTATTTTTTTTATTGGCTATATTATACCTTCAACTTTGTATGGACCTGTACTTATATGTAGATATTAAATTTCATATATTTTGATGGTGCGTTTGATTACTATTTATTTTTTAGTACATAAATTTTATTTCATTTTCAAAAATTTTAACATCACAATTTTTTTTTATTTTTGTATTCTTTTTTTTTAAATAATTTTTATTATTATTTAATCTTGTTGTTTTATTAATTTTTTTTTTTAATTTGTCGTTTAAGCGTATACCTCTAAATACATACAAAATGCAATGAATGAACATTACAAATACAATACAGTGTCCATAATATACAATATAATATATGAAGTATTATAATGATGAATATTTGCAATTTAAATAGGCGGAGATCATTTATTTTTTAGGTCAAGGATATTTCATATAAATGAATAAAAAATTTTTTTTTTTTTATTAATAATTTATTTATTATATTTTTGTTGATCATAATAGTTGCATTAATAATAATAATAATAATTACAATAATATGTGTTTGCATATGCGCTTATATATTAACTCATGTATGTTATGTACATGTACCCACATATGAATGTACATACATACATACATATATGTATGATATTAATTAATTGAAAAAAATGAATAATCTTTTGTTATTATATAAACAACACTTGTGTGCAATACAATACAATAAAGAACATAAATTCAAAAAAAAAAAAAAAAAAAAAAAAAATGAAATAAAAATAAATAAATAAAACAAACAGAGTATAAATAAAGTTCTAATTTAGTTATTCATTTGATTGTTTCAATTTTCAATGAATTTGAAAAGCAAGAAAATATTGACAAAAACGAACAGATCAAATTAAGTGTCAACATGTTATTTAAAAGAATTAAAAAAAAAAAATACACATACGCGTTTATGTAAACAGATTGATAAATTGTACATTGAACTGGACATTACCAGTAAATCATACAATAATGTATCATGCGTTTATCTAACATAACTTCAAATCGATACAAGGTTTTCTTTTATTATTAAATATTTTGTTTCTAAAAAGCAATTATAAACAACTTTGACATCAAATTAAATATTTAAATAATTTTCTTTTTTATTTATTTATTTTTATTTTTTTTCTTCGCACAAAACATGTGCGTTTGCGTACATATTACAATCGACTATGAATAAACATAATTGTGTTATAAGTGTGTATATGAAACGATCCTTCACATGTTATTCACGATATATTATTACCACAGTTACATGTATGCGAAAACGACAAAAAAAAAGTAGCAAACGAAATATAGTAAATTGTGAAAGGAATTAATTTCAAATATTTTTTTTTCTAATTTTTAAACATAATTTATTTATTTATTTATTTTTTTTTTTGGATAAAATTCATTTACCATTTATAGATAATTTTATGTGTGTTTAAATTTAAAATGCAAAAATGCTCATGTATTTATGTCAATTTATGTCAAAGAAACAAAATTGTAATTATATTTAAATAAGAAAAAAAAAAATAAATAAAATTAAAAACATTTTCCTTTGATTTTATGAAAATCGTGCATAACGATTACGATATATGAAGTGGAAAAAAAATTTTATTTTTTCTAATTTTTTTAAATTTTTAAGCATTTACATGGCAAAATTTAAAAATGCAATTTTTTTTTTGTAGTTGAAAATTTGCAAATTTTGCCGTAAAATAATTTTTTATTTTTTATTTCTCATCGTTAAATTGAATTTCCTTAATATTCGTTTAAATATTTGAGGTCAACTGAATCTTTCGTTTTTCTATAAGTTAAAAAAACAAAAAACAAAAACAAAAAAATGATATGGATCAATAAATCATCGAAATTTCAATTAAATTTAATTTTAAAAGCATAAATCGATAATAATAATTTTTTTTTTTTTTGACATTCGTATTTAATATAAAAATTGGCCAGACGAATATAAAAAAAATAAAATAAAAATTTTTATAGCTATTTTTCTTATCTATTAATTGGTTGTTGATTAACAATTTATGACTAACTTATTTCAATAAAAAAAAATAAAAGAGAGAAACGGAAAATTCAATGATTATTGTTAGACGCAACTTGTTGTTGTTATGTTCTTAATATCATTTTCCGTTTTTCTTTAAATACGAATTTCAATTTATTAAATGAAATAAAAAAAAATAGATACATACACTCTATACTGTATCCATTTTAGAACGAACAAATGAACAAAAAAAAAGAAGTCAATTTGATGACGCCAATAATCCGCCACATAAAATATGTATGACCATCAGAAAAATGTTTTAGAAAAATTAAAAACAGAAGCAAAAGCATCTGGTTAAAATTTCATGAATTTTTTTTTTGTTTCTTCATACATATATGTGCCATGCATGAAAATTGACCTTTTATATGTATAGACGTACGCAAGTACGTACGTATACGTTATAAGCAATGTACATCTTAAAATTTTCAAATTTTTTAAAACACAAATATAACATAATAAATAGTCTGTTGTTAAAAAAAGCAAAAAAAAAAAAAAAAATGTACGTCAAGGACATTCAATGATTTATGCACATTTAATGGCCCATAAAGATCTATTCTTTTATCATAGAGATACAATACAAGTTGATTTATATTTTTCATTTTATTTCCTTAATCGTTGACTGTTTTTCGTATTTTTAATGTTTATTGTCTACAAAATTAACAAAATTTTGAGTAATTTATAGCTATAAATGTAAAAAAAGCAACACAATTCCGTATTAAACCATATATGTTAGAATATGAACAGAACAGAAGTATCATAAGTTTCAGAATTTGGGATTTAGAACAATTTGAAATTTAACAATATCGAATTTAGTTGTAATCAGCTGATTATGTTACAATAATGTTCATTAATGTATACTTAATAAGTAAGTAAGTATGTTTAACTTTTAGGGCTCAATCATAATACCTGCATCAACAACAAACACTGTAGTGAATTGAATACTGTATAGGGTCAATGACGTTGACAATTTGCTGAACAAACTTTTAACATTATCACTAATCATTGACGTAAAAGCTGTGACTGATCCTCAAGCTTTAAAAAATACAAATTTTTATTTATTTACATTTTATTGTACTTGAATTGATATAACACATACGATTGTGTAATAATGTATTGTAGCACGATGTAGCACACATACACTAATTTTTTTTTTTGGATCTTTACTGAAGCAAATTTATAAATTTTATAATCACGTGAAAATTTATTAAACGAAAAAACAAAAAAAAAAAATTTTTTTTTGTCAATTTTATGCGAAGGCAAGGTAAATTCCATGTAGTAAACCTTCATACTTAACATTTATTTAGAAGCCTCAGTGATTTTTTTTTTCTTGCTTTGGGTCTATAAAACCAATCGGGTTTTAAAATGTGGTTTTTAACAATAAATTTTGTTTTTTCTCAATTTGCTTTTTTTTTTTTGTTTTGTGATTTTATATGATGATTTTTTGATATATAGAGCTGATAATATGTTACATTTGATGATATAAACGATGATGAGAAAATGCCATCATAATACCTTATATACCAGTTTATGCCTACGTTGATTATTTATATCTTTTAGTATATACAAATTCATTCAATTCATATGTGTGCCACCAACACATACACGTGTTATCTTTATACACGACTACGCACATACATACAGATTTTGTACTACGTAGACGCATACATACGTATTTTATATGAATTGATGTCCCATATACTGTATGTGTTTTTTTTAATTATCAATTTATTCATAGTTTCTTCTTTTAATTTTTTTTTCATTTTTGTTATAAAAAAAATTTTTTTTTGTTTTTTTTAGATTTAATAATAGAGCAACGAGAGAATATAACAAAAGTTATAAAATTGATTTACGATTATACGATAATCCTCATAAATTCATTTATAATAAATTTATGTTATATAGCTTTTATATGTATACAAAATACAAACTTATAAGGAAAAGAAAAAAGATTTTTTTTTATTTTTTTTTTTTTTATTTTGATTGAAACAATGAGATTTTTTGTTTGTTTGTTTGTTTCGTGTTTAATAAAAAATTAAAATAACAAAAGGGCAAACAATATTAATGGGAATTTTACTGAAGGTTAATTTGAAAAAATAATCGTTAAAAATGTATACACGCACGTGATATACTAAAAATAATATAAAGAAAATAGATATGAATATAAATTGAAAAAAATTATATTTGCGAAAAAAAAAAAATAATATAATAAATTTGATGATTTCTCTTACACTCTATACGTTGTTTTGTGATATACACACTGTACCAGATATATTTTTATTTAAACTGTGACAAATTAAATAAACGATAAAAAAGCTTGTAATACTTTTATCTCTATTCCATTATAGAAAATTTAATAAAATTTGTAAAGAACGTGAGTTTTATACAAATTTTGTTAATTGAAAAACAATTAATGCATTTAAAATTGAAAATGATTCGTAATAACATGGCAATATAAAACCAACAAAGTTGTTATTTTTTGGCTTTATTTCAATTAATAGAGAAATATGTTTAAGCTTTGTGTAATCAGCTGTACAGTAAACATTTAGCAATTAGGTACATTTAAACTTATATAGTCTGTCTACTAATTTAATGCAGTTAAGGTTTTATGGAAATAACATAAAGTAGTAACACTTTACGTTGCTGTATATTGATATTTAAAAAATTCATCTCGTACTTTATGATAATTTTACAGATTGTGGTAACACTACACGTAAAATGATCTTATTAGAAATTATGAGAGAAAAAAAAAATAGTATATTTCCATAAGGCCTTAACTGCATCGAATTAGTAGACTATAGACTGTAGTTAATTTTTTTCTGCATCGATATTCCAACACTTTATGGATTTAGTCTACTTTGCATTAGGTTTATAAATAGGTTCCTGCCCTACACCACTATATATTGTATATAGTAATTGACAATACAACTGAATATATAAACAATATACAATAATGTTATAAAATTTAATCTTACTCAAATATCATATTAAAATCTAAATTAACCTAATAAAATTCTTTGAAGCGTGAATATTTCTAAAATTAAAACTGTTTTTTTTTTTTCCATCAATAAAAACTAAATAATTGTATTGTAATTCTTTTGTGTATAATGCGGAGGTGGAGTATCTATAGTACAAGCAAATACTGTATATGTATGTATCAAGAGAAACAAAAAAAGAATCGCGTGCATATAAAGTGTAATAGTAGACTAAAAACCGCATCCATGTCTGTAAAATAATAATATGTCACTTGGATATACCAACGTACATATAGGTACCATGGGTATACCACACATACAACAATGTGTAATACTAAATGAATGTTATTTGCAATATTTTTTTATTCCTTTATTTTTTCTTTTAATTTATTAACTGGAAAAAAGGGGAGTTGTATATTGTACTCAAAAAAAAAAAAAAAAAAATAACAATAATATAATGACAACAGTAACAAAATTTATTACAAAAATTTTTACTTTTTTATTTTGTTTTATTTTTTATTTTTAAATTTAGTTTTTTATTGTTATATTCGTATCTATGTATATTTGACCTGATTTTTATTCTTTACAAAATAAAAAAATTGAAAAAAAATAAAAATTTATGCATTATATTAAATACAAAACAATATGTAAATCGCATTGCGTTTTTTTATTGCATTCTTTTGTTTACGCATTTTGCATATCATATCAGAACACACATACATATAAAAAGCAATAAAAGGTATAATGACAAGAATTCATTTTTTTTTATATTTTTTTTAATTGTAATTTTTAAACATGATGGATTTATTAGAAAAATTATGTTTCAACCAACCAATTTGAATTCTTTGTTTTAGTACTTTTATAGTACTCATCTAAAAATAAAATTCAGAATTTTTTCCTGATTTTTTGATTTGTTTGGCTTTGGAATTTTACAATCAATGATTTTTATTATAGATTTTCTTTCCTCAAGACATCATCATCATAATCAATCAGCTCGACAGCCCGATGTGAGCCTTGACTTGCTCCAAGATCTGTTGCAATTTATTCCTTTCATTCACACTTTCTTTCCAGTTTCTAATCCCTGCCGTTCTCATATCACTTATAACGTCATCCAGCCACCGTATTATCGGCCTATTCCACCTTCTCTTGCCATCTGGTATTCCTCAAGACATACATACAAATGCATTTCCTTGGATAAACACAAGTGTGGTACATAATAGAAAAAAATATCAATCACAGATATAGAACGATCAATATAAGCAATACGAAAAAAACAAGTGCAATTACAAAATAAAATATTAAAAAATATTTTATTATTCCATTTTAATATTATTATTATGTATATTTTTCTTTATTCAATTTTTCTTGTATAATTTTTTTATTTTTGCTTTTTCAATGTTGTATACAAAAAAAATGATAAAAAAAAAATTTTTTTTTTACAACACTGTATCACAAAAAGCAATATATTGTATAATATGTTAATAAATTACTATATACAATTCAATTGTACCGTCCAATGTCCACAAACAATATAATCACGTACGCAATATTCATAATCTGAACAATTTAGATATTAAATAAAAATTAAATTGTGTACATCTTGAAAAAAAAAATTTATTGTTTTTAAAAACATGAAAAATCATAAAAATATTTTTTTTATTTTTATTATTTATTTATTTTTTGCAATTTTATTTTATTTTATTTTTTTTTTTCATACATTTTACACACAAATAATTGAATATTTCTGTGTAGTTGTTTTGAAAAAAAAAAAAAAAACATAAAAAATAAATAAAAAATGAAAATTGGAGCGACAATCATATATATACATAGGTAATAAAATGAAAATACATAAAAGAAAATTATGTTATGTACACATATAAAAAAAAAAAAGTGTTATAAATTGTCCATCTATATTTTGAATGAAAATGCATATAATGCTACATCAAGTTAATATCACATCATATACACTTGTTATAAATACATTTCTATAACATTGTTGTGAATGAAAATGTTTTTTTTTTTTTTTTTATTTCCATCAGAATATAAAAGAAAAAGTAACGCATTACAAAATGAAAACATCGAGAAAAAGAAATGAACTAATAAAATTGTAATAAATTTTATGTAATGTTCATAGGATACAAAGTATAGATTTATGATAAGAAAAGAGGAAAACAATTCAAGTAAAAACTGGAAAATAAGCTCATTTTCATTTTTATTTTTTTTATTTTATAGTGTACATAAGTATTTTGTTACATACTGTTGCATTTTATTAATTTTTTAAATATTTTTTCTTTGTTTAATATCATTTGAATGTCCTTTATTATTTTTAAAATAATAAAAAAGAATTTTTTTTTTTTCTTAAGGATATTTTTTTTTTCATCGTGTGTTATTCAAAAAGAAAATATAGATTTTTACTTTAAAGTAAAACACGTGGAAATTATTTTTATATTTCTAACTAATTTTCTTTTTTTTTTTAAATGAACAAAAACACAAAAAAAAAAGAAATCCTTGCACGCGATCATAATAATTATAACAAATAAAAAAATAGAAAGAATCACATATTCTACGAGTACATATACTGATTTAAAAATAAAAATGTGATTGCTAATTGAAAAAAAGAAAAAAGTCAATAAACTTCTTGTAATGAAATTTAGGTCAAAATAATGAGAAGAAGAAATAAAAAAAATATTACACGATTAAATATATGTGATTGTAGACGTATGGATGTGTTTGTGCGCTATGTCTACAATCACTGTATATTTATACTTGTATTAAATGCATATAGATTAGATTTATACTTGTATGTAATAAACATTTATAAGTACTTTTCTCATGTACTTGAAAATTTAATAAATGTATATTTTATACTATATGAGTATATATACATATATATGTACGTATACACAGGTACGAAAAATTAAATTTTTAGTCACGATCATCGGAAATATTTTACTTTTGTTAAATCGGATAATGAAAATATTTTGATAAAGATAAGAAAATCATAAAAAGAATTCATTGTTCAAAATAAAAACAAAAACAACAACAAAAATTAAATATTTAATCTAAAAGCAAAAATGAAAAAAAAAAAAAAAAAAAAATGTTTTCATTTATAACAATATTTTAACTGCTTTTTAATATACTTAAGTGTTTACTTTAGATTTTATCATGCGTGTATATCAAATGTACATATAAAACATTAAAATATTAAAGAAGATATTTGATAATTATTTTTGTTTTAGTATTAGAATGAGTATTATACTCCATTCGATGCAGTTAAGGTCTTATGGAAATGACCTTAAAAGTAGTACCACTTTACGTTGCTGTATATTGATATTAAAAAAAAAAATTCATTTTGTATTTTATGATAACTTTACAAATTGTGGTAAAACTATTCATGAGAATAGAAAAATTACACATATATTCCCATAAGACTTTAACTGCATCGAACTAGTGTATGGAATATAGATAGATTTACAAAAATTTTAAAAGTTACATTTTCATTTTACCCATTTTTAATGTATAAACAATAACAGGTACAATAAATTATTTTATTAAGTATACAAATGGAGATGGCAACACTTATAAAATTATGACAATAAAATTATTCTTTCATTTCAGAATAATTTTAATTTTCCTTTCATTTTTTTTTTTTTTTGTCTTTAATTGCTTGCATGATAATAATTTTCAACACTTCTATGCATTGAATGGTGATTTTCACTTGTATGTATGCAAAAATACAAAAATCTTCTTTATTTTATTTTTTATTTTTTTAAATAAAATCTTTCAATTTTTATTTAATTTAAAGTAAGAGGATGTATATATGAGATATGTATGTACACTTTTGATCGTAAGTAAATAATCTGAAACACACGCGCGATTATAAAATCAAAAAAAAAAAAAAATGCTTTTTTTTTTTCAATTTTATTAGCCTTGGCCGCGTTTAATCATCACATATATACATTTATGCCAAGATAAATTAAGAAGAGGATTATAAAATAAATATTGATGAAAGAAAAACACGCATATGTACAAATAAATGTAAATTATTTAACGCATTTATGCAGTGACGTGCATAATGTAAAGATATCAACTTATATAATCATATGAATGTACACTTTATGCGCTCATCTACATTATCCACGCATTGAAAATAATATGTTCTTTTATAAAACGATTCATCATTTTGAAATTTATTTTCCATGTTAAATACCACACACATACATATAATGAAAATGGATTTATGTTTTAATGTTATCTTTTGTTACAAAAAAGAAGACATAAAGATCTGATTCCAAACTTGTTTAATCGTTAAACCTATACTTCGTTTCATTACGTCCAAAATCCAATTTTAATAATCAAATATAATTTTAATTTAGGTCCAATCAATTTCAACAATCATTTTATGTTCATATATATGGTTTTTAAATTAAATTAAATTTTCAAATAAAATCTGTTGGTTAACGTTTAGTAATCTGAAATTTTATAAAAGAATATGAATTCGTGTACACACATACATATGTATAGTTAATTGTCTATTACTGATTTTAAGTGCTTTCCTACTACGAGTGTTATATAATAAAATGTTCCACGAGCAGTTTGACCAGAAACCTTGAATATCCCATACAATATCAAGTAAGTATTTTAAATGTGATGTAAAATAGTATTCCTGTTTTGTACCCTATTCATCCCTATTTCTTACTTTTTTTTTTCTCTCTATATACATCACTATCCACTGTCCAGTGTCCACTGATCACTGATCATACTCTGTTCGGTCTGTCTAATACTCAGTCAAGGACATCAAGGTCTACTTTTTGTTCTTGTTTTTTTTTCGTATTTCTTTTCATATTTCATGTATGTACACAAGTAATAGCACACAACATAAGCAAGTACATAACACTAGGACTTGTTCTACATAGTGGCAGGACAATAATATAAATAATGGTTGAAAATGATTATTCAGTTTAGTTGCCTTCTAGACGTGGTGGAAGACGGGTGGTATTATACAGTGTCTATAGAATAATATTTTTTAATAGGCATCACATAGAATAGTTGGATAAACTTACGAACTAGTTTTATGCTCCTAAAATAATGTGATGCCAATGAGCAATTTCATGAAGCGTGATCTGTAAAACATTGTTAAATAGACTGTACTGTCGTATGATACTGTATTTTCGTACTATTTAAAATCTTATAATAAAATACATTTTTTTATGTCTATAAAATTTCAAAATTCCGTAAATTGTTTAATTAATTTTTTTTTTGTATTATTATTTCTATATTGAGTTTTGCTTTAATTCTTGTACCATATTTTAATATTTTTAAATGAAACAAAAAAAAAAAAAAACAAACAAAAAACAAAGAAATTATAAACAATTACACTCATGGCAAAGCTTCAGCTTGGCTATGCTTCAATCTTTTATACATGTTGTTACAATTTGTTTATTCGTTTATTTCTTTTTTTTTCTATTATGCTTCATTAATTTATTAACCATACAACTTTTAAATGGTTGTTTGCTTCCCATTCGATTTTTTTTTTCAAAACGAAAATGTATTAATTAAAAATAAAACAAAAAAAAATCAAAATAAACTACAAATATGTTATTGTTACTTAAATAATTGACTACATTAATGTTCAAAAACTGATCACATACCTACTTGACTTTTCAGTATTTGTACGTGTGTACAAATTAAATTAAAAAAATTCTTAGCGATCATAAACTGTAACTTTTTTTACAAAACCAAAACCAAAAAAAAAAAAAATTATTTTAACAATTAAACAACTAAAAATATGTAAATAATTTTGAAACATCCTATATAGACTACAACACATAAAAAAATTATTCTTATTAATATCCCATTTAATTTATTTATGATTCAATTTTCAATTAATAAATTTAATTAACCGCATACATATACTATACATCATTTAAAAGCAATAAAATATAAATAATGTCAAAAATTTCTTATTTACTATGGTTTTTATATTGTTTTATTTCTTTTTTATTATACATTTTAATGATGGAATTAAGACAAAATAAATTCATACGAGTATATGTTAATTTTCAAAAATTATAACCATGTACGCATACATATATAAATTATTGTCTGTTTAAAATATTTTCAAGTTGGTTTAAAAATTTTATAATAAATTTACATCTAATACTTAATACAGAGTATAAATTGCGTAAGTCGATCGATCGAAGAAAAAATCGTTCTGTGGGTCATTTTTAGTATCAAAAACGACCGAGAGAACGATTTGACTTGATCAATCGATTCACGCAATTTATACCCAGATTAAAATAATCAAAATACTCAGTTACAAAACGATATAAAAAATTTTTTTTTGATACATTTTCTTGAATTAGTAAACAAAATTTGTGCAGAAGATACAAAAAAAATAAACCCTAAACATCGAGAAAGCATTCAAAATTCAAATTAACTTGTTCGTGGCCTTGTTTGTACGCAAAGCCCATTGGTAGTTGATCGATTATTCAGATTTTGATATGAAATAATAATTTGAAATTTCATTGATAAGAAAAATCAATATGTAGTAAGCACTATTTTATGTATTACATAAATAATGCGCTGTTTCAATTTGTTTCATCAATTTATTTTAATGTTTGAATTAAAC
This sequence comes from Anthrax anthrax, assembly GCA_963971155.1. Taxonomy (NCBI): domain Eukaryota; kingdom Metazoa; phylum Arthropoda; class Insecta; order Diptera; family Bombyliidae; genus Anthrax; species Anthrax anthrax. The sequence goes on from OZ020123.1 coordinate 3,236,870, forward strand.
TGAAAAAACAAAAAAAACATTTTTTTTTTCATGTATCATCAAAACACACATCAAAGAAAATTTTCATTTTGATGAATTGAAACAATTTAATTTTTTTTTTGTTTTTTGAAACTTCGCAGTTTATTTTAAATATTTATAAGATTTTTATTTTGATAATAGAATAAAAATTTTAAATTAAAAAATTTTGTATAGATATTTTTTACTATTCAATCCACTTGTAAGACATATTATGTAGTTATGTATTCTATATGGCCAATACTCATTGTAATTTTTTTACAAATTCAAATTAAAAAATAAAAAAACGATTTTATTTTTCCAGTCAATCAATCATGTAAATATATGTAGTCAATAAGTCAATCAAATATTTTGGTCTTCTTTTTATTTTTCTTTGTTTTTATTTATATTTACTTATTTTTATCTGTTACTGTTTTTTTTTTTTTTTTCTTTTTTGAGCCTCTTGGAAATTTTCAACTACGTCGTAAAATTTTAATATTACTTTGGCTAAAAATATGAAATTTTTGTATACAAAACTAAAATTACATAGCATACTACTAACATACATTATAAATCAAAAAAAAAAACCTCAACATTAAAAAAAAATGAATTCAGGATTAATTTGTATTCCACAAGTATTACAAAGAACAAAGAACAAAAAGAAAAAAAAAAAATGAAAAACTATATTTACTATCAAATATAGAGAAACTAAAACATTTCAATGTTCTTTTACACGCCTTACAAATACATTTCCCAGTATTTATATATATTCTTCTCATCCTTATATTTTTAAATACATTCACATTTAATACTTATATGTATATGTGTACAAACAAACACATATACATTTATTTATCATGGATTATATATGTAAACGCGTGTATGTTAAAATTATTTTATAAAAATTTTTCCAGTTCCTCAATGTTATTTATCGTTATTGTTGCTTCAAGGGAGAGTTATTCCATAAAATATACCATTGAAACGTAAATTATTATACATTGTCGTGTATATAATAGCAGCATTGTACATATGTATATATACCATATCAACAATAGTTATGTTCAAAAAAAGGGGGAGGGAATACAGACATTCTGTCGCCAAATATTATAAACATTATATAAAAGTATATGTCCACGTTTTTATGTATAACATTTTCTTGCTTTCCTTTATGCGTCTATTTTTCTCTTGTATTTTTTATTTTTTTTTTATTTTTCACATTTTTAATTTTTTTTTTTTAAGGAAGAAAATTTTATTGGAAAATGACAGATAGGAAAAATATAAGCAATAATAGAACTTATTTATTTATGTATATGTATACATGTGTATAAGACATGTATTTTGTATAGACGAAAATAATAAAAAAAGTAACATAATAATGAAAAGTCCTTTTTGTAAATATGTAGGTTGAGAAAATAAGGAGAACTGGAAAAAAAGGAAAACATATGTATGAATACATATATGTACATACATACAAATGAAAAGTGAAGGCGTTTTAACAAGAGTAATATGTTTATACACATATCATGTATAAATATTGAACGCATTCAAAAGTGATTTGATGTGTTCAATAACAAAGCATACAAATTTTTATATTATGAAAAATAAAATTTAATGATCCAAAAGAAAAGGAAATTATTTAAATAATAAAAAAAATATATAAAATATCATGTACACATACACAAGTATAATTTTCTCTTTATTTTATTTTATTTTTGTTTTTTTTAATTATCATATTATATACATAGTATCGCATACAGAACTATAATGAAAAAATTTGAGCTTAATTAAATGAATTAATAACAAAAAGAAAGAATAAGGAAAACAAAACAAATTCAAATTCAAATGCTAATAATTATTATTCACTTCATTAAAAATGACAATATAAAAAGAAATCAAAGAAATTTTTAAGAAAATAACAAGAAACAAAAAGTTCTTGTTTTCCATTAAAGACCGTTAAAGATATATATTGAGCTATCAAAAAATAAATAAAAAAAATAAAACAAAATTAAGACCTTGTCTAATTAAAATAAATCTCTTACAGTGTTTATTGAATTTTTCTAATTCTTTTGAAATAACTTCTAAATAGCTTAATTATACAGCATTATATAACATACACACACGTGCATGTATTAAGAAAAATGCGTATTTAAACGAAAACATTCTCATATAGATAATTTATTGAATATTTTTAAAAAAATTTTCAAATAAATTTTCTCTTGTTTTTTTTTTTTTATCATTCTATAATGATTGTATTTAAAATGTCATTCAAATTATTGTTATTTTGTTTTCATTTTAGATAATGTTGTACACATGTAGTATACTATATATATTGCATATCCATTAAGATGGTGTATCGTAATGTGTGGATATGTGTAAAAAAACACATTTTGTACGCATTGTATACACACATATGTATATATTATGTGTATATATTTATATCATGCGGCGACAAAATGTCTTTTAATGTAAATAAATAAATTGGCAATATAAATTGTTTATACTATACATTATTTATCTACTTATTTTCTTTTTTTTTAAATTTTTTGTTTTTTGTTCTACCCCCATTGGCTTTTTGTTTTCTTTTTAATTTTTGCTTCGTTTTTACTTTAAATTTTCACAATATACAAAATATACACATACATACAGTAAGTTGATATTATAAAGACAATATGCTTTTTTTCCTGTTTATTCATTTATTATTTTAATTTTCTTTTTTTTTTTTAATGAAAAATTAATTTTAATGTCAATCAATTATGATAATAATATGAAAAAGAAATTTATTTAAGAAATGTGTACGTATATGTACAAGCTGTTAAACATTGTCAAATAAGTATCATATTTCATGCAACTCTCATAATGTGAATAAATTAATTTTATAATTTACGATGTGAATAAATTCGCATAATTTTTAATATTTTCATATTATTTACTATAAAATAAACATTATTTTTTTTTTTTTTTAAATAAAAACAAGGATAACAACATAAATATGTCTATCATACATTATCTATGTACACATTATGTATTTTTGTTTATTCACAAAATTTCAATTATAATTTTTTACTTTCGACTTAGAAAATTTTCAAAATTCAACCACAGAAACACATTACACACATCTGTACATAAATATATATCGAATAATGGGTGTATCGTTAGTAGATAATATAGAGCAATTGTATGAGAAAACGTATTTACCTTGGTATTCAATTAAACGTTTTTTTTTTGTTTTTCTGTACTTAGTGTTAAATATGTACAATGCCATCACGATGATTCGAATCATATAGCAGCAACATCACCCATTAAATAAAATAAAAGCAACTTGAAAAACCTTTTACATATGAATTTTTAGTCAATTTATCGCGATTATACTGTATTTAATGTTTAATTTGTAAACCTTATCTTAAAAACGTTTTTAAAAATTTTTTAAAATTCGATTAAATTAATGTATCCTCTCTGTGTATGGCAAAAAAACAAAAAAAAACAAATTTTTTTTTTAAATATTATTTTAAAAAGAAAAATATGTATGTAGAAAATTTTTTTATTTTATCAGAAAAATGTATATCTGTTCAATAATCGCACGATAATGAATTTACATAATTCATTTATTTATATTACTTGTATTTTAAAATGTATACTCGTATATATATGTATGTGTACATGTGTGTCTCATATTCTCATGAGAAATTGAAAAATCACTAAAATTTAAAATAACATAGAAATTAAAAGCATAAATGGAAATCTCAATTTATGTATACTTAATTTAAATTGAAAAATTATGACTTTATTTAATATTTTGTAGGCTAAATGTTGTATTTTGTTGTTGTTGTTATTTTTTAATTTTTAATTAAATTGAAAAGAAAAAAAAAACAAACAAACAAAAAATACAAAAATTATGATATTTATTACCAATGATCCATGGAATATATAGATTTAACTTGAAAATGATAATAATAATATTTTATAAATTTGTTTTTTAACACCTTAGTTATTTTCTATGTTGTTGTTTGGTTTTTTTTTTTCTTTTAATTTTTTAATTCATATAAACTTAATTGATTTTTTTGTAGTTATTATTGAATATTTTCTTATCACTTATTAAATGGTAATAATTTATCATATATTATTGTATGACATTACATAATGAACATTTTTCCATTTACTATATACATTTTAAATTCAAATTTTTATAGAGATATCTGAGACTATATAGTACATGTAAATGTAAGACGTTGACCATTGGGTATATGTTGTCGATACACGTACATGTTAAGTTCAGAGTTACGTACTATGTATATGAATGAACATTTGCCAATTTTATTTATGTTATGCATTATGTATGTTAAATAAACGGATATAATAATAATAATAATAATCATTAATTTTTTTTTTTTTTTTTGAAAAATATATCACCTGCCATTGACCTAATATTTAAAATGAAAATGTTCTTATACATACATATTATGAATTTCCATTATATGAAAATGTGCATGTACTCATGTAATGTATCTGAACAGAAAAAAAAAAGAAATAAAATATTATGAATGGCACTAGTATGAAAAAACGAAATACTAATAAATTTTATTTAAATTTAAATTTTATTTAAAACAACATTGTATGTAGAATAATCAAAAGAAAAACAAAAAAACAAAAATAAGAAAAAAATTACAAAACATTTATAATAGGTTAAAATAATGAATGAAAAGGTTAAAATTTATATAAAGCAAATTTACATGTAATATTGGTCAACGGTCAATTGTAATTTTTGATTGAATTATTGCATAATTATTTTCATTTTGAAATTTTAATTAAAAGAAAAGTACTTTAGAAATGCCCTGTTCATGGAATTTAATAAACAAATACGCATAAAATTTCAAATACACACGATACTTGCATACAAAAAATCATTAAAAAAAATTATTCGGTATATAGAGAAAAATTTTGTTTTTTACTTTTCTTTTTTTATTTTCAAAAATGTATAGGAGATATAAAAATAAATTCAAGAAAAATATGAAAACAATGAAAAACAAAAAATCTTTTTCTTTTTCATTTTTTTTTTTTTTTTTTATTGTTTTTGTTGTTGAAATTTATTTTTATATTCTTCTAAGTATAAAATTTTTGTATTTATCTATACAATACATATTTTTGATGTTATTCAATCCATGTTACTGTTTCTGGACATTCATAATAATATGAATTGTATTTTTTTTGCACATATGTTTTGAATATATTCTCATAACGTATTATTATGCGTGTATATGTTCCACAAATACATACAAATGAATAAATTTAAATTTTAAATGTGATGTATCGTAATACGTGTGCAATATAGGGATATATCACATGAAAACATCTTTATATGTGGATACAATCCCTATCAGCCAAATGCCATGAGTTTTTCGGAACCCGGGGGCAAGGGGATTTTATTTTCACTAATACATTCTCCAAATAAATGTAAACGTATTTTATTTGTGTACAGCACATTTGTAGGTATACGTGCTCGCATTGTGAGTACATACATATATCGCACTTAATTACAAACTATATTTCTTAAGCTCACGTATATGTATGTAACCATATTAATATATACAGTAAAAACCGATAAATGCACAGAACATTTAAAATATTCTTAGTTTTTTTTTTTTTTGTTTTTTTGTTTTAAATTTATACATGCGTAACATCAAAAGCATAGCGATTTTACAATCTCCAATGACCGCATTATATAGTTTGCATACAATTTGCATAATTTGTATGTTAAAATGCATTCTTTTATTATTTTAATATTATTTGCCACCTCAACAATCAATTTCAACATTTTAACTGTGTACATACTATGTATATTTGTATGTTTGTATGTATGCACTTAATATGTGCGCATTCTACACGTTCAGATATGCATATGGCACATATTTGCGTACATATTAATGCGTATATGATAAAGAAATGCCGCTATCAAAAACCAAAAAAAAAAAAAAAATCAAAGTTATTTATTTCAAAAAAAAAAGAAAAAATTTTTGTGTATACATAAAATATTAGATTTTATTTTTTGTTTTAATAAAATTTTACAAACAAATAAATCATTGTTTTGTGAATGAAATTTTAAAATATTTAAAAAAAATAAAAGAAAAACAAAATGTTGTTAGTGTGCTTTGTATGTACGTGATTTTTATAAGTTATAATGATTGAATGAATGATAAGAAAACACAAAATAATGAATGCTTTTTTCTTTTAAATACAAAAATTAAAAACTAAAATTAAAATCAACCAAAAAAAAAAAAAAATGTTACCAGTATATTTGAAATTTTTTTAAATATATAATTATTGGAATTTTGATGTATAACAAATTTTAATAATTTTCCTTTTTGGAATTTTCTTCTCTTTTCAGATTGAAGAAAATCTATGAAACAAGCGGAGATAAATTTTTTAATTTTTTTTTTTTTTTTGTAGAAAGTTTTTGTTATTAAAAAATTTACTCAAAAAATTTATGTAAATTGTTTTTTTTTGTCCAATTTATTATTTATTATTTATTTATAAAAAAAAAAAACAAAAAAAAAAACAAAACACACGAATAAAACAAAATAGAAAAACAAAAAAAAATTTCAAATAAAATCTGTGATTTATTTAAAAAAAAAAAGAAAAAAAAATTTTATTAATTAAGAAATAAACGTGTTAAAAAAATAAAATCAAATCAATCAAAATGTTCAATTTAAATATCCCAGCTGCCTCATTATTAAGCGTTGATAATAATGGAGTTTGTACAACACCAAAAACTCCAGAAATTGTTAATACATTAATTGCAATGACAACAAATCCAATGGATAATTATTCATTTACAACATCAACAAATCAAGCAACAACATCAGCAACAACATCAGCAACAACAACAGCAATTAATAATAATAGCAATAATCAACAGGTATGCAAAATCGTTATGTATAAATGATAAATTAAAAAACAAAAAATATTATACAATTATTTTTGTGTGTTAATTATATGCAATTTCCTTTTTATGTGTAATTAAAATAATTTAAAAAAAAAAAAAAAATTACATTGAATTTTGAATTTAAATTTGCTTTTAAGAATGATGAGGATCAATTCGCATAATTAATGTGCATTATGCGCCTTAGAAAGAAAAACAAAAATAATATCATTGAATCCTTTTTTTTGTCCATTTCTAGCTAATATCACAAGATAGCTGTCATTCCAGTTGTTCAGGATCACCACTCGATTCACCAGCTGGTACAAATTCAACACCAAATAGTGTCCAACAGGTAATTAATTTTTTTTGTTTTCTGATTTTAATTCAATTAATTAGATATTTTGAAAAATAAGGATAAAATTCATTTATTCAATTTGACTTGTTACATTATTCATATATCGATTGTGTGGGTTCATAGCCAAAAACAAAAAAAAAAAAAGATAGTCATAAACGTAAAGGATATCCACGTCTGTACTCCTCCACACATTCAAGTAAATGTAACAAGAATTTATAGTTTGCCCTTCTCTTAACGCCCATTTTATATTTTAAGTTAATTTTCAATAAATTCCATTTTAATAGTGATTGTATCTGACCTACTTTATTACTTCTTTTTTTTTTTTTTTTTTTTTTTTTTTTTTTTTTTTTTTTGTTGCTGTTTAAGAAATTATTATACGTATGAATTATTTTCTCTCTTGAAACAATCCATTTTGCTCATCCATTTTATCAATAGTTAAAATCATAAAATGTTCAGGGTGAATGGGTTTTAAAACAAAAAAAAAAAAAAAAAATTTTTTTTATTTTTGTTAGTTGTTGTTGCAATATTAAAATGTATGACCACCTTGACATCATCATGTATGATACAAAACGAACAACAATATCTACTTTCTTAAAAATTGCATAAAATATGATTTAAAATCCTCAAAGATTTATCTTAATGTAGTACATATATGTACGCATATGTTCAATGTATGTATTATGATTCAAGTACTTTTGAGACATATTTACCATTGTATTATAATGACAAAAAGAATAAATAAATAAAAAAAAAAATTTTTTTTTTTTTAAATTTTCATTTTTTGAGATTTTTGCTTGTTTTTTTCATGAATAAAATAAAAATTAATTAAATTCAAAATTCGTGAATTGTTAATTCAATTAAACAAAAAAAAAATTCATATGTACTAAGTTATACAATTATGCATACATGAGAGGCAAAAAAAAATGAAAAATGAAAAAAATGAGCAAATAAACAAATTGCAAGAGATTGTTAAAAACATTAAAAAAAAAAATGTCGAATGTATCAAAAGTCATCAAACCAACCAAATTTGTAATTTTATTTTAGTTTTTCTTTTTCATATATTTTTTTTTTGTTTGTATTGAATATTTTTTGTTTATATAATATTTTGTAAGTTCTTCTTGTGCTTTACACACTTAACATGTACATCGGTCTACCTGACCGATATAGTGTAGCCGAATTGAAATCCAAATCAATATTATCCATTTTATCATCATCATCATCATCATTATCATATGAATATTATACGTGCTTATGGACAAAATATGTTCCAATGTAATAAGTACATCGTATAGCATAATGTTACGTATTTTTCAAAAAGATACGAAAAAAACAAAAAAATTGTCGTTTTCTGTCACCGATATCCAAATTTGGATGGTCACATATTGTCGTACCATATATTGAATATATGCACGAATATATGTATGTACCTATGCATTATATATTATGCATATGCATGTGTAATGCAATATAATCGCGTTTGATTTTTTTTTGCTTTTTGATACCAAACATGGTAGGTTGTATTATTGGTACAGTATGTGTATAATGGGTACTTTTTGGTAGTACACATAGTACCATACAATTCACCAGGTAAAAAAAAAGTATAAATGATAAATGTAGGTAAATTCATTGAATTTAATATGCAATATTGTACAAATGTATAATATTCATTTTCGTGATATATTATGTTTTCAATCAGTTTTTTTTTTTATTCTATGTACAATCACAATCATACAATGTTTAAATTCATTCATTATATCGGTACAAGTGAAAAAAAAAATGTAAAAATATTTTTAAAAAAAAAAAAATAAAAGATACTTTTTTTTTATTGTTTTTGGAAAAGTAAAAAAAAAAATACAAATGAAATGAAGTTACTAAGCATATATGAAATGCTATATGAATTCGCAATGAATATACCGAAAATGGAATATTGTCGCCATTGAATAAATAACTGCATGATATTTTCTTTATATTAACATTATACGATAGGGTGTCTCGTATCTTTTCAGATATTATTATTATTATTATTATTATTATTTATAGCACTGAGGATGAGATGAGGTTTGATAGCCTCGACATTGCAGCTTTTTAAGTTAAACTTATTGTATCCCTTATCCCCGGTAGATTTTCTGGATTCTCTTCAGTGTCGAATAAATCTTTTTAGGTATTAAAGAATGTATATCAATGAATCTATATTCATTATTTTTAAATACATGAACTTTTGTTGCTGATGATATATCAGTGGGTGTTAACGATAATGAAATGAATAATTGACTAAAAAGGCTTTCATATGATTTTAAAGAATATCCAAACTTTCTTAAGTTACAATGTCGAGGCAGCAATCTAACAACATCTCATCCTTCGTATTTTAACAATAACAATAACAATGAAGAATCTTCTATAGAATATCCTAGAGGATTACAGATAAATTGAAGAGCATCTGTTTGTCTGATATAACAGCAGAGTATACAGAGGTCACCCTCTGTGCTTATAAGCTTATTTACACTATATTTACAATGGAATAAAAAAGAATATAGAAAAACAAAACAAATAAGTAAATTAAATAAAAAAAATTTTGTGATTTTTTTGGCAAAAAACAAAAAAGAAAATTTGTCATTTGTTTTTCACTTGAATTTTTTTTTTTTTTTTTATTAGATTTTGTCCCAAAAATTTATTTTTTATTTTATGTATGAGTATAATACATCAAAATATCTTTTTTTTTTTTTGTCTTGTATATTTTATGTTATCAACGAAAGAAATTTAAAATAAAAAAAAAATAAATAAATAAATCATAAACAAAAAACAATTTGTACATAAACTGTAGCATATATGGAAAAATGTATTTTTTATTTACACAAAATGTAAATAATAAAAAAAAAAAAAAAAACATTCAAAGAAAAAATTTAAATAAAATTTATTATTTACTGACTTGGAAATGTTTGGAATTGATGATGTACACGCATACACACACACACACACGTACGGAGAGAGAGCATTATGGATGCAGCAACATCCAAAGACCAAAATAAAAACAATTTTTTTTTAAATTAAACATTTCTTTCTTGTCAGAGGAACCTTTTATTTTATATCTTATAAACATTTTGTTTATTATTTTTTTTATTTTGTTTCTTGTTTTTTCCTTTCGTTGTCATAAGAAAGCTTTATCATATTTAGGCGTAAAATATATTGTTCGTTAAATATATATGGGTGCAAAAAAAAAATACAAGTAATAAATAATAAAAAAAAAAGGCCGTATGTAACGTATGTGTACATATCTACGAGTACATGTTCATATATCATCAAAAGAGAATATTTTTGTTTTTTTGTTTTTTTTTTTTTATAAATGCAATTTAAATAAATGATATTACAGACAGACAAAAGAAAAACAATTGTCATGTAGGAGAAAATATCTCATTATATTTCGTTCAACAAGGAATAAAATTATTCAGTAAATAAAACTTTCTTTTCAAAAAAAAAAAACCAAAAAATGCTTTTTCTTGGAATTGAAGAAAGTAAAGACACAAAAAAATGAGTTTCCTTTTTGTCTGTATGCTAAATTGTTCGGTTTCACTAAAGCAAAAAAAACAATTTTTTTTTAACACCACCCATATAAAATACAATAATAGGTCTCTGGAGGAGAGATATTATGCTTTTATTTGGGATTTCAAATAATAAAAAAAAAAAAAAATTGTGAAAAACCGCACGCACAAACTTTCTACTCTTAATGTAATTTGTATTTAACGGACAAAACACAAAATGTAATTTCATTATTTTCAATTGTTTTCAATCCTTAAAATGTAAATGGTTTTTTTTTCCTTTTTTTTTTGTTGTTTTTTTAGCAAATTCAATTCATGCCATGTCTGACCTATTTTTGTTATTACATTTATCCAGTCAATTTTCACATTCATACTTACTCGTATGTGGCACATACATAAAATTTTTATTTTTTGCCCACATCCAATTAGTACACAAGATATATAAAACATGGTAAATAAATTTCTTTTAATAAACTGGTTTCAATTAACTTTCATTTGTAATAATGATAAAGATGACATTACATTTACATTTGTAAGATAAATAAATTTTGATTAATTATATAATTATAAAATACAGTAATTCGGTTTTTTTGTTTTTTTCTTATCGTTATTTCCTTTACTTGAAAATCGTTACATTTTTACATTTTTGTCGATTTTCAAAGGGTATATCAGTTTTGTATACGAACACATACGTATATATGGGAGAGAGCAAAAAATCCTAAGGAATTAATTTCAAATTTTTAAATTTATTTCTAAAATTTTTAATATTTAAAAAACAAAAACGGAATTTTAATAATTGAATATAAAATAAAAAAATTTAAATAATAATAAGGAAATTTTATTAGAGCCAAAAATAAAGTAATCATCGTCATTTTTAATTGTACAGCCCTTGGTAGTCATGGGCTTGCTCTAAGATTTAATTCCGTTCTGGTCTTAGAGATCCATTCTATTTTTGATTGATCTGATGCGACGGTTTACTTTTCCTTTTCATTGTTTTTATTTTCTTTATGTACTTTGTCCACTAATATTATGCACTTCAGGTCTTATGGGAGGTCATATGTCTTTTTCCTTCTCTCATAATTTTTAATTAGATTGTTTCACGAGCAGTATTATCACAATTCATAGAGCTTTTATTGTATATCAGTTGAATTTTTTGAATATCAATACATAGTGATCGTCTCGAAAAATTATCGTAATGATGATTAGGCCCTGGGTCACATCGAACTGTTGCTCCAAAGGAAAAAGAAGAAGAAGAAGAGTGATCTAAAATTGTACCACTTGAAGTAATCTCCATAAAACTTTTTAAGTGCATAATATTAGTGGTCAGAGTATAGATGTCGTCAAAATGATCTCGTCCTTAGCCTTTAGAATTTTCTTTTGCCTCCTGAAAAAATTAATTAAGAATGAAGCCGATATACTCGCTATTTGTTGTTTTCTTCAATATATCACACAGAAATTTACAAATGTACACGTTACGCACATGTGTTTGTGTACACTTCAAATTTCAAATTAGGTCAATAAAATTCTCATTCAACAAAAAAAAAAAAAATAAATTTTTTTTTTTTTTAATTTAATATTCATTTCACATCTGTTCAACAAAATATAAAAATACAAAATATCATTATAATAGTACATACATATGTATACAAAAAAAAACATAAGCCGTATATCATAAACGAATATTAACATTTAAAACAATCATATAGAATTTTAAATAAAATAAGTGTTTATACAATTTAAAAAAATAAAAAAATAAATTTTTTTTTTTTAAACTCATTTGCATTCGTATAAAATATTCACGCGTACACACATAAATTAATGTACATACATATATGTAGTACGTGCATAATATGTTAATGATAATAAATAAATTAAATTCTTTACTTTTATTACAATATTTTTTTTGTCTTTCTTTCTTTTTTTATTTTGTATTTTTTTTTTTTTTTTTAATATAGAGTCATTTAAAATTAAAACAACAAAAACATGATTTCAACATTTTTATTTCATTCATTTTTTTAAATTAAAATTTAAAAAAATAAAAATAAAAAAAAAACATCTCAAGAAACCAAGATCAGCAAACCAAGATTTGATAATTTTTATACATCATTCATGTTAATAAATTTATTTTATTTTTATTTTTATTATTTTTTTTGAATTTTTCTTAAAAAAAAAAAAAAACAATATCGATTCGTTTTATGTAAAACATCAGTCGTTTCATTTTTTACAATAGGTACATTCAATTTTTATTTTTATTTTTTAGATAACATGTATGAATACAAATTGCATAATTACAATTACGTATCTTAATAAGTATTAACAATTGTACAATAATATCGTCATTGTCATCATGATCTTCACCATCATCGTCACAGTATTTTCATTTCGGTTTTCTTTTTTTTTTTTTTTTGAATTCAAACCGTATATTAACTGTCATTCAGAAGAAAACAAAAAAATGAAATAAAAAATAAATAAAATTAAAATAATACAGAAAAATTTAAAAAAAAAAATAGATTAAAAAAATCTTCAAAATAAATTGTTAAAAATATTTGCAGTAATCACAAAAAAACAAAAAAAATAGAAAGTCGTTATTTTTAAAACAGAGAATTTCACTAAATGCATAGCTCTCAAATTAGTTTTGTACACGCGATTTACAATGACTGAAAAGAGCTCAGTATCTAAAAAATCGGTTATAGGTTTTTATGATCTTCATAAATTTAGAATGTGAATTCAATCCAATTATTTTAAGCAGATAGTTTTTTATTTTTTTCGTTTTTGAAAATAATTTTTAAACCAATTTAAATGGTATGCATGCAAAATTAAAGATATTGTATCGTTATAGAGGATTTTTACTAATAACACAAAAAATCGAACAATGAACGTTTATAATATGGACAATAGATATTTTCACAAAAATTTTTTCTTTTGCTTTTTTTTTTTTTGTACAAAGTAATATAGCAAAATTTGAAATGGAAGGGGTACTCAGTACTGATTTGGAATTGGGGTCTATTTAAGATATTTGTACAAAAAGAAAAAAAATACTAGAAAGAAACAATCATTTCCACCAAGATCGTCGTAAACACTATCTTCTATCAAACCAATAAAATCATAGAAGACATCAACGAAGAAAAAATAAAACCCGTAGAGCAAAACCATAAAATTTTATTTACATATACAAGAAAGAACCCCAAGAAAATTGATAGGACCTATACTTACACGGCATTGTATACAATTTAATGATTAAATTTAAAAATATATAAAAAAAATTGAATTTTTCTGTTGAATATTTTTCTTTTGAATTTCATATCATTTAAATTAAATAAAAATAAAAAAAAACTCTGTTTTACGTAATAACACTTGGAAATAAAAATTAAATGTGATAAGTGAATTTTAATGTTTGAAAAAAAAAATAAAAAAAAAAATACGAAATAAATGACAAAAAGATGAAAAATGCAATCAACTTCTACTCTGTTTATGTTTGTATAGGTAGTTATTGATGTGAAAATAAAAGAAAAATCGTTTTTTCTTTTGTTTTACACAAATTATATTCATTATATATGAATTCTACAATACATGCAACACATTGGTATAATTTTTTTTAAAACAGAGAATTATTATAATCATTTAATAAAAATTAATTTTTTATTTCGATTTTTATTACTAAATGGAATACAAGTATGTATAGTGTAAATTTTGTTGTTTTTTTTTGCTCTATTGCATTCTCATCTTGATGTTATGACGTTCATATTATAAATACATCTCTGTAAAAGGTGTAATTTATATTTTTTTTTTGTTATTCATTTATTTTTATAGTGTAATTTGTATACCATGACATCCGCTTTAAATGATATATAATTAAATAATTTACGAGTATAAAATGATTTTTGATCAGAAACAGAAAAATATATGTAAAAAATAAAAAAATAGAAATTAATGGCACGTGTATTGTTAGAATTGATTTCAATTTAAATTTTTTTAAAAATCCTTGACGGTTAAATATTTTTAAATCAAAAAAAAAAAAGGAGAGAAAAATTTTTTTGATCGATTTTTCTGAGTTTTTGTATTGTATTTTTATTTAAGTATAACGCTGATTACTTTGCAATTTGTCCATAATTAAGTAATTACTCATGATGAACATACAACACGCAATGCATCATGATAAAACAAAAAAATTCATATCATTACAGTAGCATTTTTGATTCTCTCAATACAAAAAAGAAAAACAAGAAAAAAAGAAAAATACAAAAAACAAAAATTTTCAATTTATATTATTTTTGTTTTTCTCTTTTTAGACATGTTCTCAATTTATAAAAGCTGGCCTTAAAATCACAATACAAAATAAACGTAAAATGTCAAGTTGCGATTCAAGTTCTGGTACAGAACAAGGTGGTAGTGGCCGTGGTGGTGGTAGTAGCAGTGGTTATACTTCAACAACAAAAACAAAATATGCTCGTAAATCATTAACCGGTGATACTAGTGAAGAAGATACAACATCAGATTATCAACGTAAATCACCAAAAACTGGTCTAACACCTGAGGATGAAGATCGCCGGAGACGACGTCG
Organism: Anthrax anthrax; assembly: GCA_963971155.1. Classification (NCBI taxonomy): domain Eukaryota; kingdom Metazoa; phylum Arthropoda; class Insecta; order Diptera; family Bombyliidae; genus Anthrax; species Anthrax anthrax. The sequence continues at coordinate 3,252,226 of OZ020123.1, forward strand.
TGAACGTAATAAAATTGCAGCTACAAAATGTCGAATGAAAAAACGTGAACGTACACAAAATTTAATCAATGAATCTGAACAATTAGAAACGCAAAATATTGATATGAAATCTCAAGTAAGAAATTTAGAAATGGAACGACGGCAATTATATGATATGTTGCAATCACATAGTAGCACATGCGTTCGACCTGGTGGTTATCAGCCACCACCATCATTGATGCAATCGCCAGCTTTTAAATATTTACAAGAACTCGGATTCTGTGATTCAACGACACCACAACAACAGCAACAACAACAGCAGCAAGATTTACAAATGCAAAATGATCAGCCGACACTATCATCGTCATCATCTGACCAACAGCAACAGCCAATTATTCCAATGAGTACAGTTAATTTTCCTGGGAACAACGCTGGTGCAATGCAACAACAGCAACAACCGTCCACTACAACAACTACACATTTGTTAGCAAACGGTTACTGTAAACCATCACCACCACCCAGCCATGAATTAGGATACCTGAATTCACCGAGTCATCATCAGGATCTTACCGCATGTCTGACAAGTGTTTCCTCATCTCAACCTCCACAACAACAACAACATCATCATCATCATCATCATCATCATCATCTTCAGAATAATGGTAATGGTGCTTCTCATACTCATACTGCCGCGCTACTCAAAAGTGACTACATTCCAAATTGTGAGAATAGCAATGGTGCTACAAATTGTGGAGCCACCGGATCATCAACAGCTGTTGTTGTTGATACATGTAATACAATATCAGCAACAGCTGATTTTATCCTTAAACATGAACTAGTCGATACACAAAGTCCATATACAACCGCCCAAAGTGCTGAACGTTTTCTATTCGAGACAAACTGTGAAAATTTTGATATTAAGCATTCATCTAATAATCTAAGTAACAATAATAATGATAATTGCAACAATAATAATAATAATAACAATAACAATATTAATAATAATAATTTAAGTAGCCATAACAACATAAATACAATTGTTGACTTCCATACACAATTAATTGCAACACCAACATCATGTCAGCCATCATATGATAGTTTATTAATTAAAAATGATTTTTTAACAAGTGATACAGAATTATTGGCCCAATTAGCTGATGCTGATGCTGAATTTACTGATTTAGATAGCGGTGTTACAGCATACAGTCATTTAACAAATGGTGGTTGTTTAGCGTGAAATATAGCCATTTACCATATTGTCAGTAAATTCATTATATTTATAATAAAAATTTCATTCATTTCAATTTATTACAATAAATGTACAAAATTATTTAATTTTCTTTTTTTAAATTTTGAATTTTTTGAACAAATAATGAATTTTCTAAATTGAATTTTTTCTTTTTAAATATAATTTGAATTTAAAATATATATTCAGTTACAACAATTTTGGCTTTAAACGTTTCTCCTCATTATTTCCCATTTTCCATTTATCATTATAAAAAGTACATAAATTACCAAACAAGAAAATATTAAAAATGACAAATATTCTCTATTTAAAAAAAAAAAACAAAAAAAACAAAAAAAAAATATTTATTATTATAAATTATAAAAATTCATACCATACATATACCTACATGTTACACAAATAATTATATTATCACAAAAACAAAAAACAAAAAAAGTAAAAATAAAATAAAAAAATACTTATAATGAAAATGTTAATGTTGTTAAAAATTTTATTAATATTGTTGCTGTATATTATATTGAAAAACTGAAGAAAATAAAAAAAATAAATAAAAATTAAAAATAATAAAAAAAAGAGAAAAAGATTTCAAAGAAAATAAAATAGAATTTAAGATTAAATACACGAAATGTTATATTGTATAGAAGACAAGGAAAACAAAAAAAAAAAAAAAAAGAAGAAAATAAAATTTAAAAATAACAATTAAAAATTGAACAAAAAACCTTATATTTAATGTGGTTAATATTCATAGAATATTTATATTACTGTATATTTACTAAGTTTTATGCATTCCTTTAAAAATGTAAATTTAAAAAAAAAAAATAAAATAAAAATTAATTTAAGTTTAAAATTAAATCAAGTAAAAAAAGAAAACATAAAAAAAAAACAAGAAAATACTAATTGAAATGAGAAATTTAATTAAATTGCATTATTATAATAATTATATGTATATGTATGTTTGTATAAAAGGACTTACACGTGCTTTCATTTTATTTAATTTTAAGATTTTTTTATTATTATTTATTTAGAAATACTATAAAAGAGAGTTATTATCAGATTAAAATGTTTCTCTTTATACTTTGTTTACAAATTTTTTTTTTTTTGAATAAGACTAGAAAATTTACAGAACATTTTTTGTTTTTTAATTTGAACGTATCATAGTACATATTTTTAAAAAAATATGATTAAATAAAAAATTAAAAACAATAACAGACATTTTCTTTATATTATTTCTACATTCAAAAATTTAGTGAACAAAGTATAAATTTTCTTTTTTAAATTTAATATAATTAATTTCAATACTAATTTTAAATGAAATTTAAAAAGAAAAAAAAAACAAATATAATTTAATAATTTTTTGTTTGTGAAAATGATTGTAAGTCGTATCAGACTATTTTACCTATATACATAATATTTTTATTATTATTATTATTTTAAATAATCATTTTGTAATTAAAAAAAAAAAAAAAAAAACTAAAAAGCAAAAAAAAAACCTTTATAAATGTATGAATATATAAATAATATTTAATAAAGTATAATATTATAGAATATATATATATTTGTGTATAATATTTTTATTTAATATTTTTCTTAAAATTAATATTGTGAAATTATGTATATGCTGGGCATGCAAAAAAAAAAAAAAAATGTATATATGAAAGAAAAATTATTGAAAAAGAAAATGTACGAGTATCAAGATTGTATTTGTTATCCTTTTTTTGTTTTTTGTTTTTTTTTTTTTTTTTTTTTTTGTAAATGAGTGATATTTCTTTAATAAATTAATTTACAAAAGAATACAAAATTTCACGAATTGTATTTAAATGTAAAAAATAAAAAATGAATGTATGTGAAGAATATTTTATAAACGATAGCATGGAAAAAAAGATTAAAATTACAAACAAAAAAAAAAAAGTAAAATCAAATGTGTCCTTAAAGCCTTAAATATTTTATTTATTTATACGAAAGCAATGAGAGAAGTAAAAAAAATTCAAAATTAATTAAAAGAATTTTTCATTCTTATTTTTTATTTTTATTTTTCCTTTTTCTTTTTTCTTTTTTGATTTTCATTAGTAATTAAATTTAATATTCTAATATTTTACATAACATTACGACGAATTATTTATGTACATATGATATAAGGAATACACAAAAAACAAAATGAACATGAATTATTATATTCTTACTATGTAATGTACTATTACTACTACTACATATTACTATTATTAATTATATTATTGTGTAAATTATAATTGCATGTATATGTGTAATAATACATTTTAATGATAGTCAAACTATTTAATATTATTTTTTTATTACTATATTGTATGTACATGTTATAATTATTGTTCATTACCATTCATTAAATTCATTCACTATATATATTTACATATGTGTACATATGATAAACATATAAAATTAAAAGAGAAAAATAATTAAAAATTAAATATAGCGCTTCTGTAAAAAAGAAAACAAAAAAACAAAAAAACAAAAAAAGAGAACAAGAAATTGCCTTTATTAAAAAATTCTAAAATTTAAAGTCAAAAAAAAAAAAAACAAATTAACAAAATCAAATAAAATCCGTTGAAAATTCCAAAAAATTTAAAATAATTTTTAAATACTCAGAAAATATTTTAATTGTTATAATTTCAATTTCTTTTTTTAAATTTAATCAAAATACCTATTTTATATCTAAATTACATTTCTCTTTTAAAACAAAAAAAAAATAAATAAATAAAATAAAAACCAGGAAAATAGAACTTGTACAATAATCAGCATACTTACACAAAAGCACAAAATAAACTAGAAATTTTTTTTATACGCATAAATAATTAAATAAATCAATTAGTAATACTGAAGTACCATCAGACAATTTAATTGTATTCATTTTTTCCAACATTTTTCCAACAAATACGTTAAATTTTATTTTTATTCATTTTCGATAGTTAAAATCATGTGGTTTACAAATCGATAAGAAAAAATCTATTTATTTTATTGAACAAACATTTTTTTTTTTTTTTTTTAATTCTATAATTATTTTAAATTTTTTGAGTATTTAAAAAGAAAAACGTAAAGAAAAGCACAATTTACGCTTTAACAAGACAAAAAAAATAATAATTACATAAAAGTAAAATGAAATTTAAATATAAAAAATAAAATGTTTATAAAAATAAGAAAAATGATTAAAGAGAAAAAAACAAAGAAAATTTAAAAATTAAAAAGTAAATTTTTTTTTTTTTGAAAAAAATATATTTGCAGAAATTTTGTATTATAAAGATTTGTAATGTGATAAAAAAAATTGAATAAATGTAGAAAAATCAAAATATACAAACAAGTGCAAATTATTATTATTTTTTTTTGAAAAAAGTAACAGAAAATTATATAAATAAAAAAAGAAAAGATCGAAATGAAGAATAAAATTAAAAACAAAAATGAATGTTTCTTTTTTTTGCTTAAAAATTATACAATATAAATATGTAAAAGTTTGTAAATAATAAAACAAATAAGAAAAAAAAATGTAATTATGCAAAAGATAGGGAGAAAAAAATGAAAGGCCTTCCTATTATAAGTAACAAGTTTAGCATTACATTAAGATACGTGTGTTACCTCATTTCCTTTTTTTCTTAATTATAAAAGTAAAGATTAAAAAATATTAAATGATAAGACAAAAACAATGGCAAGGATATAAAGGATAAACGAAAATTCTGTGTCTTAAAAAATGAAACAAAATAATTTTGATTGTATGTAGTAATTATTATTGATCATAACAAAATTTTTTAATTTTTACAAAACAATTTTAAAGTATGTATATTAAACTAAAAAATAATTGATATAAAATACAAGGATATTTATTATGTAAAATATTGAATGAAAATGAAAATTATAGAAGAAATTACAATTTTTTTTGTAAAATACATACATACATATATCTAAATTAGAATTTCATTGTTACAAACAAATATAAATAATATAAATAAATGTGATGTGTAAAACGCTTTTTCTTCAAAATAAAAATCAACAAATTTTAACAAAAAATGGTATATTGAGAAAAAAAAAATTTTTTTTTTAGTCTTGTATAAAATTTATCTAAAATGTATACAATATTACACATACAGAAAATTTAAATGCATAAAAATATTTATTAATGTAGTATTCTAGATGTTATACATATATAAATTATAAAATACAAATGAATATTATCGAATGTAATCAAAATTAAAATGTTCAATTTTTGGAATACATCACAATTTTAGGATTCCGTCTTTTCCGTCATTTTGTTTTATTTCATTTTCATTTTTGTTTTTAATTTAATTTTTTTTTTGATTTATTTGTAAATTTTTTAATTTTTGACCAGAGCAAAAATTAATAAAATATAAAAAATTAATTTATTGTTCAAAAATTAAAATAAAAGAAATTAATTTTTAATTTTTCTTTGTTTTTTTTTTCTATTTTATTTTTATTTACATTTTAGCAATTTTTAAAAATATGAAAATTTAAATTTTTGTTTTATATGCATAAGTACTAACGATTTTATTGATTTAAAAATTTTTTTTTGTTAATGTTATGTTGCTTCAAGCAATTAAAATATAATACGATAAATAAAGGAAAATGACAATATGACGAAATATGTATTTATTAATATTATTATTAATTTTTTTTTTTTTCAATTATTTAATAGTAGTTTTTTTTTTTTGTTTATTTTTACAAGAATTTAGTTATTTTTAAGTGTTAAGTGTTATTTTTATATACACATATTACATTTTGTGTTGCTATTATACTTGTAATTATTTTTTTTTAAAACTAAAACTCAAAGAAATTACAAACAAAAAAAAAAATTGTAACAGATTACAAAAACGAAAAAAACAAGCCTAAAAATTAAAAATATTTTGTTTATATTATTTATAATAATTTTTTTCTTTTTAATAATAAATTCGTAATAATTGTAACCGTAAAAAATTTAAGAAAATTTTTTAAATAAGTGCTTTAAATTTTAAATGATATGTATGCAAAATATTAATGAAAACTATTAATTGTATCGTTGTAATTAACAAATGAAAAAAAAAGAAAACACTGGAATAAGACAGAAAATTTATTTTCTTTTTCCTCTATATTTTCTAAAGATGTATAATATTGCATTAAAAAATGTATAAAAATTCAAACTCAAACAAAAAACAAATTTTAAAAGATTTAAATAAAATGTACATACATACACATCTAAAAACTTTTAAAAAGAAAAAAAAAAACAAATGAAATAAAAGCAAAATACTGTGAATGTTAAATTTAAAAAAAAAAAAAAAAAAATTCATGTCTTTTATTTTCAGATCCTTCAAATGTGTATAAATGAATCCAAATTGTTTTAATTTTTATTACAAAAAAATTTTATTTTTTATCACAACGTATCACAACAAAAATTTAATTTCTTTAACGTTTTTCATAAAAAAATTTTGTTATTGAATTTTGAACTGTATAAAAATTATTTGTAATTTTTAAATTTTTTGATATCCATTTTGGAAGTTTATTTTTAATTTTATCATTTGAATATCTTTCATCTAAAAGTAGAACACAAGCATAATCATTGATATGTCTAATAGCTCTGCCTGTAAAATAAAAAAATAAAAAATAAAAAAATTCGAATATTTACGAATTAAGAAAACAAATATAAAATAAAAGAAAATTACCAATTGATTGATTAACAGCTTTCATACATAGATTTTCATAATAATCATTTCCTGTGCCATTACCAAAATTCTCATTTAAATATTTCATTTTTTCAATTAATTCTGGTGAATTTTTATTTGGATATGGCATACCAATTATAATAATACAACGTCCTAAATCATCAGAAAAATTTAAACCTTCACTTAATTTACCACCAATTACACTAAATAATATAGCTCCATTACGTTCTTTATTTTGTCGAATTGTACGATTATAATCATTTAAAATTTTTTCAATTGATTTTTCACCATTAATTCCTACCGATGATGAACGTGGTTCACGAAATATGAATTTATTTTGTTCGATTTTTTTCAAAATTCCCTTATTTGATAGATGATTATAAACATAATCAAGATAATCATATGAAACAAAAAAACATACAATACCAGCTGGTATTATATTGCAAACATTTTCAAGTGTTAATCCCAGTTCATTTAACTGGAAATAAAAAAAAATTATTAGTTCATTAGAATTTTAAAATATTTTTACTGTCATACACATTTGTGTGACAATATTTTTAAAAAAAAATTTTGTTTTGGTAAAAGTAGATTTCATTACCATTTCAACATTGTTACGATTTGTAAAATTAAACAGGAATTGTTTTGATGTTGGCCCCTTTTGAATAACAAATGAATTTATAGATTCTGATGGAACAACATGATCATAAAAATGTTGACGTACTCTATTCGAACATGATTTAAATAATTGTTTGATAAGTTCATTTGTTGGTTGCATTGTTCCACCAGCTACTATTACCTAAAAGTAAATTTCACTTTTTTAAAAAAAAAAAAAAAAAAAAATTGTAAAATTTATGTATACTTACTGAACGACATTCATTTATGATTTCTTGAAAGTGACCTCCAGGATTTAGTAAAACAAATTTCATTCCAGTTTTTCTACTATCTGTATCGTATTTAATTAAAATCATTCCATCATCAGCACATTCAGTTAATGATTCTAAAAATGCTAATAAGGGTAATATGACTGATGAGCCAATTTTCTTTTGTTCATTTTTCTTTGGAATTTCTTTCTCTTCTACCAATTTAGTAATTTTTTTCACTTCAATGTTCTTCTGTTTTAATGTCTTTTTTGTTTGTTTATTTTTTGCTTTTTCTTCTAATCTTCTTAGTAAACTTCTTGTATTTTCGATACTCTTTATTTCAGGATTTGGTTCATCTTGAGTTTCTTGTACTGGCGTTCTTTGTGCTAAACCATGAACTTTTTGAGCTAATCGTGATTTTTCACAAAATTCCAAAATTTCGTAAAGATTTAAATTATACAATTCACCTTCGTGCATAAGCTTGTACGTCTTTATCATTCGAGAATTTGGTAATGAATCATTTTCACTAGTTTTTATCAATATTTTAATTAATTTTTTAACTATATAAATTAAATGATTAAATTTAAATAAATTTTTTGCAGCAAAACGACTACAATATTTCATTTTGTATACTTGTAATTGACTTAAAGCCATTTGTAATTGATGTAGATTTATTTCGGAACTGTAAATATTTGAAATTGTATCTAATAAATTGTGTGCTTCATCAATTATTACAATGCTATTTCGTAAATCGATTCCAGTTTGTATTCGTGTTTTACGATGTAATAACATTTGATATGGTAACATTATTATTTCAGCATCTTTTTGTGCTTCACGTCCACTATAAAATGGGCAAGCTTTTAATATTTTTCCAGCATTTACAATATCCTCAATATCATGAATTTCAACTAAACTACTATCACGAAGCTCTTTAATTGCATTACTATTTTTATATGGACATTTTGTGATACATTTTGTACGTGATTTTTTTTGTGTTCTACCTTCTTTATCGTTTAAAGTTGTCTTCGATTGAGATTTTTGCATATCTAAGCAACGTTCATTAATTAATGATACTGTACCAAGTTGTTTAACAGCTGGATTAATACAAAGATTTTGTCTTGATGCTAATGTCACACAACGAACATTTTTACCATATTGTGTTCGTTTAATTTCCCGAACAATCTGTGATAGTTGAGAATGTGTACGACTACTAAAGTAGATCTAAATCAAATAAAATAATTGAAAATTAAATAAAATCAAAAATGGAAATGTGACACAATGAATCTACCTTGATATTTCTGAATTTATCTTCATCGGTAGTTTGATCAATCTCATTTTCACAATCATCATCACTTGATTCTGCCAACAATAAGTCATCATAATCATAATCACCAGTTTTTTTCTTATCAAATGTCTTATCATCATCATTACAATTCTCCAATGGATTGTCGTTTTTTCTTGAATACTTTATATTCTTAATTTTTTTCTTTTCAGTTCTATTTCTCAACTCAGTTATTTTCTTCTCATGCTCTTCAATTTGTAATTTCATTTTCTTACACGAAATTAATTCATCTTTTTTCTTGATTGCATCAAATTGAATATTAATCCAATCATTACTTTTTGCACTATCTAATTCTAAATCATTTATTTCCTTTTCTAATTCTTTTAATTTATTATCAATTTCATTTTTTACTAAATTTTCATGATCTTCTAACCATTTCAATGTAGCACACGTTAATGTTAAAGATTTACCTGTACCAGTTGGACTTTCAAATATACCAATTTCTTTATTTTCGATGACATTATAAAGTGCTTGCATTAAATCATTTTGAATTTTATATGGTTTAAATGGAAATTTAAAATCATTCGGAATTTGAAGTTTTTGTTTTGGTGAATACATCACAATTTTTGTGCAAAGACCAGAAAAATAAATTAAATAAAATTTTATTATAAACAAAATTACAAATAAGAAACTATTAAAAATGTAAATAAACAAAACATAAACAAAAATACAGATGACAACAATTGAACAATTCACTTCATAATTTTTGACTGGTTTTCTGAAATGACGTTAAATTTCTTAAAGGTTATGTTGTAGTTTAAAGTGCGCCAAATTATTTTTGATACTTATTTTATTTTACCAAGGGCAATGCAGATCTGTGTTCATAAAGCAGTTCTATTTAAAGCTTAAAAGTTAAAACTCTTTAAAGAGAACTTTTGAATTTTAAACAGGAAATTCTGAATTTGTAACGGTTTTTAAAACAATATGAATTTTTTTTTTAATCAAATGACGAACTCAATGTTTGTTAAACTTTAAAATCAATAAAGAGCTTAACATCTACTCTAAGATTCTACAATTTCTGAAAATCCTTGAAGAATATTTGATGAAATAATTTTCTGTCCAATTATGTATTATTAATACTTTCCAGAGGTCGTTGATAAAAAGTTTCATATGTACATGTATGTATGTTGTCTATGTGCACATACTGTACATATACATACGCAGTGGCGGAATAAAAAATGTTCTATCCAACATCCTGCAAGAAATACATTTTGAGACCCCAGGTAGAGAGGTAGGTAGAGATGGCCGCCCGCTCACTCCCAAGCAAGCATACTTAGGCCAAAAAGGCCCAATGCGGTATTTTGGGACCCCAGTAAAAAATAAATAAATAAAATTTTTTATTTCAGTATTATTACATAATAACAGGGCCTGCACCTATTCATCTTGGGACTCCCCCATTGCGAGGTTGTGGGGAGTTATGGTAGTTTCGCCTCTGCATACACGTAAGTCATGTACTTATCCTTCTTTCTTTTACAATTTATTTATTTTAATTTGATCCTAATTAAAAGACTAATCAAAAGACTTAATTGTCTCTTAATTAAAATTTGATTACAAAAAAAAAAAAAAAAAATATGATGGGATAACTTTTAACTAATTTTCTCTTTTTAATTTGTCTTTCTTCAATTTAAAAGCCCATTATTAATTGCTTCATTAACTGCAAATACAGAAACTGAGCCCGATGTAATCAAAATTACGAAAACTGAGGGAAATTTAACTTTGATTACCCAACACATTTACATTGATTGGTAATAATTCCAATTTATTGCATTTTTTTGTAATCAAGCATGAATTTTATAAGACCTATGTACTTTTTTCTCTTCTTTCATAAAAAGAAAAGAAAAAAGAAATTTTCTTTCATTGTTATTGTCATAGAAAAAGGATGATTTCTACAATAAATTATCTTTAATTGCAATAATTTGTCTTTTTTATTTCATTATTTAAGAATAGAGAAAGGGAAAAATAAATTGCAATCTAAATTTACGATTAAGGACTTATTGAAATTCAATCCTTTCAAAGCAAAACAATAATAGCGGATTGTATATATTGTGTATACATCACTTTGAGACAATAAAAAAAAGATTTTCTTTAAATTTACGTTACGAAATTGTAATTCTAAGCCTGTTAAAAAAAAAAAAAAAAAAAAAAAAAAAAAAAAAAAAAAAAAAGGTAAATTACATTTTATTTGATTTTTGTTTTGCAATGTGAATCAATATCCCTGAAATGTTATTTTGTCAATCATTGGTAAACTATAGCGAGCAACCATGAAAAAAAAAACTTTGATGAGAAAATTCATCCTTTTTAAAACTGCATCCATTACGTAAGAGTACACATTAAAATGTCTACATTAAGAGGGTGAAATACAAATGAAATATTTAATTGTTATTCATTTTATCTGTTCTACATTTCAAAGATTTGCTTGTAAGAAGAATCCTAAAAAAAAGATAATGAAAAAGGCTTAAAAATGAATAAAATGTTTGATCTTATATGTACATTGCCTTGAGGATAAAATTCAGGATTTCACTTTGTTCCAAATTCGATTGATTAAATTTAAAAAAAAAAATTGTTTATGAACACAAAATCAATAATATAAAAATTTAAAAATACTCTACTGGTCCTCTTAACGAATTTTTTCTTTTTTGTTTTGTTTTTTTTTTTTTCAACGCATCATTTATTTAAATTGATTGCTTAATTTTGATACTGAACTAATGAAGATATTACACTATACAGACAGTGAACAGTAAAAGAAAAAAAAAATTTTTCTAATGATATTCTCATCAATAATTTAACATGTAATTAATAAAATGAATAAACAAAAAATGTACATTCAAGCATAGTTACGTATACGTTGATGTACAATAATTTTTGCCCACAATCTGTAATTTGTGTGTAGTAAATGTCCTCAAAATTGTAAAATAATGGTTTATTTACAAAATTACATAATATGACATATGGTCACTGTATCATTATTTGATAAATTAATAAAAACGTTGATGTCAATCAAATGACAAGATGAAGGTACAATCGTATATGTAGATACATGAGCCACAGTAGGAACTAATCGATAAATGTTAATTGTATACAACACAGCAACTTATATACATCAGATATCGAGGTATGTAGAGACAACAATTTAGATACATGCAGGAATCAACGACATTTAGCTGTACTACATTGGATGATGATGTTTTCCCTAAAAAGTATTTTTTATATACAAAGAAAGGGGCTGGTGGTTTACTCGTATATTAGTCGCACTACACACGATAACGTGATCAATATCATGCAATATGTAAACGCAATGCAATTGTTTTTGAATTACAATAACAATTAATTTTATGACTTTTGGAAAAAAAAAAACCAAAAAAAACAAAAATATTATTTTAACGAATTTTGTCATGTTAACATGAATTTCATTTTAAAAAAACTGAAAGATTTTGAAATAATGATAAATATTTTAATTGTACTGACAATGTGCCATTAATAAAAAGTGTGAATTAAGGAATAAAAGGAAATTAATCTTATGCGCACTTTCATGTACGTTGTGAAAATATGTTGTTTCCTGTACATAATGCACGTGCCTGATTAAATCAAATATTTTCTAATAAATAATTATTAAATACATGAGCACGTGAGTTTGTAACGTGAAAATATTAAATATGTACTTATATCCTTCCTTACAGTTACTTTAGAACTATCCTGTATTCCCATTTATTTCCCAAATTTTTTCAAAAAAAAATCTCATTTACTTCTCTACCAGAATTATTTAATTTTTGTTTTTTTTTTTTTTTTTACCTCTTAAAAGATTCTGTAGAGAAAACCGAAATGAAATCCTTTCTTTCAGTAAGCCATTCAATCCGTTACAAATAAATAGTATATGTTTAATGAATTTTCATTGTTAGACGAAATTTACAAACAAATTCATAAATCTGTTTATGAATGAAAATTTAATTTTCACACCTTGTATGGACTGGACCGCATACACTGTGATGATTGTCATGCTGTTTTTATGATTTAAATTTTAAACGTACACCTGATTGACACACGCCGATCTCAGTGTGTGTAAAAGAAAATAAATAAGAAATGAGAAAAAAAAAAACAGAAAATAATCATATCCTTTGGGTAGTTTTTAAATATTCACTAATTTCAACACCTTCGATTCAGTTAAATATAATTAGCTAAAAATTTTAATACCCATTTTAATGAAATTCTACGAAACTCTAAGATTAGTATAGAGTGTAATTTTTTTAATACATTTTACTTTTCTTGTTGGATGTGCTAATCCTAATGAGAAACTGATGTATTTAGTCTTAAAACCGAATCTGTTTAAAAAATAAATGTACATATTGAAATTTTACGCATATTTTTTTTTATTATAAATTTTAACGTATTTTCTGATTTATTTTCACTTTGAGAAAAAAAAAAAAAAAAAACGTTTTTTTTTTTTTTTTAAATTGAAAATATCGTTAAATTTTTTTTAAATAAATTTTAAAGTATAAACAGTTCATTGAGACTTTCAGGAATAAAAAAGTATAGTCCTAGTATTTAAGGGCCTCATTGTTTTTCCTTTTTGTTTTTATTAAATGCATAAAAAAAAAAATTTTTTTTTTTTTCAGTTAAATTTATTCGACAGTTGATGTCACAACGATTCTGCATTGTTATGGGAAAGAATGAATGGGTATCTTTTTTACTGAATATTTTTTTTTTTTTTTTTTTTTAAATAGAAAACTTCGACACTTCGATAAGAAAATTATTTTTTTGAATTACATCGAAATTATACACAGAAATGTCTTAGGTTCTCTTTATGACCTACATACATACATATGTGAGTTATACACAAATGGGTTCTATATATGCACGTAACCCATCGTCTTGACTTGTTAATGTCAAGCACTCTTTTTGTAACTCCGCTAATATAAGATTTATGCAAATTAAAATTATTGTATACTATCACAATTCATTGAAATGGCAACAACAACAACAACAGTCATACCTAGAACCTCATAAAAATTTGGGCTCGTTTTTTTTTTTTTTTTATCTTACATTGATGCAAGTAAGTATCATAATTCCTTTCAGTGTTGTTTTTCTATAAATAACATTTAAATTTGAAATAAATTACAACGTGTATTAAAAAGGATGATAATAATCAAAAAAAGGATTTCTTCCTGATATAAAAAAAAAAAAAATTGTTTAAAAAAAATACAGTACTGCGATCGTATCTTATTTATAATTATTCATAAATATATCAAAATATGACCCCTCTTCCGTATCTATCTATGTTTTATAAGATTATAAAATATGCATCATTTAGAGAAATAATCTTGCACATCTAAACTGTATGTGTGTTTGTTTACCCACTTATCTACAAACTTTCATCTTGGTAAAAAAAAAAAAAAAAAAAATTTTTTTTTAAGTGTTAAAATTTACATAATATCCTTAGATTTTAACTATAGAGGATTGAAATTTTTTCTGCTAAATCATTTTTATGAGTATATTAAAAATCGAATTTTAAAAATGATACGAAGGATATTTTGAAAAAAATCAAATTTTATATTCATGTACGAATATTAGAAATCATAAATTGTAAAATTGTCGAACATCATATTCAAAGGAAAGAAGAACGAAACAAAGGAAGGAAAATTAATAACAAAAAAAAAAAAAAAAATTTTTGAATAGAATTTCAAAATATTAAATTAAAATTACCCTAATAGAAAATTACAATTTTTTTCTTGTGTATTTTATTATGCGGTCAAAATGATGTACTTTTCATGAAAACTACACACGGTTTTCTTTTTAACGTAAAGGAAAGCAGACGAAAAATAAACAAAAAATTACCTTAGGACTCTTCTTGTACAATTTTTTTATGTTTGACCTTAAATTTTTGGTTTTTTTTTTTTTTTTTTTAAATGATTATGACCCTTTAAATTCTTTTAAAATATGCAACTGGGCATGTTCGCGGTAGTACGTCAATATATCGCGTAAAATTGTTTTCATTGCATTTATCAATGTATGCACATGTAAATATTACAAAAATTCGACTTTATGACTATAAACAGGATAATAATGTTCAGTAAATTAACTGAAACAGATCAGCATAATTTCAATGCATATACATGGTATATAAATGGACAGATCAGTTTATATAGCGGTCTGAATAATAAAGTATTGAAGGTCCTTTTCGTTTGACATGCATACATGAGTACGTAGTAAACAGTTGTCTGTATATAAAAGATAATCACATTTAAGTGTATTTTTATGTTTTGTTTAATAATAAAATCAACCAAGCAAATAAAAATTTAAAAAAAAAAAACAAAAAAAAACAAAATTGGGTTCATATTCAATTGACGATATATTACATGATGCGTGTGCTTTAAAAAATTTTTAAATAGAAATAAATTCAAAGGAGCGTTGAATTTTCATTTTATTTTTCTTGTTATCATTTATTTTAATCAATGAACTTCTTTTTTCTATTTTTTGTTTTTTTTTACATTTTTTTGGTATTTTTTGTTGTTGTTGTTTTCTTACGAAAAAAAACGAAAATTTCGAGGTAATTGAAATTCAAACAAAAATTAGCTTAAATTTAATTCATTAAACTAAATTTAATCAAATATAAATTTTATTTATATATTTTCATCTCCTAATTTTCATAGTATTTTAAATAAGTTGTTCTCAATCATAAAATTCTTATTTTCAAATTACTTATGATTTAATGAACAATTTCTTTTAAATTTTCCATATGAGATATTTAGCATCCATTCTATATACACCTGGAATTTATCCAAAATTTAAAGCAATCAAGTATACTCGTATATAAAAGGTAAAAGTTGAGTGAAAATATGCACACATTGTGTAACATGAAGTCTTATTGCTATATTTGAGATCAATATTCATCATGATGATTAAAAATAATAGAAGTCAATCATCATCATCGTCATCATCATTATATGATCAGATATATACATACTGTATGTATGCATCGTATACAATACATGTAAGTTAAAATCCCATCAGTTTATCTATTTGTACTTAAGATTTACGTTCATATAAAAAAATGCAAAAAAAAATAAATAGAATAAAAATTTAAACAAAAATAACAATAAATATAGACAAATAAATGAAATAAGTATTAAAATACATGGTACGTGGTAAAAGCTGCATTATTTCATAATATGTATATTATTATATGAATTGTGTATAGAATATATTTATTGGGGGAGAAAAAAGATATAAATTATTGGATAAGGAAAAAAGGACAGATGTCCCATATCCAATATATATATGATAAACTGCAACACATAAATACAATGTCTTAAAATTATCTAAGACGTACATATATGAGAAGATTATTATCCTGATATGGCAGTAAAAATTTTCTTTATTTTTCTTTTTTGCAAAAAAAAAAAAAAGTATATGAGGAAGAAATTCTAAAATCATTGACTATAACTCCATGGTGTATGTACATTACTCGTAAAATTGAATTCGTTTCACATTTTATTGTAGACTTATGTATAAGGAAATTGTGCAATTTGTAATTTCTCACATAACTTATTCTATATTTTTGTACGAAAAAAAAAAAAAAAACATAATCTAGACGTATGACACTTTCACCATGTTAGATCAAGAATTCTAGATTAATTACATTCTTTTCAAAATTTCAACTATATAAAATGCAATGCATGCACTATATTAAGGGGATATCCGAAATTGTAATAGAAAACCATTTGAATTTTCTGCATATAAGAAATACACATCAGTGATCCGTTGAATTGATTTGAAAGATATGATATTGACACAAGAAAATGGGTATGTATTGTTATATCATACTAAGATTAATTGAGGCAATTTTTCATGCATTTTAAATCAAAGACAAATTTATAGAAAAAGAAAAGATTTTTTTTTGTCTTTTATTTTTTTATTTTTTTATTTTTTGAAAAATGTTATGCAACGGATAATTTTTATGTTTTATTTCAAATAATAGGACGAAAGTTTTTAATTTTACAAAGATTTTATTCAATAACTTTTGTTTTATGTTTTATCTTGATACTCAAGCCAATGAAAAAAAACAAAAAACAAAAAACGGGATCGTATCATTGGCCTTCAATTTGGGAGGATAATAAACTTCTTTTTGACTGTCAAAATGTCACAAATATATAACTAACATTTTGCATAATGAAATCCTCCTTTTTTCAGTATTCATTTGATTTGTTAGTAACATTTCCACATGCATTCATTTATAATTAATTCGATTAAAAAAATTTCCAAATGAATTAACTTTGAACACTATGTCCTGTGTCGTATATAAATAGAAAATATTTTTTGAATGACATACATGTTAGGTAGGACTAGCCTTAAATAGTCTGTGTTTTGATATGAAGTATAAAAATAGAATTTTTGTACAAAGGATTTAAATCCTTTTATTTCAAAATGCTATTAATTTAATTCAGTTTTAATTTCTAATCCAAAATATAAGCAAAAATATAAACCACCTCATAAAGCTAACAGAACTATAGTTTTGAATTAATAGCAAAATTTTGTATCATATCATGTAATTAAAATTCCAAGTTTCTTGCTTAAATCTTTCGTTTTTTTGTTTAATCGGTGTCTTTATCAAGTTTTTTTTTTAAATCGTTTTACCTGTATGTGAATTTTATGTAAATTTGCAAAAATATTTTAACAAAAATTTCAAATCTAAACTGAAACTCATTTAAAAAAAAAAAAAAAAAAAATAATAAAAAATAAAATAAAATAAAAAACAAAATAAAGAATGTTGTATGAAAGGGAATTATAATTTTATTTTTCTCTTTTGCAACTTTTATTCTAGTTTATAAAGTATGCATAGCATAAAACAGCTGTGGGCGCTGTGCTGTGGCCTGTGCTGTTAATATTTAATATTCTATTATCCTTGCTCTTTATACCAAGTTTCTTAGTATTTTTTGTTCGTATAACATCATAACGAATAAAATCATTATGAACAAGGCGCATACATAGGCAATAGGCATACATGATTTTAAGTGTCGAACCGGTTTCTTATAAGATTGTTAGTATTGTACTGATGAGTACTGAAATAGAATACACACTATTCACTTATGGTTTGTGTGTATGTTACAACAAGACAAGGGAAAACGAATAAAAAAAAACGTTTTCTCTTTAAACAAGAGAAAACGAATGAAAAAAAAAAATAAAAAGAGAAAACTTGTATTTGTATGATTTTATTTTTAAAGGAAATCCAACAGGCAACAACATGAATTTTTCATTCCTAAAAGGAATGTTCACGTGTTTAGACGTGTTTTACAGAGCGGGCTATGTAAAAAAATTTTTTTTTATTTTTTGAATTTTTTTTTTTTTTTCGGAATTTATCATGTGAATAATAAAATATTTATGTAAATATTATGAATAAATTTTATTTTAAACATTAAAAAAAATATTAAGTGAAATTATTATTAAAAAATTAATTTTGTTAATTATAAATTAAAACGAAATGAAATTTTCAGTGAAAATATAAAAACAATTTTTGTCGAATATTTTAAATTTTCGAATATAATAGAAAATAATTGTTTAAAAGAAACAGGACAGTAATCTGGAATCAGAAGGATACATCAAATTTAATGGTTTGTTAATAAAAATTTTTTTTTATATTTGTAAAATTATAAATTCAAATTCCATAATTATTCAATATTCATAATTCTGGATTTGCTTCAAAAAAAAAAAATTATAAAAAAAACATCAAATCTATTTAATCTCTGTCAGAATCAAGAAATATTATCTTATGTCATATTTTTTAATCTTTTCAAATGATCATAATTATAAAGAATAATAAGTATGTAAACATAATCTCAAATTTCATCACATACGAGTATATATACTATTTACAGTTATAGATATCAAGGTGTTTGGTTTTCTAAAAACATACAATGTCATGCTTGTATAAGTATAAAAATGATTTTTAAAAAAAAAAATGTTTTTTTTTTTTTTTTTTTGTCATCCCGTATCTGTCAAGAATTATAAGATAAAGTGAAAAAACAAGTTCGATTTTGATATACCCTTTTCGCAATTACACTATATTTATATCCTATAAATTTCTTTTGAATATACAAAAAGAAGGGTTCTAAAAAAAATTTTCTTTCTAACTAAAATTAAATTACAAAAATAAAATCAACCATCCTAGAAAATTTTCATTTTACACATACATATGTAAGGTACAAAATAAACTGTATAACACAAAATTACATATAACTTATGTAATGTCCCGTTTAGAAACAAGTTTTCTACTTCGTTTAATATAATTTTTCATTTTTTTTTTGTTTTTCTTCAAGAATCGAAGGTAAATGCAAGAATCTTCACATACGTTCATATCTTTGTTATACATTATACTGGAGTCCTTATAAAAATATATGAAAATTTCTACATTATATACCCAAAGGCAAAGAATTTTATTTTAATATTTAAAATTTTAGATAATTTAAAAAATAAATCAATTTTAAAATACATGTAGTCTCTGGCATATTGTGTTCGTACATACATTTGTATGTATATGGTGGTAAAAATGTAAAAATCCATAATTTACCAGTTGTTCAATGTTGTTTGTTTGTCCACTTTGTTGGTTTATTTAACGTTCAATTATCAACAAAAAAAAAAATAAAAAAAAAATACAAATGTTCGGTCTGTATATATAAAAAAACAACGTATGTATAGTATGTATAATTGTATATAAAACATTAACTGACCCATACGACAGGATATGTCATTTTAATGTTTTCTTTTTCAATTATCCTGTTTTTGTTTTATGTATACACTGTACATGTATGTATGTATGCAGATATGTTTTATGTTTAATATAGACAATAATTTTTGTTTTGATAAACTTGAATGATTTTACGAACGATTATTGAATATAGTATATGGCACCGTTTTTACATATATTACCATTTTTTGATGAAATAATATACAAAACACATGATAAAGGTGCAAATATATTTAAACATGTTTTTGAAAAGTGCGTAAATTTTCAGGACAATATAATTAGTCGTTTAAATACATTGGAAAAAAAAATAACTAAAATATGGGTTTCAAAGTACGTATTTTGGTCTGTGTTTCAACAAAAACAAAAACGTTCATTTAATTTGAATTTTTATTTCTTATTTTTATATAGAATTTTTAAATCACATAAAAAACCTATATTACAAAGAATAATAAATAATCCTTAATTTAGCGATTTTATTTTTACTAATATATGTATGATCATCATATAATTGAAATTTTCAAGTATTTTAGAGTCAAGTGTTTGAAAAATTGAAAAACCGAAAAAATGGCCAGTCAGTACACACTCATATATGAATATGGTGTAATATATTCAAATTCATTTTAAATATTTTATTTGGTTTTTTTTTTTTTGCATTCATTTTTAGAGGTTTTAAAAGTGCTCTTCACAATTCAATAAATTACGGGGAGATTATATACCCTTTTAAAAAAACAAAAACAAAAAAAAAATGAAGAAAAAAATTCAAATTTAATTTCAAATTCAAATCAGTCGTTTAATGCTCATGCAAACAAAACATTAAAAAAAAAAAAACAAAATTTATGAAAGGGTATTAATATAGCTTTCAATTTATTTCATTTAATTTTTTTTATTTTCTTTTTTTTTTTTTTTTAAATCTTAAAAATCACTATAAATTTATCGCACTCTGATTAACTTTAAAATCAGTATGTGATCAAATTTTATTTCACATTCAAGGCTATATCATTGCATACATTTACACACATGTACGTGTTTATATACATTTTTTATTTAGAATGAAATTATATTTCAAACAATATAAAAAATAAAAAATTTATTAAAAAGAACAAATTTTTTAAGAAAGACTTTAAAAGCATAAATTAAAATTAAAAAAAAAATTGAATATGATTTTTTTTTTTTTTGTTTTAGCATGTGTAACATACATGTACAAAAAATACGAATTAATCGTACATGTTGAGAAATAAGAAAAATCGTTAACTATAAATTCAACATTAAAATTTATTCATTCTGACAAGTTTATATACTGCGATGGATATGTATGCTTTTATTATTATCATAATGAAAACAATAAAAAATGAAGAAAAAAAAAAATAAAATAAAAGAAATCATAAACATAGACATACAGTTTTTATTGTTTGTCTTATATTCGCAAATTTTACTTTTGTTCTTTTCTTATGCTAAATCAAGCACAAATTAGTATTATGTTCTTTGGTGTTCTTCATGATCCATATATAAATAAATTTCCATACCTATGGATTTATACTTCTTCATTCTTATTTTTTTTTTTTTTTTTTGTACAAAATCTCAGCCGGCTTTTTTCATTGTCTGAATAAACTTTTTATGGTTGTCGTCAATAATTTGAAAAAAAAATTTTTTTTTTTTTTTTGTGAATGTAAAATTCACGTACATACAAACATACATTTATATGTATGCGAACTTTACTTGTTCATGTTGCTTTTGTTATATAAGAAATAAAAATTTCTTGTTCCTTCCTTCCGGTTTATGAGAAAAGTCTTTTGGAAAAAAAAAATATTTTCAAGCAAAAAAAAAAATAAATATAAAAATTATATACCTTGGTCCTATTTACTAAAAATCAAAGAAAATGTATGTATGTACAACAATAGTGTATATAATTTGCAATATCCAGCTGATCCTGTTTTTATTTGATAGGCTGTACGTTTATAACTACCGAAGATAATAAATAATTAGCGGTTTTTCGCAAATCTATATTCTTGTATTTCAAGATATACTGGTTTTATTTTTGTATGATTCTTTTTTTTTTTTTTTTTCAAGATTGAGCCTAAATTTTATTTGCAATGGCATTGACACGTATCATGATGTAAAGATAAAGATGAGACAACAAAACAAAAAATTTTTTTTTCTCACAAAATTTCATACAGTGTTTATCTACATACATATATTGATAACTGTTTCTATAGAATGTCTTAAAAAGGATCTCAAGAAAAATTCAAAGCTTTTTTTTTTTGCATTATCTTTATAAGTCCTTTTTAACCCTTTTACAATATTTAAGGACGGTTTTTATTCCTTTACAGACAGTTATGAAAATAAAAGAAGAATTATTTAAGTATTTTTTTATAATTTAACTTTATATGCAAATTTTTTATATCCTTTTATTTTTCTTATAATGTATGTACACATATGTTTATTTTCATTCATGAACACGTCTAAGTTTACGAATGCAAAATGTCTCCATTTTTATTATGGAATTTATTTCAAGGTTCAAGGATTTCACAAAACCGTTTTCCTTTTGTCAATTTCAATTTATTATAAAAGGATATTTTATTATATTTGAAGTTTGTGTTGAATGAATTATGGTTTATATTTTGTATTATTAAATTTTGAATTATACACCTGGAAATTTTAAGGATTCACAAACAAAAAAAAAAAAACCAATTTTAATTTACATACATAAATGGTTGAGAAAATGTTAAAATTTTATTTTTACTTGAGTACTTAACTGTGAAGTTACTTTGCAGTCATAAAATTTTAGTTACTTACTCTTCAGATTTAACTTTCATTTCTATTTTTTTTTTTTTTTTTCAGATTAAATGATAACACAAAATAAAAATTGAAAATGTTGAAATGGGCTGTAAATGAACAAATTCGTCAATCATATTTGGAAGCATTAGATGTTACAGATAATTCAACTGTTATCAATAATAAAATATCATCTGAGCCTACTAATAAAACTCCTGTGATAAGAACGAATCGAAGAAAATTCATTAATGCACGAAAAAATTTACGACGTAAATCAATGACAACAACATACAATGAAATGACAAATTTAAAACGTAAAGTGAATTTAAAACGTGATAAAGAGAATAATAATTTAACATCGACTCCGATTTCATTATCAAAAGGATCATTTGGATCTACTTCTACAGTTAGTCCATTACGTAAATTGCATAGTTTAAAGGATCTCAGTAATGTATCAAATAATTATACTACAACAGCATTAAGTCCAATTTTTCAAACTCCAAAAAATCAAATGAATTATAATCAAAGGAATTGTTTTACAGTAGCCCCAAAATACAATGATAATAATCCTCCAAATCAATATGCAACAACATTACCAACATTCGATGTTGAATATTCACCATCATGTAATAATACAACAGTACCAGGACAAATTTTAGCTTTACGTGGTATTGGTATTGCTGATTCGTATTTCGATAAGCCACGATATTTATCAGACAGTACAACATTGGCAGCAATAGATCCAACACCAGAAAAACACATTAAAACGAATTCATCGAAAAAATCTTCAAATCATAATAATAATAATAATAATTCAATTTTACATAAATTCATAAAGCCACAAATGACAACAACAGAACATAATAAATTAATGACAAATAATTTAAGTGTTTTAAATGATGAATCTACATTAAGTTCATCGAGAATGGGTGATACAACATTAAATAAAATGATCGATGCAATTTTAGAGAGTGCACGAAAAGAGAAACGTACAACAATATCAAAATTTCGTCAAAATCAATCAAGTCATCATAATCATCATCATCATCATCATCATCGTCGACGATCAATGTCTTCGACATATACACCAGCTGATGATCCAGCAAGTGATTTGAATGAATTATGGTATGATCCAAAAATTGAAAATGGAAATGATTTAAATGATAGTAAACGTAAAAGATACGATCTTAATGAAAAATGTGATATTTCTAAAAATCAAAATATCTATAATGAACGGGAGGTTAAAACACCAGAAAATTTACATTATAATACAGATAATAGCGAAGAAAATGAACAAAATGATAATGATAATGAGAAGGAAATATCTTTATGTCTTTTAAAACGACAAAAAGCTGTTCGTCGTAAACGAAAATTATCATTAAATTCAAATATAAGTAATAATTTAGATATAAAAGTAAAACGATTACATTCTGATGAAAATGATAAAACCATAACGAATTTATTACGAAATAAAAGTATTGATGAACTTGCTGCAATGGAAACACCAAAAGGTTATTATCAAAATAATAATAATAAAAATTCTAGTAATAACAAAGACAACAATGATAATAACATTAGAAAACATACAATTAGTCCTGATAGTGGTCGTAATTCACCAAGTGATTTTGAATTTGAATCACCACCATCAGATAATTTTAAATTATTTGTAAAAAAACGTTTATCATTTTCATCTGTATCAACAACGATTACAAAAAATCATACACAAGAAAAAGATAAAAAATGATAATGTAATCATTGGAAAGGAAAACACAAATTTTTAGTAATTTAATTGAAAAAAAAAAAAAAAAAAAAAAAAAAAAAAAAAAAAAAAACAAATCTTGTAATTTAGAAATCTTTAAATTCAGTTAAAAGGAATAGATAATTTGTTTGGCAGCAATTTTTTCCCCAAATGATCTAGATTTCGGTAATTACAAGAGAATGATAGCATTTGTTGATAATGTAGATAATTTTTAGAAATTTTTTTTTTTTTTGAAATGTACATCATCTGTATAAATTCTGTACAAATTTCTTATAGTATATATACGAAATATACTAAGAAGAAAAATGGATTTTGAAAAGCACAATGCGCTTGTTAGTTTTAAGGATCAATTTATTAATTTTTTTTTTTTGTTTAATTATAAAAAAAAAAAACTAGAAAAAAAATAAAATTAATAATAATTTGATGTTATTGAATGTTTTTTTGTTTTTTTATACAAAATAATTTTTTTTTTTTTTTTTTGTTTTTTCTAAATCAAAGAAAACTTCCCCCACGTGCTTATTCTCAAAAGAAAATCTTAATGTGTGTAATTTACCTCTTACAAAATTACCAAACATGCGTTCGTAACATAACGCATATACATTTGTAATATCCATTACAATTATTCATTATTTAAAAATCCTCAATTCAAGAGGAAAACAAAACAACAAAAAAATAAAATAAAATAAAATACATAAATGTCAACGTGAAAATTTATGTTTATAATTTCTTCCTTTTTTTTTTTTTTTTTGTCTTCTTGAATTCTTAAGTACACATACAAGAAAATGTCAACTGCAGCTACCGATATCTTTGTAAATTCTTATTCTCATTGAAATTTTTAATGTAGCATGTAATGTGTTATGTATGCATGCTCGCATGTACATTTTAATACTTAAATAATAAGGGATTTCTGTTTCTTGTTTTTTTTTTTTTTCTTTAATATTTTTCAAATACCATTCATAAAATTGAATACAATGCACCCACAAAAATTTATAAAGATCTTTAAAATAAAATATTGTTATGGAACATACATACAAACAACATAGAATGATGACAGATGTACACGTATTTCTTAAATTTTGGCGCATGCCATACTTTACATTACGTATACACTTATATAAATCATTAGTTTCATTTTTCTGATTGTTTGAGATTTTTTTTTTTTTTTTTTTAAGATTTCTTTTTTGTACTACAATGAGTTTTACGACAATTTCACGACTTTTGATTTGTTTTCTTTAAAAAAAAAAAAAAAAAAATTTAAATCCAGGTGAAAATGTATTATTGCAAAATAATTTTATAACGTCTTTATTTCAAATTGAATAATTTTTTTAGTCTTATTCAAATGCATCACAATTTCGAATAAATGTAGTTCAAAGTCAATTATACTTCATACACTAATTCGATGCACTTTTAAGATCTTATGGAAATGACATAAAGTAGTACCAGTTTTCGTCGCTGTATATTGATGTTTGAAAAGCTCATCTCATACTGTATGAGAACTTTGTAAATTGTGGTAACTCTGTTCGTAAAATGTTTCGTAAAAAGAGACACATACATATAGGACCTCAATTGCATCGAATTAGTGTATGAAGTATAGTTGAGTTTAAATTAAATGCAACTGCTGCATTTAAATTTTTTAAATAGTAAAATAAAAATTCAAACGGCATATAAAAATTTATAATGATTGCCATTAACCTTTTGGCACTTCAGTGTACAGTAAAACAAAAAAAAAAAAAAAACGATAATTCAAATAAAAAACAAAAGAGTCTTTAGTCATCAGTGATCATTGCAAGTTAAACACCTTTTAATCCCTCATTTATTTTAAATTTTTTAGTTATTATACAGGAAAAAGCGTATAGCACTTTACCATATGTTGTCAGTCAAACCAGCAGCTTAAAATGTTTATGAGATATACAATATGTAGTACCGCAGTGTTTAACAGCAATTTATTATGTAACTTAAAAAACCAAAAAAACGATAAAAAAAAACAAGTAAAATTAATTTTCAACATCTTGATCTTTATTTTTAGTTTGGAGTTGTAGTAAAATGTCCTTATACGAATTGTACTCATCTGTATTTTTTAATAGCAAATGTAGACATACGTAAGTACGTGTTATAAACTTGTATAAACTATAATAAAAAGTTTATGGTTTTGTAAAAAAACAAATTTATAGGGGAAATTACTGTAATTCAAAAAAAAAAAAAAAAAAAATTAATTTTTTGATCTTTTATTAAAATGATAATGGTACCATCAACTCGCAATTCAAATAAATTATACAAATAATAGAGCACCTTGTAAGAAGTTATCATTTAAATATTCAACTCCTTTTTCCGTAATTTTAGTCCAACTTGAACAATATCTTTTTGTTAACAAAGAATTTTTTTCTCTTTTTTTTTTTTTTTTTTGAATATTTTAGTCATGCTTATGATTTAGATTTGAATTTTAAATTTTATTATTTTATGAATTGTTTGGCTAAATAAATTAACGAGTGAACAAACTAAAAACAAATGTTATACGTTTTTTTATAGTAAATTTCTGAAACTGAACATATAAATATGCACATAAATTAACAAATTTATATTTTAATAAATTTTTTTACATGATGATCACGCAAAAAATTGCTGAAATTCAAACGGTTTCTTATAACTGGACGTCAATATATTAAGGCTAAAAGTCTCATCAGCGAGATATGTGCGAAAAAAAATAATGATAATAAAACAATTACGATGACGCAAATATCATCACGTTTGTCAATGTTAGTAGATTGAGATGGTTGGGGCACATCAACAGGATGGAAGACCAAAATCTCTGTAAGATGCGGCACTATACTGCACCATTGGAGATAAAAGAGCCAGAGGTAGGCCGAGAAATCGGTGTTGGAATTCTATTCAACAAGACTTGGACAAGCTGGAGGTTAGAAACTGAAGGGCTTTATCTATGGACAGAGCGAGATGAAAGGAAATTGTCATTTAGGCCAAGGTCCTCCTAAGAAGTGTAGTGCCGTAGAAGAAGAAAAAGAGAATAAAACAATTAAATTACATATCCCGAACATGAGTCTATAATAAATTAATGAATTTAAATAATAACTCGTTTGATCCTAAATCCGATCATGCAAATGAATACAAATTACCTAATTAACACTTTTGTGTATGCGAAATGATGACGATTTTTTATAACTACGTATTTTATCGTTTATAAACATATAAATGCAACAGTATCCCGCTGATTATAAATGACTTTTTACTTTTTTATCCCTTCAATATATTTTTTTTATTTTCTAAATTATGATCGAAAGGTTTTAAAGTCTTTATAGTATTTTTTAACATGTAAATTTATCCCTTATTTTGGACAATTATCTTTTCTATTTTCTATTAACAATTTTTGTTTTCTTTATTAATTTATTCATAATCACGCCTTTGCAATTTCGTTGACAAATCTCTTAATTTATTTTTATTTTCGAAAGGATATTACAGGAGTTATAACAAAAAAAAAAAAAAAACCAGGAAAAAATTAAAGACTAAAAAATTTCAAAAATAAAAGATATTGTGGACACAACGGAAAATCAACATTTTTAAATTCGATTTTTTAATTTTTTAATTTTCAATTTTTTAAAAAGCCCAAAAATATGTTTGTGTTATTGATATATTGCGTGTATGCTCAATACCAGATCAATTTTATGTAGCTTATTTTTCTTTATGTAAATCGATATCATTTGATTTGTGCAAAAAAAAAAAATCAAAAAAGGTACATTTATATAATACGCATACAAAATTAAATAATTGAATGATATTATGCACATGCATTTTCATTCAATTTTGAACACATTACACACCAAATTGGGTTTGAAATTTGATACAAAAAAAAAAATAAAATAAATGAATGCATTTTGTATAACAGAATCCAATCTATTTTCAAAGAGTGTATGATCCTTTTATAGAAAAGAAAGTCTTAAATTAAATAAATTATAAGAAAAAGGGTATACATGTAATATGGTCGCGTAATACAACACAGTCATATCTTTCTCCTTGTACTGCGTTCTTTGTGTTCTTTTTTTTTTTTTTAAATTTGCACCATTGAAAATTCTTGCACAATATACCCTATGACTGCATGATGTTAAAAAAACATTTCTATTCTATTTTTAATATTTTTTAACACTCATCTATGGCATTATAATAATAGAAAGAAAAAATAAAAATGAAAGAGAAAAGTTATGCACATTTCTATTAAAACTATGTACAATCAAAATGCATATCGTCTGAAGAAAAAGGAAAACAAAAACAACAAATGAAAATAATAACAGAAAATTTTTCTTATAAATTATGACGGCTCATTTTTGATATAAGTGCCTATCAAAACAGTAGGTAGTAATATGGCAAAAGTAAACATATAATACAGCAAAGGTACTAACATACCAGCAATGTCTCTATGTATGTATATGGTCTATGCAACACCTTAGAATGAATTTCTAAAGATTTGTTGTAACTACATCACTGCAGGAATTAAACCGAATTTGGTCTGTTAAAAATTTTTTAATTTTTTTAATTTTTACTCGTGTACACGGATTTTTCATTTGTTTTTTTTTTTTTATTTTGCTAATATTGCGATCAAAAGAAAATTGTATTTATTTGATTAAGATCTATAGATAAGAAAAATTGCAAAAAATTCAGTACAAATAAAACTGTAAAAAAAAAATAATAATAATAATTCAAAAAGGACTCTTCAATATTATGTAGACGTTTGTATTTATTTCATTGCTGGTATGTAGTTCATTTGAAACGATTTTACAATGTGTACATACATACATTCGAGTATGTCGTATATACTCGTTTTGAATTAAAATCAAAGGGAAAATTTATAAATGTAAAGAAGGGACTTTACTATATTTATTTATAATTTATTTTTGCAAAGAAATTGTAACATCTGCAAAATTATGTACTCGTATATATGTATAAAACAAGAAACAGAAAAAAGCAAAACAAACCAGCAAGATCCTTTTCTTAGTCGTTTTTTTTGTTTTGTTTCTGAAAGTGGATGAAAAAAAAAAAAAACGTCTAAAAAAATATTTTTTTATTCATTTACTACAAGAGTAGAATCTTATCGATCCATTTGAATTAGTATCAAATTTCAAGTGCATTATCATACCATGCATGTATTCAATTAAAGGTGATCAGATAAAATTAATAAATAAATTAATTTTAAGGTCATTTAAGATAATGGTAAAGGAAAAAATTTTTTTTTCTTCTTTCATATAATGAACATTCTGTGTTATTTTGATTCCGAATCCAATCAAAATTGATTTAATGCATGATGTTGTTAACATTACATATATACGCGTGTAATTTTGAATTTTGAATTTTTTTTTTTTTAAATATTATTTGTGTCCAGCAAAAAACAAAACAAATCAAAAAAGTGAATCCCTTTATTTGTATAAGGATTAACACTTATATCCCCTATAAAAATTCCAAGGACATTATATTTTGTTTACATTTTATCTATGATACCATACCGTGGACAATCATTATCCGCGCATTTATTTCATTTTTTTTTTTTTGTAAAGACTATCAAACACTGAATAATGCACATCAAATGATTGTTCATAAATCCTATAAAAAAAAAGATTTGTGTTTCAAGGACCTTTTTTTTTTTATTTTTTAACATACCTTGTATTGTATTTTCATGTGTTATTAAGCAATTTAAATTTTTTGGACTTTATTTGTACTACGTATACGCATGTACATATCATTACATATACCTTGATATAAAAATACATATTAAAAAAAAAAAAAATTGTTTACAATACAAATTTAGCGAAAAAATCATAATAATTGGATTAAAAATATAAAAAAGAAATAAAATTCAAATTTAAAGTTAGAAGATAAACTGATTTTTATTTTGTAATGAAACATATTTTTATTTGAATTTAATTATAAAATCAAGGTAAAATTTTCAGGAAAAAGGTTAAAGCCAAAAAGAAAATAAGATTACGGTATATATAACATACAGAATGTCAAATCAATCATTCAAAAAGACATGGGAATTTCATTAGATAAAAAAAAAAAAAAAAAAAAATGAGTAAAAGGAAAACATTTCCTTGATGTTTGAAATTATGCATTTGCCATTCATGTTTATGTAATTGTAAATACAGTAATTTATTAAGACTTTTATTTATATACACAAGATTTAACCATTTTTGATTTTATTTTGTTTATGAAACGAATATTATCTTTTTAAAAAAATTTTTTTTTTTACAAAGTACGTATAAAGGACAACGATATTAAGTGAACTGAAAATAAAATTTAAAAAAAAAAAAACAGAAATGGTAATTTTATTTTGTAATACAGTTTAAAAGATTTATTTTTTAATCATTATTTTTCTTCAACATAAAACATACGAGTATATATGTATGATATACCTTAGAAATAAAATTTGATAAGGGTTTTTTCTTAACGTTTTTGATATTACTTTCAGGTACACAATGTTCTATGTACACTATATACATTATGCAATAAAAATAAATTACATTTTCTAATTTTTTTTTTTTTTTTTGAATATTTTTCTTTCGTAGGTTTTCATTTTAAATATTTTATTTCTTTAAATTTTACATGCAAGACGCATATTTTATCCCGCCGATGTACATGTATACATTACATATGTATGTACATATAAGGAAACATGTATAACCTTTTTGCTCCTTATTTACTATATTAATGGTAGAAAGGCCTCTGGTATATAACTAATTTGCATAGTTAGAACCTTCATTAGGGATGTTTATTTAATTTTATTAAACGAATTTATTAGTTATTATCCGAAAATGAAAAACATTATATGAAAAATACTGCATTAGTTATAAGAAAACCCATTTATATGTTTCTTTTTTAACTATATACATACATAAAAAGTAAAAGTAAAAAATATTTAAAAATAATTTTTTTTTTTTTTTTGGTTTTTTTTTTGTTTTTCCTTTAAGGTGATATATGAAAATTTTTATTTATTTGACATTTGTACGTACGGGTACCACATTAACATGTGATGTGTTTTGCTCATATAAAATTCATACCTTTAATTTGATTTTATATTTCTTGTTTAAAAGGTCTAGTCATTTTTAATTAGAAATTTACATACAACATAACATTATATTTTCATTTATTTAAGAAGGCTAAATTTATTTTCAAGAATAAATTTTCATTTTATGCAAGAGTTAAAATATAGAGGATATATTCAAGAAAAAAACTACAAAGGAAAATAAATTTTCGATGGTACCATATAGTTTACAAAATTCTTAATTGCCCATTGAAATTTCTACTCTTTACGATAAATGACTTGAGACAGTGATTACACAGAAATTTCAAAAAAAAAAAAAAAAAAAAAAAAAAAAAAAAAAAAAAAAAACAATTTTTTTCAAGGTCCTTTAAGTGAGCAGATGTCTATTAAATAAGAAAAACGAATTGCTTAAAAATTAAATTACGTTACACTCCAATTCATTTTCTTTTTAATTCTGTTAGCATCGCTTGTGTTAACATTCACATGTTCGTTTGTATGTGTAACATTGCCCAACGTATGTACATATATGTAATTTTTATAAAAAAAAAAAAAAAAAATTACAAAAGGATACCTTTAACTTTTATTCCATCTGTATACAAACTATCTATAATCTAATGTTTCTGATGTACACGCATATATGTATGTACGTACCAGTTTTGTTTTTCAAGGAGTGCGAAAATATATCAAACCTACATCATTTTTACGCTTTAGGCCTTATATCATATATACCTATATGATAATACTTTGGCATAAACTATTCATAAGAAATCTTTACGTAAAATCAAAACTAAATCAGAGCAACAAGGAAAACAGAGATATGAAAGCGAAAATAAAAATAAAAAAAAATAATAAAAAATGAACTTAATCTAGAGGTAAGCGCATGTTTTGATTTTATCGACTGAATGATATTAAAAGAAGGGTAGAAAATTATCAATTGTAATTGTAAATTCATCCTTTCATACTTGAAAAATTATCTAAAGGAAAGCAAAATAAAAGGCAAAGGGAAAAAAATGTTCTTAAGAAATTAGTTTTTTTTTTTTTTATTCTGTGTACAAGTAAATGTACATTTAAAGATTATTTTTGCTCGTTTTTATCCCATTTGATATCCTTTTTTTTTTTCTTATCTGAATTTTTTTTTATGCTTTCATGCTTTTGATTAATCGAATTGTTTTTGAAGATACGATGATCAAAGATTATCATTTAGTGCATATGTGCGCTTTTCTCAAGAAATTCAATTTTTATTTCCGTTTTTTTTTTTGCATTCAATATCAGGAAAAAAAAAGGACACGTATAGAAAGAAAGAAAATATTTGTAACAAATTATGATTGCTCTAATTAATCTTTATTATATTTGTGTGTGTATGTGATATAATGAAAATTACCGTCATTTATTATGCATTAGATATCTGATGAGGAAAAAAAGTGAAAAAAAAAAAAAAAAAATAGATTCATTTATTTCGGAATGCAAATTTACGTTATGATGCATTAAATGAATGATACCGTGAATGATTTCACATACACACATTTTCCGCATTAATGTACCTATAATTGTATAATTTCTTATTCAATTTTTCATTTTTCTTTCTTTCTTTTTTTTTTTTGTGTTTTAGTTGTATCTTCATTTTACTTGAAAGATTCATGAGCGACAGATATAGTAAAAATGAGTAATCAGTCATTACATATACAGGACATATAGGTTAGCAGCTGACATAAATTTAAGATTAATGATATACTATGACTTAATTTTATTATGTAATAGTAACATGACTTGTAAAAAAACATTTTCTTTTCATTTTCTTTGATTTCACTACATTTTCCTTTCCATATATGTAGACATTTATGTACGATAGCAATCATTTTTGGTATGTGGTTACGTGATGATAATTCAATATTTTGAATTTCGACCGGAAAAAAAATTTTTCAAAAAAATTTCCTTATTTAACTTATTTTTAATTACATATTAGATAATATAAGAGCTGTAAAAATCTGATTTTAATTACATAAACGTAGAAGGATAATGATTCTAATGAAAAAGATATAGAATGTATGTGGAATAAGTAAAATGAGTAACGGTGGAATTATTTGCCTAAAAACTATCTATGTTGTACCGGTGCTTACTGGTGCCACAGTATTACGAACCGTATAAAAGTAGTAAAATAAAGTATAGAATACTTTATCGATGCCAATGCTATCGATACAAAATTTCAACAAAAAATTTGTTTTTTTGCATTTCTTTTCAAAAAGAAAAAAAAAAATTGCTTTTTCCTATTCTTCGACATTTTAAATAAAAATTTTTATGTACCCATAGACCAAAATACAAATTTTCTTGGCACTATATGTTTTATTTTCCCTCAAAAAATTTTAATCTGAATCTTTTTATATATAAAAATGAGAAAAAAAAAAAAAAATTACGTGTATTTTTTGCCCTAATTTATTAGTGAAAATACAGTTTCTTACATGATCGTACAATTTGATCGATATTTTAAATTCTATCTAAAATGATGGAATAAAAATTATCAAATAAATAATTTTGTGTATATGATTTACAAAAGATTTAGGGCAAAAATAGAAAATCAAATTCTTACTTTCTCTGCAAAAAAAAAAAAAAAACAATATCAAGGAAAATTATAAAGGAAACAAAAATAAACAAAACAAAAAAAATGTACAAATAAATTTCATCTCATTATTTTATGAAAAATGTGTAACATAATTTCTTATAATGTCAAAATTTTTAACAAAAAAATTAACTTAAAAAGTAAAATTCAAAAAAAAAAAGAAAAAGAAAAGAAAAGAAATTATTGTTATACTTCATTATAACTAACGAAAATGTAAAATATGTGATTTTAGGGTAATAAGAAATTTTTTTTCATTTAAGGAAAATCAATGACCCATTTCCATAAGGAAATAATGTTTCTTTAAAAAAAAAAAAATCTTTTATGAGAAAATTCTTCCTGTAACGACAGGAAGGGCATTAAATTTTAATATACAGAAGCAAAAATCTTCAAATTACTTACATAACAGTGTTTATGTACAATTGAACATAAATTACGTTATTATTATATTCAGTGATCTTAGTAATAATAATAGACGCATAGCACATCTAAAGAAGATGACCATACACCCTAATTTCTTTCTATATTATTTATTTTTGAAAAAGAAAAAAGGATATTTAACCCTTTATTGAAATATCCTTCCTGTTTTTTTTTTCTTTAAATTTTAATAAACATTCCGCGATTTTATCAGAGAAAGTTAATAATATAAAAAAGAAAGGGGTCAATAGCGGTCATTTTAGGTAAAAGAAGGTATATTTGTTCATGTATTATAGTATCGTTAATTGTTTATCATCTCTATATACATGTACATATACCATTTACACAGTGGTCATATATCAAGACAATAATATGATTCGTGTAACCTTCTAAACCTCCTTTGTTTAATTCAAAATTTTCTTGTAAATTGTTAACGAAAATCATGTTTGATTCTCATATTTGATTTGACATTTTTATTATGTGTATGTGGACAATACACATGAATTGTTATGTAAAAGAGATGACCACTGTCACTCATGATGATAACCTACATATCCACAAGATATATGTGCATATATACAAACAGATACATTGTTAGCGGTTTAATTTTTGGAAAACATCGCGACTTATGAGGTTGTAAACAAAAGGATATCTACTGTATAAAAATAAATAATGAAATTGTTACTATACTGTCATGTTTTTTCTTTTCTTACATTTTTGTATTTTTATTTTTCTTGTTTTTAATGAATTATAAATATATGTTACTTTCACTTACCAATATTATGATGCGTTTACATATGCACATTACTTTCATATTTTACAATAAACTAATTTTAATGTTTTTTTTATGCATTATATGGGGAAAATGTAATTGTACAAATGTTTATGCATGTAATATTGAATTCGAATTTTTTTAAAAAAAAAAAAAAGGGTTACTTTCTTCGTATTCTATGCGTATGGCATATGTGAATTACCATTGAGAAGGATAATTTTACATTAAATGAAATTTTAATTGCTTGTAAACATGAAACCTGAATATTTATACACAAGTATACCACGGCCGTATTATTTTTAAATTATATAGTATAAGCGCATGTATATACATAGTAAATTCATGTACATGATGTAAAAAATTTAATAAATTCTCATTTTTTGTCATTTATGAATTTTTGATTATTATAAATGAATAAAAATATTGTTGAAAATTGACTAATGGATTTTATGATATTCAAAAGAATTTCAAATTAGAAATCGGTTAATGTAAAGGTCAGAGAATATTAGAATGAGTAATCATCTGATTCAGAGGTAAATTTTTTTATATATAAAGGATATTCTAAGGAATATGCATTTTTTGAGGATGAAAATGAAAGATAAGACCATAAAGAAATTATTAATAAAGTATTTTTTTTTTTTTTTTTCAAATAAATGAAAAAAAAATCTAAGATCTCAAAAACACAAGTAGGCTACGATAACATAAGATATAGACTAAGATAAATTGTTAATTGTTTAAAGATACAAATTTGTGAAAAGTATTGTAATCGGTTTAGTAAAAAAAAAAACTCAATAACAAATAATTTTAGTTTAAGTGGTGTAACTTAACTAAATCTTTAAAATTCTTAAACCACATGAATAAAACTGATCTATTTGTTACTACAAAAGATTTGTATATCTTATTTAAATTCAAATTTAACAAAACGGTTGAAAAACGGATCAGATCGTATCGGATTTGTCCTTCTAAAGGAATTATTTTTTTCTTAGAAAATTAGAAAACAATTTAACTCCTTTGACGGAATCTACAAAATAATATTTGTTTAACTTATTCTGCACTATTTGTTTTTTTGTTTTTTTTTTTTTTTTTTGTATTTTGGTAGATCAGATTAAATTGTGTATAAACAGTGTAAAAGAAATTCATACAATAAATATTCAACTTTGTACATTTTCGTATTTGAAAATAGACTATAAATTCTGGTTTTAGGAGATTAAATTTAAAATTCAATCATTTATATAGAAATTATATTTGTAGGGTGATGACTTGATTTTTTTATTTTGTTTTTTTTTTAAATAATTTTCAATTTTTCTGTATTTATTATTCAAAAATATATAAACAAAAATGATTGTTTTACTTATTTTAATGATTCGATATTAATACGACATATATCCCTTTTTTTTTTATCTATAAACGAACCCCCTATAGTGCTTTTATTTATACTACAATGTAATATAAAGTATTAAAAAATTTGGTACAATTTTTCCTTTCCTCCCATACAACAATCATTGCATGACGTATTTTTTTTTTTTTTGTCTTTCATCTGGCTGTTCATATACATACTGCAGGCGTAATTGTATCAAAATTTGTATGCAACCAAATTTATATTTACAATTTGTTGTATTTGTTAATCCCTTTAACTTGATTTCTATATAAATGTAGTGCATTGCAACTGACTTGTAATTTTTTGTACATACGTTCGAAATTACGTGTTCAGTTAACTCTGTTTTTTTTTTTTATTTTTTAATAATAAAAATCTTTTTATTTCAAGATGATTTGCTGCCACGTGCCCATTTTTATATAATTATTATTCACATGAATAAATTAAATAAAATTTAATATTTTTTTTTTTATTTAAAATTTTAAAAAAAGCTACAAAATATTGAAAAAAAAATGAACAAAATCAAATAGGAAAATCGTTTAATTTAATACAAAAAAAAAAAACGCATCATTTTTCCGTGTGAATTTCATTTTCAACGTGAATGCAAATCCATTCATATAAAATTTTCAATTACAAATTGCAATTTTGTCAATCCTTTTGTAATGCATTTATTCTATTGTATACCAAGGACATAAATGTAATAATCTTAAATACGGGTAAAATATGCAATTCAAAGTATTGAAACATTTCCAATTCAATTAAGGATGTCATTTAAATTTGAATCATAAATACAATCTTAAATAAAAAATTTCATAGACATTTCTATGTTATACACCGATCAATTGTAAAGGCGATAAATGTATCAAAAAGGGATCAAGAGATTTTTTTTTTTTGTATACTTGGAAAATCATTTATAAATGCAAAGTGAAAAGGAAAATTTTTTGAGATTCATTACAAGAGCAAACTAACCCTTTCCACAGTATTAACGATTGCCTTATAATAAATATACTTCGTCAATGCCCTTTCATTTCATTGCATTACATTTCAATCCATCAATATGCGTGTTCAATGATCATAGCTCATGCATGTAATGTATATGCATGAGCGTATATCACTTTAAAAAAAAAAAAAAAATACAATCAAAATTATATTTTACTTGTATTGATTTTTCACACAATTTACATTCTTAGTGGTGTTATTAATTTAGTTTTAAGATCCTTTTTTACAATGTAGATGATTTGCATGATCACATATAGGGCAATTTTACAAAATCCTTTCGATAATAATTTTAAATTGCTTCTAATTTAAAATTATTCTGCTTATATTCAAATTATTTAGAATTAATCGAGAGTAAAACGAAGGAAAACCAAATGATTTGTTATTTTAAACAATATTTTCAATTTATTGTAACTTACGCTTAACTAAAATTTACTTCCGATAATTTCTCTTCAACATGAATTTTATTTCTAATTTAAAAACTGAGATAAATCAGGGGTTTTTTTTCAATTTTGTCATAAAATTTCCTTTCATGTAAAAAATAGTTTTTCATTTAAAAAATTTTAAAGGAAAAATTCAAAAAAAAAAAAAAAATACCTCAAATTATTTTTACGAGTATTTAAACCAAAATACACACGATTTTTATTGCTTTTTTATGATCGCTATAAAAGGACGAAAAAAAAATATATTTATTACTTGTCAACAATAATTTTATATGTATTGTTTATATACGTATTAATACATAATTTTGAAAATTGATTTCATTTTATTACAACAGTAAATCGTTCTCTGAATGGTGAACTCTGTTTCAAATTATTGCAAAATTGCAATTACAATAAGTAAACATAAGCGAACACGTACTAATGTTTAAAAAAATTTTATTTAAAAAAAAAATAAATAAATAATTATTTTGAAATTTCGATTTGTACTGTATCGATTTGTATTTTGTAACATAAAAATATTTTAATACCATTTTATATTTACGGATAGGTCGTATACGCACCTTTACCCGCATTATATTGTCTTCTCGTCCACTTCATTATAAGGATGCAGGACATTTATTTTGTACCGTATTCATCTGCAAATATACATGCATATCTATATTTATGTACAATGAAATTTCAATTATGTACATTCATTTTAGTCTCATTATCGTTACAGCCATATAATTGGTTGAATACTTGTATGTATGTATATACTCATTAATGTGCTACATGATTGACATGTGGAATATGTGTTATGCTCATTATAACACAGTTTATAGTTTATACATAAAATACTGATTTTTGTATTTTTTTTTTTTTTTTCAATTTTAATGATAATTTCAATAATGAACAAAATTTCAATGAAATAAAAACATTAAATATATATCACATCACACGATTTTAATATAAATAACAAAAATATACATGACATGCGTTACAAAAGTATAAAGAATGAAAGATGCTGGTGGAAAAGGTGTTAAAAAAAAAAAAAAACAGAATAACAACAATTTTTCAAAGGACTACCAACAAACAAAATACATAAAATTAGAATAAATTGACTTGTAATAATTGACTAATACATTAAAAATGTAAGGATAATATAGGGAACCCAGACTTCAGAGTTCAACACGTGCCGAGCCAAGAATTGAAAAAGAAACCTGTCATATGTTCAAATTACAAGAATCTGGATCTATGTTATACTATAGATATACCTACGTATGTATGTACATTTGTAAAAATTGATATGCACACACAAACATGATAGATATTTTGAAGATATCCGACCAATGTATTTCTTAAACGTTTTTTTTTTTTTTTTTTTTTTTTTGTTAGAAAATACTCGATGACATTATTTTAAACTGTGGTGTGGTTAAAGACAGAGGAATGAGGATAATGATCGAGCAGGTGTAATATGGTGCAAATGCCCTCAAAGTTTGTGGACATTTTTACTTCTTTTTTTTTTTATCAATGTAATTTGTTTTTATTTAAATAATAAAAAAATAATACTTTTTTTTTCTTCATAGGAAAAAAAATTTTAAAATAAATGTAAAATTTTTCTTCAAAAGATTTCCTTTAATGTAATCTAATTTTTTGAAATTCATTTAGAACATGAAAAAATTTAAAAAAAAAAAAAAACATGAAAATTAAAAATTAATATTGTTGGGCATTTTGTGATACAATTCAAATTTTAATTTTGATTTCCGTCCGTTTAGTATTGTTTTTGTTGTTTTTTTTTTTTTTATTTAAGAAAATTTATAGATACGGTCCAGTCCGCACTAAATTCCAAAAGGAATCTCAGTGGATAATACAGTTCGCTCATCTATAATCTAGCATCTTAAAATTTTACAAAACAAAATTGACAACCAACTTTTAAATTTGATAGTTCTGTTCACTTTTTTGTTGTTATTTGTCTTTTTGTTATGTCAATTAAATTAATATGTGATTTTGTTTTTGTTTTATATAAACAAAAAATTATTTATACTACTTTCAAAGAAGTTTTTTATTACATTTTTCTATAAATTATAAAATTAAAAAAATAAAAATGAATGAAGATGAAATTGTGGTATTAGATACGAATATTTGTCTTTTTTGTTTAAAAGAATGTGATGAAGCAAACAATATTTTCACAAATAAAATAATTGAAAATAAAACAATATGTGAATGTGTTCAAGAATTTTGCAATATAAAAGTAAGTAATTTTGAAATAGCCTCGTTTATTTTTATTTATTTATTTATTTTTTTTTTTTTAATTAAAAACATATTCTTATTTTAATTTTTGTTAAGTAGATAACAGCAGATGGTAAATTACCAGAAAACATTTGTAGTATATGCAAAATATTACTGAAACAAAGTTATTCATTTAAAAATCAAGTATTAACTAATTTTAATCTTCTATTAGATAGTACACTAATAAAAGAAACTTATGGCCAAATTGTAATTGAACGTATTGATCAAACATCATTCATTAATGGTAATATGATAATTAATATAATTTTAAGTATTTTGAAAATTTCAAATTTTAAATAATTATTATTTTTATTAATAGAAAATGAAGAAAATGAAGAAAATGAAGAAACAAGTTTAAGTTTTGAAGTCATATCACAGATTTCAAATGATGATTCAGTAAATGAAGATAATACAGAAATAAATGATGATGTTAACAATATATTTAAAATTAAACCGGTAAATCAAGTTACAGTAGAAAGTTTTCTTAATCAACCCATAATACCAATGTCATCATCATCATCATCATCATCAT
This sequence comes from Anthrax anthrax, assembly GCA_963971155.1. NCBI lineage: Eukaryota > Metazoa > Arthropoda > Insecta > Diptera > Bombyliidae > Anthrax > Anthrax anthrax. The sequence continues at coordinate 3,293,044 of OZ020123.1, forward strand.
CCGCATCAGATGACGATGATGATGATAATAGTAATAATGATTCAGATGAATCAAAATTATGTGTTTTACCAAATGATATTGTTGATAGTGATTTAGTTGATATGCATATAAAAATTTATAAAGAAATGAATAAAATTACTTGTAATGATGGTGATAAATATGATAATGATGATGATGATGATAATAATCGTATAATAAAAGCAGTTACCATTGAAAATTGGTTAAAAAAAGAAAAAAAATATGTGTGCAGTATATGTGGACAAGGCTTTGCTAAGAACAAAACATTAAAAATGCATATTGAACGCCTACATAAAGGAAATCCAAATAATAGAACACCATTATGGAGAACATGTTCAGATTGTAATGAAAAATTTCAAAATATAAGTGCATACCGAAACCATTTGATATCTACAAATCATTCCGCACAAGGTAACGTGAACGTATTATGTAAATGTAATGTATGTAATAAATGGTTTGAAACAAAATATGAATTATACAAACATAGAAAAGTACATTTTCCTAAGGCATACAGATGTTTAGAATGTGGACAATCGTTTGAAAATCGTTTTATTTTCCAGAAACATGTAAAATCAAATCATACTGTAAACAAAAATATTATTAAAAATATTGTAAAACATAAAACTAATGTAAAAGATAGAACAGAACTTTGTAAAAATTGTGGTAAATACTTTACACCGAAAGGTTTATTAGCTCATAGAAAATTATCGTTAAAATGCAAGAGAAAACTAGTTGAGAATAAGACATGAACATAAAAAAACAGAAAAATAAATACATTTTCAGTTAAAATTAAAAAATTTATTTAAATTCAAAAAAAATGTCAATAATTTTATTTCCTTTAAAAACAAAGATTTTCATTATACATATGTACTTAACGATATCTCCTATCATAATCTCGATCCTTGTAATTGTATTCACTACTATTACGTTCGTTTTTATAATGATCTCTATCTCTATCCGGTCGTCTTTCTCTACTACTACGGCTTCGACTTCTGTCCCTATCCTTGCTTCTATGTTTCCTTTTGTGCTTATCTTTATCTTTGTATTCATAACGATCTTTGGATCTAGAATCACGTTCATAATGATTATAACTTCCGTCTCGACGCTTGTAATCATCTTTATCTCGATCTTTATCTCGATAATCTCTGTAGTGACTACTACTACTGCTGCTATGGTGGTGATAATTATCTCTAGATAATTCACGTTCTTTTTCCCGATCGCGTTCCTTTTCACGTCTTTCAAATGATCGTCTTTCTTCACGTCGCCGCTTTTCTAAATCTCTAGACTCACGTTCACGTTCTCTATCATTAACTGATGTACCGCTTGAGTATCTACCACGGCTTCCATCACGATATTCTCCTGTTGCTGCTGTTGCCATTCCTGCTGTTGAACTACTATTTGAATAATAATTGGAACGTGATGAGGGTGGAGGTGGAGATGATGATGTATGATGGCGTTGTAACTGTTGTGATCCATGAAAGTTTACATTATTTGCACGTGCATAATCATCAAGCTTTTTATCAATTTGCTTTTTTATAGGAACAGGAATACGTGGAAATAATGTTGAAAACCAATCAAGCTTTGTTAAAAATTGATAAACCATTTGTCCGATTGTCATAACCTAAAAACATTTGTGAGTCTTTCTCATTATTCAAATTATTTAAAAAGGAAATTACTATTTATTTACCTGTCCTCCACCAGCTTTTACATCGATTTCCTCTTCATCTTGTAGATAATCTTCATACCAATCATATAAATCACCAGGTGGTTGAGTGTAACGAATATACATAAAACCTATTCAAAAAGAAAATAAACAAACAAAAAACCAAGATTAGTTTATAAATTCTCTCAAAATGACATACCTGATATAATTATGATTGTGAATTGCATATTCTTCTTCTTTTTCTATTAAATAATGAGTTCTCTATAACAAGGTCTCATTTTCAATGGCATATATTTTATTTTAATTTTGAGTCCTTTTGAGTCGAAGCACAGAATAAAAAAAAAACAAATGATTTCCAACCCAATCGACTTACCACCTACCTAGTGCCCGAATATATGGTGAATCAGTATGTGTTAATAGTCCATTAACCTGTTTACGTGTTAAACGCAATGTATATAGTTTATATAGTAAACAAAATGCCGTTGAAACGATTCCTCCAGCACCAACTCCTCTAACCTAAAGAGAAAGAGGAAAAAAAAAAAACATTTTAAATATATTTATTACTTATACATATGTTGATTTAATGTACATACTCCGCCACACATTCCGGTTTGCCCTGCAGTTTTTCTTGAACCTCTTTCCCATGGTTCTAAGTGTTTAACTTGATAATAAATTTCGTCAACAACTTCATGATACGTTTTTAATTTGAACAAGTGCACTATAAAAAAAAAAATAAAATATTTACAATGTAATTAAATGAATTTCTTATATATATTTTAAAAATTTTTTGGTTATGTCTGATAGAACTTCATAAAATAAAACAATCTTATTAAACATACCTACCTTTAAAGTAACTTGATCCTTGAATATTAGCCAAAATTAATGGATTCAAATTCATTGTAGATTCATTACCCCATAATGGTAAAATGTTATGTTGTTTTCCTGATTTTTTTGTAGTAGAATGTAGAATTGTAGAATGCTCTATTCGTATAAAATGAAAAATTTCCAAAAAGAAAAAAAGAAAAAACAAATTATTAATTTATTTTTATAAAAAACTATAAATAGAAACAAATTTCAAAAAATTAATTATGAAATAGATACGAATACTGTAGAAATGAAGTTTGTTGATATGACCGACTCAGACTCACCGTCGTGGTGATCCATCTTTTTTTCATTAGATTAGCGTTCTCTTTTGTTGCTTTGTGTGTTAATTTTTTCAAAGAAACAAAAAAAAAAAAAAATTCTTTTCCCAAAAATTTGACTTTTTCGCTTCCCGTAATTTTAGATATATTTTTGTTTAAAAAAAAATTAAAATAAATAATTATAACACTTTTCGTTTGTTTTTTTTTTCAATTATCCAAACATAGTATTTTTGATTTATGGAAATAAGCTGTACAAAAAATAATAAATTAAAATAAAAAACACAGCCGAACAGTGTATTTTGCTATATTTTTTGACACCTTCCAAAATGAAAAAAAAAATGAAAAATAAATCAATATGGTGGACGATAATGATAAAAGCGAAATGAAAGCAAAATGAAAGAATACAAATTTTTTGAAAATACGAAAGGAAAGGAAATAAGAGTAAAAGAATGGTATTACCCGATTGATAGAAAAATGGGGTTACAAGTGTTACGCGTGTTTGGTGTGTTTTCTATTATTTAGCGTTCTTATTCACCTTCATTGTAAATTTGTAATATTTTGTAGATTTTTGTAGTATGGCTTATGGCTTATCATGTGTTGTTGTCGTTGTTTTTAGTGCTATCGTTTTCCCAAAACTTGAAAGCAGTAGAATACATTCAAAAAAAAAAAAAGAAACACTTTTTGTATTAAATTTCCTAATTACGATACCGTTATATTTTTTCAAATGCTTTGGTTTGAATTTTTGAAATTTATATTTAAAAATAAGCAATTTTATTTTTTAAATTTTATTGTAAACAGAATTCTTAAATAAATAAAAAAATTTTCAAATTTCTGTATAAAAAATACAGCTGTGTGTATGTAAAATTAATATAACAAGAGTTTGTCATACAAATTAATTTTTTTTAAATGTATGTAATACAAAATATGGGTTTGTTCTGTACACTATACAAGTCTTCAAGCTCATTTCTCAACCATTTCGCTTTCTCATTTTTGTGACCTTCATGTTTCATGTATACTACTAGTCTGGTCCAGTGTTGCCACTTTTATTTAAACAAATGTGGTAGATCACCAAATTTAACGAAAAAGTGGTAGATCTACCACAATTGTGGTAAAGTGGCAACACTGGTCTGATCTGGTGTCTAGTATGCATAGCAATAACACATTGTATGGCAAGCTTAGTCTCGTAGTCTAGTCAATAGTCAATAGTCAATACTCAAGGTCAGTACTCGGTACTCTCGGTAGCATAAATGAGGCTGAAAATCAGTATTCAATTTAGTTGTCTTTTGAACATGAGAGTGCGAAGACGGGTGGTATTGTACAGCGGGTCTTGAATTTTATTTTATTTTTTTTAACCGGCGAATGGAGGCGTAATTCAAAATATACTATAATTTTCAAATTCATGAATAATTTTCTTTGTTTTATTATTATTTGAAAATAAAAATAATACACATCAAATTAAATGTTTGTACATAATTCTAAAAAAAAACAGAATTTTTATCGTCGGGACAACAGCATTATAGTATCAAACATCGAAAAGCGGTAAAAATACTGTAATTGCACAAAAACGATAGCACTTACTGTGTTGTGTATTTCATGGTCTGAAGTGTATTACAAGTGTGTTCTTTCGTTAATTTATGGCAAAGAGAAATTTGAAAAAATGTAAATTAGTAAAAGGGGAACAAGGGTATTACCAACTGTAAAAAATTTTATTTGTGAAAAAGATATTTTCCTTTTAATTTGTTATTTTTTTTCTGTGCTTTATTAAATCAAAGGTGGAAAAAAAATGTAATTTATTTTTACGCAAAACAATGTGCACTACTTGTAAATCTGTTTTTAATTATTTTTCTTGTATTTAAATTTTCATTTTTTTAAGTGAAAACAAATTTATGTAGAAATTAAAAAAAATTTTAATTTAACGGTAAACGATACAATTAAACAGTAAACGATTATAATAGACTGATTAATAAAAATTTATTAAATACATTCGTATGTATGTATGTATGTATGTAATGCGCCACATTCAAAGAGACACAAATCCGTTTCAGAATGTTAAAATATTGAAAACATAATCTAAATTAGTAATAATATATCGTTATACATATGTATGTATATAAAATTGATAAATTTTAATAAATTATGAATTTTCCCTGAATGTATACCCATACAACATACATACATACATTACTTACATATGTAGATACAACGTTATTAAATAAAATTCGTTTACGTCATAAAAGATCCTGGTCAATATACATGGATGTGTACTTAGGTAAGTCCATACGTAAATACGTACAATAAATACAATAATATACTCTGCTGTACAGTGTAAGTTTCACGATACGAAACACGTATGATATAACATAGGTACTATATAAAATATAAATTAATATATTAACACTTAAGTCTATGCGCATAGGATACGTAAAGTATATACATAGGTGTATGTACATATATGTATATGTATACGAAAATTTTAGAAAACATGTATATGTATATACATGATTAAATACCTACATACATATAGTATATATGCAAGGTGTATATGTTTATATCGTAGTATTCATACAGTGACCGTATACATATGTACATAACTATAAATATACGTACATGCGTTTAATGTAAGCACTAAATAAATTATAAACACACAAAAAAGTACGTACATACACATACATATAATATATATTTATATAGGTATAGTAGAATTCGCCCCTGAACTTTAGTAACCTTGAGTAAAAATATATTTACGTACGTACTTATATGAAATTGTATGAATGTGTTGCATTACTTTTATTTTTATATATATATATACAGGATAATATATACATACATATTTATTTGTGGGCTTGCGTATTACATACGTACATACATATACTCGTATGCAGGTTTACAAATAAACACATCCATATGTAGTGTATATGGACGTATGCAAGGTAAATTGAAAAAGAGAAAATTTTCAAATTGTTTATGTATAAAGCATTAAAGCAGATCCTGTCTGTCATCCTGATGAAAATATACCGATCGCTCACTCATACATAACGTACCTATATGTTATATGTACATATAATAATGAAATTAAATTCATACGCACGATTAAACGTGTACGTAAAATACTCATATTAAAAAAATGTTCCATACATAATATACATATTTACATACCTATGTATTTGTGTACAAATTTTAATATATACATATATATATATATGTATGGATAATAATAATAAAAAGTCAAAGATATATGCATACATATGTGTAGACATTTATTAAAAGTCTTGTATGCATGTATGGTAAATATAAGCATCATATAGGTATATATATAGTATACCTACATAACATACCTATCATATGTTATATTGGTTCCATATATGCAATTCTGTGACTGTAACATATCTGTAACATATGTTTGATGCATACGTATATATACAACTTTGAACTTACACCTATTTATAAGCAAACATTAAGTATATATAATATGTAGATTTATTTTATATGTGTACATAGATAGATGGTACAGGACATCTCCAGGGCAATACAGGCACCAAGACGAAACTCTTCACAGAACTCACTTCGAAAGTAAACATTATGAGTACAAATACCTAATAATGATTCACAAATTCAAAAGCAAAACGATAATTCATTACGAACCTTGAAAAAAAAAAATACAATTATGATGATTTTGTAGATTTAGGACATCATTTATATAAATTATCCATACATTAAAATCTTAAGATGTGCATCAGTTTAATGTAAAATCACATAAGAATACAAATCTTCCTGAACCTTTCATGAACCTGAAATACACATTCATGTGCACACTTGCCAATATATGTATGTACATATAATATATAATTTCATATGTATATTTGTATATGTAACCAAAATGTAACATATACTATCTCATCTGAAATATATCCTTTTTCGTTATATACATACCATACTTCTTATATTTTCCAAATTCCAATACTGTCTGTTTTGATCATCGTACATATTGTACGTACCTACACTATTAAAATGTAAGAATTTTTTTCTCATTTGGAATTTTGTCGTTTCAGTGAAAGCAGGTGTTATTACATATAATCGAATTTTTTTTTTCTTCAATTTTAATAATTAAAAAAAGAAAAAATTCATTTTCAAAATTATCCTTTAAAATAGAAAAAAAAAAAAAATGTAAATTACAAATTTGAATAGAAAAAAAGCGAAAATCTTTTTTTGTTTTTTTTTTTTTTTTTGGCGTTTTACATTAATTTTTATAATTTTATTTAATATGTGTGAAAAAGACGAATTCTGATATTTGCTGAAAATATTGATTTTGTAAAGTAAGATAAAAATAAAAAAAAAAAAATAAAAATTCAAAAATTTATATTAAAAATTTTTCAATTTTGCTAAACATATCCTTTTTATAGATTATTTTTTTTTTTAATTTTAGTAAAAGAGAGAATATAAAAAGGATAACTAGAAAAAAAATCTAGAAATATATTTTTTTATTGTAAAAATACAACAAAAAGCTGCTTACATATACCTATATACACGCATGCATATATTCATGTATGTATGTATGTGTGTATATAAAAATTTTAACATGAGAGAATATGTATATACAAAGTATTGAATTTCCAATAGGAAATTGATGGAAAAAAAAAGTAAAGTAAATAAAAATATCAGAGTCAGGAGTCAGACGATATATACAGACAGACGGAAAATTATTCAAAATAAAAAATAAAAAAAAGTTTGAAAATGAAGAATAGGTAAGAAAATTTGTAATTTATTATTTTCATTAAAAATAATAATATAAAATAAATGAATTTTTCATTTTTCTATAGATGCAGATTTCATGAAAATTATGAAATAATAATTTTCAATTATATTACCACAAAATGTATAAAAATTGAAGTAATTTCTAGATTATGTGGAAATGGCATATTTAGGTGAAAAGGATATAATTCAATTTATATATGAATTTATGTATCAACATACATACAAAATTCATTACAATCAGATTAATGAAGTGAAATCAAAAAGGATTTATATACAAGAATTAAATAATAATCATAATATTAAAATAATAAATACGAATAATATAATTAATAATAAGGATATTCTTTTGATTGAGGAAACCGGTAAAAAGAATCAAGAAATAATTTTATCAAATAAAATAAAAAGCAATCAAAATAATTTTGAAAATATTGATAACTGCAATAATTTTAATTATTTTTTAAAAATTTTATTATCGTCAAATAAAATTATTGCTGGCAGTATTGACAAGGTCATCGTCGGCTATTATTCGTCATACGGTAAAAAACAAGAAAAAGAAGAAGAAAAGATATTGACGTCGAAGAGTTGTAATAATAGTGGTAATAGTAATAGTAGTAGTAGTAGTAGTCGGTCGACTGTAAATAAAAAGTATACAAATACAAAATATATAAAACATAAGAAAAACAAAAATTTATATGATACAGCGAGGGAGGATAATTTGAATAATACAAAAAAAACGGAAAAAGTGAAGGAGAAAAGTGAATTATTAGTATTGGTAATTACGAAGAAAGTGCAAGTGCAAAGAGAAGATACTAGTAGTAGCAGCAATAGCAGTAGAATTGGAAGAGAAGTGCTAGTGGAAAAGGAGAAGAAAAAACAAAAAATAGAAGGAGATAAAGTGGTTGATATCGGAATTGACCAAGACGACAGTAACATTAGCATTAGCGGCAGCAGCAGCTGTAATAATAAGATTATTTACAAAAGTGACAGTAAAAATAACAACAATATAATAAATAAAATTATAAAAGACGGTGATAACGCTGTCCTCAATAGTATTTGTAGCTGCAGCTGTGATCATTGTGTTAGCAAAACAATTCCGATTTTTTCATTTATTTTGTACACAGAAAAAATGTCATCATCAACGGATGATAGCGATGAATTATTAGATCCTTTAGCTGAAGAATTAAGAAATATTCAGTCTGTGATTCATGTAACACGTGAAAATATTGATGCATTAAATGCGAAATTTGCTAATTTACAAGAGCCACCACCAATGTATATAACCGAATATCAAGAATTAACATCGAAATTACATGAACTTGAATTGAAGGAGCATGAGTTAGTTGAACAGATACAACAACAGAATGACGAACAAGAAATACAAGAATTGTCAATTGAACCACCAGAAGAACAAATCGAGGTAAATCTAATCTATTACATTATATTATCATTGTTGCTAAATAATTTTTTTTTTTAAATCTCTAGACTGAAAGCAATTGTGGTACGTTAACACGGCAGCCAAAAGTTTTTTTACGTGCACATTTACCAAATCAACAAAGAACATCAGTGCAAGTAACACCTGGCCTTCGTTTAAGGGATGCATTAATGAAAGCATTAAAAAGGAGAAATCTGAATTGTGAAATGTGTGAAGTAACAACAGATATATCAAGCAATAATCCAATACCATGGGACACTGATATTAGTTTAATATGTGCCGAAGAAGTTTATGTAAAAGTATTAGATAAATGTCCAATAATGACGCATATATCACATCAATTTATTCGGAAAACATTTTTCTCACTGGCATTTTGTGAAGGATGTCGTCGTTTATTATTCACCGGATTTTATTGTAATCAATGTAATTTTCGGTTTCATCAACGTTGTGCTGATAAAGTACCAACATTATGTCAACAATTTCCAATGGATAATTATTATCAACGATTATTAGCACAAAATCCAGAAAGTACAGTTGGTATATTACATCCCGGCAGTGGAGCTGCGTTAGGTTTCCAGGTAAATATGAAAATTGTTGCCTGAATTCAAAAAGATCGAAAATATCGTGAATTATAATTATTCAGTTTTACTTTATAATATGCTGAATATGATTGTAATTGATGATCATTTTCGAATCAGTTGTAATTTTTGTATGAAAGTAAATAAAAATGACAATTTCAATAATAGAATCGTCATCCGCGCTCATTAAATCAACAGGACCGATCAAATTCAGCTCCAAATGTTTGTATAAATAGTATTAAACCATTAACTGAAGCACAGAAGACTTTGGCACAATCAAAAGGTCCACTACAGGTAAAAATTCATACTTATATTTATTTTAATATTTTATTTTTAATTTTTATTTTTTAATTGTTAAAAAAAAAAAAAAAAAAATTGGTAAAAAAAATTATGCAAAATGGAAAATTATGATTTTGAAAGATTTTTCATATGCAGACACAAAGTACTGAACATTCACATTCAACTCAGGCATCACCAACAAACACTTTAAAGCATATTAAACGTCAGCGTGCTAGATCAGCTGATGAAAGTAATAAAAATTTATTATCCCCACGGGATCCGAAAAGTTCTGAAGAAAATTGGGTAAGCCGAGTATCACATCTGTTGTATAAATGTATGTATTTAAAAAAAAAAAATTTTTAAATAGAATATTCAAGCCGAAGAAATTTTAATTGGACCTCGTATCGGATCTGGTTCATTTGGTACTGTTTATAAAGCACATTGGCATGGACCAGTTGCTGTAAAAACACTAAATGTTAAAACACCAAGTCCAGCACAATTACAAGCATTTAAAAATGAAGTAGCTATGCTTAAAAAGACCCGTCACTGTAATATATTATTATTTATGGGCTGTGTTAGTAAACCATCATTAGCAATTGTAACACAATGGTGTGAAGGTAGTAGTCTATATAAGCATATTCATGTAAATGAAACAAAATTTAAGCTAAATACATTAATTGATATTGGAAGACAAGTAGCACAAGGTATGGATTATTTACACGCCAAGCATATTATTCATAGGTAATTAAAATTTTTCTTAGAATTTTCTTTGGAATAAACTGTATTTTTAAAATATTTATTTACTTTTTTTTTTAATTTAACAGAGATCTCAAGTCAAACAATATTTTCCTTCACGAAGATTTATCTGTAAAAATTGGCGATTTCGGCTTAGCAACCGCAAAAGCACGTTGGTCTGGTGAAAAACAAGCAAATCAACCAACTGGTAGTATATTATGGATGGCACCAGAAGTAATACGTATGCAAGAACAACATCCATATTCATTTCAAAGTGATGTTTATGCATTTGGTATTGTTATGTATGAATTATTAGCTGAATGTTTACCATATAATCATATAAATAATAAAGATCAAATATTATTTATGGTCGGACGTGGTTTATTACGTCCAGATATGACAAGAGTACGTTCTGATTGTCCGCAAGCATTAAAACGTTTAGCTGAAGATTGTATAAAATTTGATCGTAGCGAAAGACCATTATTTCGTTTAATATTAAATATGCTAGAGAATATGTTGCGTACATTACCAAAAATTCATCGTAGTGCTAGTGAACCAAATTTAACTCAAACCCAATTACAATCAGATGATTTCTTATATATGTGTTCGAGTCCAAAAACACCCGTTAATTTTCATAATTTTCAATTTTATAATGGAGCTGGAAATATTTAGCGATTTAATAAATATAATGATTATATTGAAATTAATAATGATTATGATAAGGAATGTGAAAGTGCCAATTTTCCCTGTGCTAGTTATTTGTTGAAAGCTAAGGGCTAAAATAAAAAAATAAAAAAATAAAAATAAAGTAACAGAATTAATTAAAACTATACATACATCTAACAAAAGATATGATAATAAATAAATTAGTTGATAAGATGAATGAAATCATTAATAATTCTGTGTACATTATAATGTGCTTATTTATGTAATATGTACATACATGTAATATGTAATAATGTAATATTGTTCCTTTAAAAGAATTTTTATTTTTATACTGACAAAATAACAAAAAGAAAATAAACAAAAATAAATGAATATATATATATGTATTTGTGTGCTTAGGAAATATGTATTATGGTTGATGATTTAAGAAATGAAAAAAGAAACATAGTCTATTTGAAAATTCATCAGAAAAATAATGATGCAAAATTTAATTTGGTAAGTTATTAAAACTAAATTTAACATTATTATAGTTCTGATACATTTTCTAAAAGATTTATAATATTTTGTTAATTGCATTAATAAACTTTAAAAGTTTTTTTTTAAGTTTTTCATTTTACTAATTAAGCAGTTCAATGTAAAGTATTTTAAAATTTTGTTTGTTTATTTTAATTTTAACTATAAGACAATTATTTAAATTATATAGTTCTTTTTAGATGAAGTTTTTATTATTTTTTTCTCATTTTTATTTGGAAGACAAATGTCGAATTTTTATATTATTGTAATAGATCGAGCACATCTTATTTTCTTGTAATTTAATAATAATATCAAATTTTCAAATTAATAATCAAATTATCATTTATTGAGAATCATCAGCAAAAAAAAAACTCATTTTTATTTTATATTTTGTTATCATATTTTCAAAATATATTAAATTCGAGTTTAAATTCGTGAACATCAAAATATCATCAATTATTAATATTCAGCCTTCATATTCAAATATGTTATATAAATTACAAATACCATGTACAGCATCAGAATACAAAACCAAAAAAAGACATATGTACATATGAATGTACATTGTATTTCACACCAAAAATATAAAACATAAAAATTTTAAAAAATAAAATAGTACAAGATATACGCACAAACAAACTTCTAATTTTATTGTCAGACTAAAAATAAATGTAAAGAGAACTTTAAAGGATCATTCAAAAATATCAATTCAAAGAAAAAAGAGATGAAAATTTTAATATTAGTATAAAATAAATTAATTTTAATCAAATTATTAATTAAATATGTCACATGTAGAATGTATAACCATTACATTTCTGTGATGATACAGCAATATATAGAATTAATATTTTAAAAATACATATATATGTAAATCTAAATTAAATTGAAAAGAAACAAAATACTAAAACATTCAATACAAAAACATTGAATTATATTAACAAAACAAATTACAAAAAAATTTGTATTTATTTTAAAATTAAGATTTTTCTATTTTTCTTTTTTTTTAATTTTTCAAATCAAAAAAAAAAAAAACAATCAACATTTTCTTTAAATGTATGATTAGTAAATTATTGTAAAAATTTTAAACTATTGATTAATCAGATGTACATACGTTTATGTAAAGAAGAAACTAAGTTTAAATAAATGGAAATAAAAATAAAATGTTAACATTTCTGGAAAATTGAAAAAACAAAAAAAATAAGCAATAATAAATTCTCTTTTTTCTTAAATGATTTGAGAAATTTTGAGAAATTTCATGTTTTTCTATGTAATAAATGGCATATTTTCATTTTATTGTCGTTTTTTTTTTTTTAAAAAAAAAAGCTCACGAAATATTAACAAACAATCTATTTAATGTATTTAAAATAAATTATTAAGAAAAAAAGTTAGATAACAAAAAGAAAAAAAAAATAATAATAAAATAAAAGATTAAAATAATGAGATTTTAAAAGAGAAAAAATCATGTTATACTTTTAATAAATAATCATAACATAATTAAAAATTGTATATAAAATATTAGTCAAATTATTGTACATAGTAAATATTACTACATATTGAATGTATTTTAATTTAGAAAAAAAAAGAGCAAAAATTATCTGTAAATTATTAGGTTTTATAATGATTCTTTATTTTTATTAAATTCAAAACTTAATTAAGACTTTAAAATTATTATATATGTACATGCTTTATGATAATAACGATAATTTAATATTTATGAATTTTATATTCGAAATTGTTAGAAAATTCAGTATGCAAATTAATATATATATTTTTTTTTTTATTAAATGTGAACTGTAGAAGTAAGAAATATATGATTCACATTTGTGAGAAACTTTAGACTATCATGCAATAAACAGCACATAAGCCCAGTGATATCGACAACTTATCAAACATTTTTTTGGTAATATCAAAAAAGGATTTGATTATTATATATTGATGTTTACATTAATTATAACTCTTGGTTTTTTTTTTTTAATCCATTATTTCTTTTTGTTATTATTAAATGTAAAAATTATATATAAAAATAAAATGTAAAGCGTAATTAAATCTAAAAATGAAATGAAGGATGAGGAAATAAAACGAATGATATAAGAATAATCTTTAGAAAAGGGTAAAAAAATTATTTTTGAAATAATTAAATAAAATTGTAAGAATGAAGATAAGTTTTTAGCAAAACAAAAAAAAAATTGATTAGATAATTATAGTAATTATGTATATGTATAGTATCTATTGTCTAGTAATTAATTATGTATGTATATCGTTGGAAATGAGAATAAATTAATAAAAATTAATCAATAGAATTAGGAAAAAAAAAATTAAGTTAGAAATTAAATAAAATTCGTATATGAATCATGAAAAAAGATTTGAAAGAAGGCTAAATAATTATGTATTTATAAAAAGAAAAATTAATTATAACAACTACATATTACCATTATCAACAAACGTATGTACATATATGTATATATCGTGCAGCAAGCTCACAAAAATACTTAAAAAAAGTAAAATAAAATAAAAAAAAATCTGTTAGACCATTTAACACTATTGATTAAATATATTGATTACAAAAAAGAAAACAAAAAATGAATATTGTTCAACCATTTATAAATTTATCTCCATTAAAATAAAAATAAAAACGGAAGATGCATTCCAAAATTTAAACATATTACACATAATATTACTACTCCATTTCTATATGTTATTTTATTAAATTTACAAACATCATTTACACACTGTATGATCAAAGTTATATAAAAATAGTAATAAAAGGAAAAATTAAAACAAAAAAAAAACATTCAACCATACAGATTTATCTTTATATAGGTATACATATTAAATTGTACATTCAAAAAGTAGCAAAAACAATTTGAACTAAATAAAACAAAAGGTACTGAACACAAGTGTATTAAATTAATAAATAATAAACTAAATAAAAATGTTAAAATTTAAAAGAGAATTAAAAAAAAAAAACTCTTTAATTAATAACATTTTGTACATATAGAAAAGAAAAAGAAATTAAAATGTAAAATTAAATCAAGTGTAAATAAATTTTAAAAAAATAACAAAAATTTAAGAATAATTAAAATATTAAGTTAGGTAAAATTAAAAAAGCAGAAGAAAAGCATGCAAAAACAATTAGATTTAAAAAAAAAAAAAACAATTATTTAAATTGTTAATTTACATTGTAATGTGTATGTATACATGAATGTTCATTGTTCAATTTATTTAATATTTTTGGTGATTTTATACGTAATAAGAATGAATGTACAAAAAAAGTATACAATATTTGAATGAAAATTGATATCAAGTGCATAAATAAATGTGTACGTATTGGGATGTTTTTGTTTTTTCATTTTATTTTAATTTTTAATATATACATATGAATGAGGCAATGATTATGAAAGTGGTTTTGGTCAAACATTCTTGGTTTCTTCGATAAATGCAAGATTTATATTTAAAAATAAACAATTTCTTTAGTTTATATATGATTGATATTTTGACGACCAAAAATTATATTTCACTTTCATAATTATTAATTAATTTAGTTTTATTTAACATAAATGTAATATAATTTATTATTTTAATTATACGAAATACAATTTACATAATATAAGATATCATTTATAGTGTATCTATCTAGGTAGGTTTAAAAAAAAAAAAAAAAAACAACAAAAAACAAAAAAAAATTCTTTATTGTAAAAATAAAAATAATCATAAAAATAATAATAAAATTGAAATTATTGATATACACATATAATGTACACATTAACTGATTACTAAAATAAAATTTAATTCATTTCCTTTTTATATTTTAATTTTAATCTTTTTTTTTACAATAGATTTGAAAATAAGCATTATGCAATAAGTTAATTATATTAATAGTTATTTATTAATTCTAATTATTTAGTAACACATGAAAAAAAAATATATATATTAGGCGAATACAAGAAAAATTATAATAATAAAATAAAGAAAAAGAACATAAACAAAAATAGCTATGTATATACAGATTTAATCTTTTAAAACTAATAGAAATTAAAAAAAAAAATAAAATAAAAATATTTCTGGCATTAAAAAGAAAACAAAAAAAAAAAAAAAAAAAAATTGAAAAACCAAAACAAGTGTAGACAAACAAAATTATAGCAATGTGTTATGTAGTTAGAAGAACTAAATAATAAAACATAAAAATACAAATAAAATAAAAATTTTACTGAATTATTTAGAAATGAATGTTGATAACCTATTTAAAAAAAAAGTTGATAAAATTGGAATGCTTGCAACGTACAAAATTATCATAACATAATAACCAGCAAAGAGGAGAAAACATACAATTCTGTTATTTATGCCCAACTTAGATTTTCAGAGGTATAAAAAATTCTGTTTAAATATTTCAAAAAAAAATTAGGAAAATTTATAAAACTAACCAAAAACATATTTTTCTAATTTATTAATAATTTTATCTCTTAAAAAAAAATTTATGAATCCGAAAATATTTCATCATATGATATATTTCTAAACATCCGATTTAATAAATTTTTAACAACTTGCGTTACAGATACATTAACACTTGGTTCAACTTCATCCCATATTATTTTCCAATTTTCATTCATAACACGATTCATACTTTCACCTAGTACAGGATCACCATTAAATAAATTTGTCATTTTAGTTTGTAGCCTACAAAACAAAAAACAAAAAACAAGAAATTAACAATCAATAATTAATACTATCTAATTTCAAAAAATTACAAAAACACTTACTTATCAATTTGCATTAATATTTTTAATTTATCTGCTTCTAAATGTTTTTTACCATTTTTTATAAAAATTTTTGGTTTTAATTTAATTGACATACGAACATTAGTCATTATCATCTCAATATCACCTTCACCCTCAATTGGAAATACTAATAATCTACCAGATATTTTATATTGTCCAGTTATATTTAATTTTGGTACTGTTGTATACAATTCAAATTTACTTTTCTCTGGATCTTTTTCAAAGCCACTAAAATTATAATAAAAAAAAATTTCATATTTAATAAATTCATATTTTATTTAAATTAAAAACTTACACAATTTTTGTAAATCGTTGAGTTGAAAATCCATGATAATCAAGATTTCTCATTGCAATATTAATACTAATTGGACGATTTTCTTGTTGTGCAGCCTGTATCATATTTATATGAAATGGCTCTAGGTCAGGTACTGATAAACCTTTATGTCCATGTGGAAAATTTTGTATAACTTCATTGGCTACATCACGTATACAATCAGTATCACCAGAATGGCATTTTCTTACATCACTTGCTTTAAATAAAAAATAAAAAAAAAACTATTAAAAATATTTATTTTTTTGTTACACATTTATATAAATGTCCTTATAGGATATACATTTTGTATATTTTGATCTACATACATAATTAACACATACAAATTTATTCCGTTAAAATTTTATATTTTATTTATATTTGAGTTAATTACCAAAATGATGATTATCATTGATCCGTAGGAAATAAAAATCAAAATAAATAAAAGCATTTAAAAATTTATAAATTATTATTATTGAAATTAAAAACAAGATTTTAAAATTGAAAAGGATTTATATTTTTATGATTTTTTTTATTGAAAAAAAAAAAAAAATTTTTTTTTAAACCTTGAACTGTACTTAATTGAATGATCGAATGATAAATTCATGTTATGTTGGTACTAAGAATCAAGTTTTCTTTTTTATATGCATGTACTGAGATGGTTGCTTATAATACCTACGTACATATGTTTTAAATTATTGCTATTAGACCTGAAATTTACAAATTACTTGAAAAAAAAATTGATTTTTCTTTTTTAATTGATTACAAACAAAAACTGGTCAAATTAATGATACTGTATAGCGAATAATCAATATATGATGTACATATAGTATGTAGGTAATTAATATTTCTAATTTGAAACAACATGCACTGTGAATAGAACATGAATTGTGTTCACGTTTTAATGTGATGAAGAATTAAAAATTTCATCAATGTCATTTAACGTAATTGTGTACATTCTAGAATTTAAATTTTAAACACTCTTTATAGTTATAGAACAGATTCATACACAACAAAAACAAAAAAAAAAAAAAAAAAAACGATTTTAAAATCACATTTTTAACTTACGAAATTCAGCAAAAATTAAATTTAAAAATGATAATAAAAATGAAATTTTTAAAATATTTTTTTTAATCATTATTTAATTTTTTTATTTTCCTTTTAAATTTGAAATTTTGTTTTTTAAATTTAATTAAAAAAAAATTTTTTAATTATTTTTTTGATTTATTTTTTAACTGATTTTTTTTTTATTTATTTATTTTATTTTATTAAACTTTTTAACAAAAATTTATTTACTTATGTGAACTTGTTAAACATCAGTTATAAATTAAACTATCTAAACTTTAAATACGTTGTATTTATTTGAATTTATGCATACAACCTATAGAGAGATCAAGTGTGTAATATTTTCAAATATCTACTACAACATGATTATGTACAAATAAAACAAAAAAAAAAAAATAATAATAATAAATAAATTAAAAAAAAAAATTAAATAAATAAATAAAAACAAAAACCTGACATGAAAAGCTTACCTTCTTATTTATTTTTATTTTAACGAACTTCATTTTTGTATACTTAAATATTTAACACTTAAAATAGTGTAACAAAAAACAAAAAAAAAATGTTAAAGCTTTAAAAAAAAAATGTAATTACCATTAAAACAACGAGAATTATATGAATTACTATAAAATGAAAATTGTATTAAGAGGTTATTGAGAGGTGTATCTTAATTAGTTGTTTAGATGCTGGTAGTAGTGAATAATTACAGGGATGGGGATATCAAACTTGTTTAATTGAATATAATTACAAATTATACAATAAGTACTTGTATAATATGAAATGGATAAAAAAAAAAAATCATTCTTTTGAAATTTTTAATTTTAAATTTCTTGAAATTACATTTATAGGTATAATACAATACAATTTGATATAAAAATTATACGCCTAATATACACTTATTCCTACACGGATACACACAGATATATATGTACGTGTATCTCTTTAATCCAGGCTCAAAGTCATATGATCAATAACAACATAATAATACGATAATCATGTTATAATACGAAACATGTAAAATTACATTAATTTTAGTTACACTAGAAATTATACAAACTATAAAATCTTTAATTTCGTTTTCGGTTTATTTTTTTTTATATTTTTTTTGAATTTCTTAATTTAAAAATATTTCATTTGTTAATAATGGTCAAAGTTAAGAAATAAAAAAAAATATAAAATCAAAATCAAAGACATTAAATAAATTTAAAAAAAAAAATCATAATCATACCAAATTGTACATACTGACATACGTACGTAATTAACAACATTTATGTATTAACAATAGTCAGGTATTGATCGTTACTTGTTTTCATTTTTATTTGAGTTCAAGTTCAATGATAAGACAAACAATATAACGATCGTGTACTATACAATAATATAACTTCACCTACCTTTTATAATATTGTATTTGATAATTTCAACTATTATACTCTATTACTAATAAACAATATAGACTTTATATGATGAGGGCAATGATTGCTAAAAATTTCATTTTTATTTAATTAAAAAAATTTAATTATTTATTTTTTATAATCTTAAAGGAAAACTTGAATATATGCATAGTGTTAACAAATTTAGGTTTTTGTTTAGAAATGTTACAAAGTATGGACGTGCATAGAGCATTTATGGTTTTCTTGAACTAGACACAATAACGTATAAAATATAGCTGTGTTGGAATTTCATGAATTCATACTAATCTCATCAGATCACGATAGGAAGATAAGATTGCAAAGGATGTATAGCAATTTTTACATATACGGAATTGGAAACAGACCGCAATGGATCGAACTGAATGGAGGATCAGTCTAAAGGAGGCTTAAGAATGATATGTTCTGTAAAAGGACTATTGATGCTTTTAAGCCATCAAAGAAGAAGACATATTAATTTCATTGTAGACTTCAATCAGATGCACTATCAACTATTCTTTTCTTATACACATTTCAGATTGCTCCATTACGAAACTTCATCTTTCTTCAATTTTGCTATACTTGTGTATATATACAACTATATTCATAGACAGTACGTTTAAATGCATTTCGCTGTACTGTAAAGCTTGCATTCAAATGTACATGTATGGGTATGTATAGTATATACAATAGCAGGATAGCCTTGCATTTCGTAAATTTTATATTTATTTAAAATAAAAATTATTCGAGGTTGAATATTTATTCAAAATTGTATAGATAACTAATTAAAAATAAAATCAAAATAATTTTGTTGTTAATCAAGTACCGGCTTTTCATTCTTATTTTATACGTGTTTAACGTGTATACGTATGTACATGTACTAAGAATTACAAAAATTTTACTTTTTATTTAGGTTTTCTGGTCATCTTATACATACAATTAAACATTTTCTAGGTGATTTAAAAAGGGTTAATTGATAATTATGTGAAAAATATAAAATTAAAAATAATACAAAGTTTACATAACAAACAGAAAATTTTGTATATATTTTGTTTTATTTTACGAAAATTAGATATTTTCAAAAATTCTAAACTAACGTACAAACAATAAATTTCCATACTTTTCTCATTTCAAATTATTTAACGGTCAAAATTTAAATTTGAATTGATTGAATATTTATTTTATTTAATATGTACACGTTTATTTAGTATGTACACGTTTCTATTTTGATTCAAATGTCAAAAGTACGTAACTTTCATTAAATTATATCGAACCGTCCCGTTGCGAAGCGTTTGATTTAGGACCTAGCTAATAAACAAATTATTAATTGTAGGTTTGTAGTAAATGTTCATAAATGTTTGAGTTAATGACTCTACTACAATTTTTGGGCAAATAAACAAGTTTTAGCTGGTAAGTCTTTTAACGTTAATTTTTCTTTTTCATTTTGTTGATTTTTTTTTTGTTTTTGTTTTTGTTTTTTTGCTAAAGAATATCGAACACAAAATAAAATGAAAGAAACAAGAAAGAAATCTAATTCGCGTCAGCCATTGAAAATTTTTCAGGCGGAGGATACGGATACCGACACCCTTTGCTTGCCTTTATTAGCGTACAATAAAAATATTTAAGAATTATTTTTTATTTTGTTCTAAATCAAAATTTTTATCTATTATTTTATATAATTTTTGTTTTTATACAAAACAAATAAAAATATCGTAAAAGTGTTTTAAAAAAAAAAAATAACAATTCAATTTGTGTAATTTTTTCTATTTGATGTGAAGTAAAAAAAAAAAAAAATTCGTATACGTTGATGTGATTGTGTTACTAGTGAAGAAAAAAGAAAAATTTTTTTTTTGTATTTTTAATAGAGAAGAAGAAAAAAAATATATTCACTGTGAAAAAAAATTGTATACGAAAAAAAAAGTATCAGAAAAGTAGATATCCATATCAGAAAAAAAAATTTTTTTTTTCATTTTTACTTTGTATTATATTGCTACAACTACTAGTGGTGTTGTTATTGCTGTTGCTGAGATTTATTCTCTATATGAAAAATTTTTTTTTGGATTTTAGTTCATCTTCTTTGATTCGCCTTTTTGTATTTATTTGAAAAAAAAAAAAAAAAATTATTTTCTTATTATTATGAAGTTAATGTGTATGTGAATTTGTATACGATATGATATGATAAAGATGATGATAATGATGATGATGGTGATGATCATGATGATATGATACTTGTTTTATTAAATTTTGTCTCTGTAAAGTGATGTTTTCGTAAAGAAAATGTTATTCAAAATAAAATAAAAATAATAAAAAATAATAAAGAAAACGATAACAAAAAAAAAAAGTAAGAAAAATAAGAATAATCGTGGGTTTTTTTATTTATTAAATTCGCGGCATTATTGAAAAGAATTTAAAAAAAAAAAAATTTAAAAATAATTAGAAAAAAAAGTATACGTAACAAAAAAAATAATTTTTTTTTTTTTTGTAAATCATAAATAAATAAATTGATAATTTAAATAACAAAATATCAACAACAAAAGGAAAACAATAAAAGTAAGTAGAAAATGCTCAATCAAATCAAATGAATTCACATTTAAAAATGCCTTTGTAAATGAATTTTTTCTATTTTCTGTTTATTATTAAATATTTGATTGTTTACCATTTTATTGTGTGTGCGGGAAATGTCAAGTAAAGTTGATTGACATTTGACGAGTTTATTACATATATGTACATATTATATGTACTGTATCTACTACACATATGATTGTATGTTGGTTTTTATCGCGCACATATAGAAATTAAAGTATATAGTATATACCTACGTGCACAATGCATATTTACATGTAAACATATGTGTTTTTACTACTTTGACTACCTATAAGTATTTACATACACTATACAGGTACATATCGCTTATGCATAAAATAGAATTACAAGCCATGAATACTAAAAAGATAAATGAAAAAATATAGAAAACATAACGTGATATAAAAATAATCACAAAACAAAAAATACATCTAATGCTGATGCACGTCATATGAATTTTACTTACTAATATACCTAATATAAGAAAGTCTTGATTGCTTGTGTACTCAAGATCCATCCATACCATACTTATGTATGTATGTATCAAAGGCATAGATTACATTCTCGTAGTTTACCAATTAATAGTTAAACAGCAATCGATCGAAAAGAAAGGCAAAATACGTACCTACATGCTACAATCATGCTACAATATAACATGATGATTGGAAAATCATACGTAAACACATAATATACTACGTACATACAAGTAGTATAGATATGACCGAGAATATAAAATGATAGAATAACATTCTAACTTGTATAACATACGTTAAATTCGAATCAATCGATTTTACTTACAAATTCTGTCTAGAATAATCATATTGGGTTGTTCATTCTCGATCTAAATTTATCTGTTGATTGGTTTAGCTATGAAGGCTGTATTTTATGTCACAAGAAGATTAAAACAAATTCTATTTTTTTTTTTTTTTCATGGTTTGATATCTTGTCTGTATTGCATTCCTTATAAGAAAAAAGAAAAAACCATTTTCTATTTTGTACAATTTTGATTTTACAAGAAAAAATAAATAAAAATAAAACCGAAATGTCTAAAAAAAGATTCCCTAAATACATTACAATTTTTTCCAATTTTTGTTTCTTTCATGTTTACTCTCCGATCACAAAATACCTAATTTCTATACAAGATAAATATTTCATATTGAAATCTGATGAAAATTCTTGATATTTCATGCACCCGTATCAAAAAAGTAACAGAAAATGTATGTACCTACAAATGTACAAATCAGATTTTTCTTATTTTAAAAATATATAATAATTAGATATGTATTTATTGAATTTATGTATATTTAATTCATTTATAATTTAGTTATGGAAGATCCTAATCGTATGATGGCACACACTGGTGGAATGATGGCACCACAAGGATATGGTATACCTGGACAAGATGATGGTACAAATGCTGGCGGTGAGAATGAAGTACGCAAACAAAAGGATATCGGTGAAATATTACAACAGATTATGAGTATATCAGAGCAATCATTAGATGAGGCACAAGCAAGAAAGCATACATTAAATTGTCATCGTATGAAACCAGCATTATTCTCTGTGTTATGTGAAATTAAAGAAAAAACTGGTAAGTATAATAAATAAAATTAAACAAAAAGAAAAATTCATTTCTTCATTTAAAATATTGAATGAATAAATGGAAAAAAATAATACATTTTATTTTCTCTTGAAAATGTTTTCCTTTTCTCGTTATTTTCCTCTGCACTACACATAAGTTAATATGTATCCGTTCGTATCATACATAAATACAAGTGTGTTCTATATGGAAAATATCAATGCCAAATAATTTTTTAGACTTAGTGACTCCAAAAAAGCAATCATAAATCTGTTGTCTGTAAATTTATTGATAATTTATAATCATTCCATGGTTAGTTATTGATTCTATACAATTGCTTTATAGTTTATGGACTATTTACAATGAATAAGAATTGCCACATTTATTTTAAATCCATGTACATATATATATATGATGAATTGTGTACACAAAATTTTTTTTTTATATAGTTAAGAACTTCAATTAAAATTAACTTTATACATTATGCAATTAAATGAATAGAATAAAATTACATTTTGTGCTTTTAAAAGAACTTGAAGAACATATGTATAAGAGAGATATGTACAATATATCTTTAAAATTTATTATTTGTTCATAAATCAAAAAAAATCAAAATTAAATGATTTCAACATTCGAAAATTATCAAATTAAAGATCTAAAGTTAAAAAGTTTAATTATTTTTTTTTTGTAGCAAGAAAAAATGAACATATAAAAATATAGTACGCGTTTACATTGCAGGACATTGAAGGTTTGGAAAAATCCAGTCACTGCTATAAGTGATTGTACAATACTACAAAAATTTAAATTTTTTATTACTAAACATGCTGTCTTTATAATATGGTTTCTACTGTTCATATATATATCATAGAAAGAAACTTAAAATACTTGTAGAAAAACATTAGATAACATTTTGTTTCAGATTTCAAATTAGAATTATAGATTTTTCTACATTTTAGATAACATTTAATTCTTGATAATTTTTATAAAATATTATTCAATTAAAATATCAATATCTTATGGATATTCAAATACTGATCATTATAAAATCTAAGCTACCTAGTTATCTAATTTTCATTTAATTACAGCTCATTTGCATTTTAAATTATGCCTCGTTTAATTCATGTTGATAATTCATGCAAAATCAGAATGAAATACATACAGTATAGTAGCGATTAAAGTTTAAAATTTTTACGTAAAAATATCTACATATACATACATACATAGAAATTAAAAATAAAATAAAATATATAAGAAAACACGAAAAAAAAAAAGAATATGAAAAAAATGAACGTTGAACAATTATTTAAACGTAAATATCTATCTGATATTTATCTAAAAATATCAATTACCACATACGTTTAAATATCTAAAATAAATAAACAATAATGATCATTGAATATGAATAATAATTATTATGAAAATATTTAAAAAAAAAAAAAAAGATTTTTCTTTTCTTTATTATTTTTATTTTGCTTATTTTTTTTTTCTCTCATTAATGAATAACCTTCTAAGATCATAATTTAATATGAAAATGGGAAAAAAATTCCGTTTATTATTATTATTATTTTTTTTTTTTTTTAAATTCAATTTTGCTAATTCTGTTCTTTTTCTTAATTTGCAAAATTTTTTTTGTATTTACAGGTATTTCCCGACTTACGATCGAGATAGGTTCCTGATCATTGGTCGTAAGTCGAATTTCATATAAAAAAAATGTAAGAAAAAAATTACACTTTGAGGGTCAGGAGAAATGAAACTACCCAAAATTCATATAATTCAAACTTTTATAAAAATTATTATATAAAATTATTCACTTAAAAAAATTTCAATTTTTCAATTTTCTATGAAAAAAAATGGTAGTAAGTGCGAATAGTCGTAAGTCGGGGACTACCTGTAATGTTAGAGATGCATTCATATAATTTACATAGCTAGGTAATACGCTTGTACACATATTCAGCACACAAGCATAAACAAAGTATTTGAATCATTTTTCAATAATATACAAAATTATTATTCATTTAATATAATAAAATACTGTACACACACATTTAATATACAGGTGAATTTGCATATTTTGTTAAATGCAAAAATTGTGAAATGCTTAAAAAAAGGGAATTGAATTAATGATTAAAAAAAAAATTTTTTTTTTTTTTTTTTTTTTTTTAATTAAAAAAAACAAAACAGCGAAATGTGAAAGATTCACATAATTGAAAAATATACAAATATATGAACGTTTCTGTATACATGTTTCTGTCTACAGTCTACATTTATATCAGTTGGGTTTTATGTTAATGTCTCTTGAGTCGTTTTCATATGAGGACCAAAAAATAAAAAAAAAATTTTAAAATTAAAATGCAATTCATATTAAATTATCAATATGTAATTTTTTTTTCGGTATTTTTGTTTTGAAAAATTTAATGCATATTAACATATAGCGTGAAAAAAATGAAAATAAAACAAAATTAAAAGCTGAAAAAAAGATTAAGATAATAAGTAAAGCGAATTTCTTGTTTAAAAAAATTTAAAAAAAAAAAGGAATGAAAAAGAAAAGACTTTTTAAATAAGGAAGAAGAAGGAAAAAAAAAAAGAAGAATTTTAAAATGTCAACACCCGTTCAAAAGTTAATTCCTTTTAATTTTTATTGGATTGTTTTTTTTTTTTTTTAAAGACACACAGTTTTGTTGCATTTTTAATGAAAAGAAATGTTTGAAAGAAAACGAACACAGATATAATGTAGAAGAAGAAAATACACACAATTCAAATGTAGGTACCTATTTATTTTTACTTTTTGTTTTTTTTTAAAAAAAAAAAAAGAGATTCAATGATCCGTAAAAATTTTTGTTTTTCTTTTAGTTTTCAAGAAAATGATGCAAGTTCATAAAGAATCTGTATATGTATGTAAACACATACGTTTTAATATGTATATCTACTTTTATGTATAGTAATGATATTGGACATACACTACAATCTACATTATACATACGTACGTATAAATGTGATGCGCATCATTGAATAAACAAAAATATAACGTGTACGTATACGTATGTACAGTAAATTGCATTTTATAATATTTTATATTTATTATTGTATGTACTTATGTGTATCTATCTACATATTTTTATGCTCATTTTCTTATTTATTTCATAATGCAGTCAATATAATTCAGTATTAAGAAGTTAAAAAAAAAAACATATATTTTTTTTTTTCATTTGATATGAGATACACAAATATGTAAATTTAATTCAACGTACGTACATGCATATATAAATATTTTATAATGTACCTACAATGTGTGTATATTCATTAATATGATGAAATTGTATTTTATTGAAGATACATATTTTTTTTTTTTTTTTTTTAAATCATGAATTTACATTATATACATCGCAGCTTATATGTACATATATATACATATATAGGCATATACTTACATGGTTAACTATAATAATACAATAATTACAAACAAATAGACATACATATGTATGTATGTATGTACAATTAAATAAAATGTATACAATTCTATATAGGTACTACCTACATACATATGAACGTGTATCATTCACTCTTTAACTTGCTTTAACTGATACACGATTATATATGTACATACAGTATCTCCAACAATTCACCGCACTCTCAGCTTGTTTTATTATTATTGGCAAACTTTTCAAAATTTAAAATTCAATCTCAATATTTAATAAATTTAAATAATATAATTTTTCTGTAAATTGTTTATGTATGAGTAAACATCCTAACCAAAAATTGTTTCATATAAACATGCAGAGATTTTAATTTTAATTTTTGAAAAACTAGCCAATAATAACAAAAAATGCTAAAGGTGCGCTGACTTTTTGGAGTAACTGTATATAGTAGTGTGTAATTTTAGTTATGCTTTCGAGTTATCTATATACAGGGTGTTTTTATTGTATTACATATATGTAAAGTCCAGAAAAGAAAAATTAATACAATAAATTAAGCAATTCTACGTTATAATATTGTATTGAGATTAAGGTTGCCATAGAGATTGAACCTCATACAATTTATTGATCAGGATTATTAAAGATTTAAATTGGTGATATAGAGATTCTGAATTGATATCTGGAGACAATTATGTTAGTAATAGAGGAAAATATTGGCAATTTCTGAAAGTTACAATAGTCCTTCTGCCTGATTAGCTGTATTTAAATTAAACTGTAAAGCTTCAAGACGATAATGTTTTTAAAAATCAAAATTTTTTGGTCTAAATTTTGATAATTTTGTTTTTTCTGACACCAGAATCATTGAAACTAAAAAGTCTCAATATTTCAAAAAGAAGAAAAATTTAATTGAATTTTCCTCAACAAAAAAAAAAGAAAAAAAGAAAAAAAAAACTTACAATTTACCCTATATCGAAATAAAATAGTAGAAACAACAATAATGAAAAAAGATACAATATAAAATTAAAATAAAATATAATATCGTATTTCTTTTTTTTTTTGTATATGCACAACATGAAATAAGAATCAACCATATCAAAATATTATATACAAAAAAAAAAAAAAAATACATACAAAATAGAATGTGAAAATATTTTTTTCCTTTCAT
The DNA here is from genome assembly GCA_963971155.1 of Anthrax anthrax. Taxonomy (NCBI): domain Eukaryota; kingdom Metazoa; phylum Arthropoda; class Insecta; order Diptera; family Bombyliidae; genus Anthrax; species Anthrax anthrax. The sequence continues at coordinate 3,321,115 of OZ020123.1, forward strand.
TTATTTTATTTCTATATTTTGTTGTTGGTACAATTATTGTTGTATTTTTATTTCATTTTATAATATCGTTGTGTTGTTTTTTTTTTTTTTAATCTTTTGGGTACCTGAAGATATTAACATTTTTATGGTTATCCAAGTGCGAGTACACATTTTCAGGCATTTTTGTTTTTTTTTTTATTCATTTTATTGTAATACGACAGGCCAGTTTTTTTATAAATACAGAATGTATATAGACTCTGTTCATATACGTACCTTTGAATATTTATAATTCCTCTTTATTTATTTTATTTATTTTTTTTTCCATTTTCTTTGACTTTTTACTTCTTTTGTTATTTATTTTTTGTTACTCTTCTCGTTTTCTCGTATTCATAAATTGATTTTTTTTGTTTTTTCAAATTACAATTTAAATCCGTATCCATACATTTTATTTTTTATTTATTTGGGCTTTTTTTTTTCTTACTTAATACATGTAGTATTTTATATCGTATTATTACTATAATTTTTTTTTCTTCTACATATTTTTCGATTATGTAGCTATTTTTACAGTTTTTTTTTTTTTTTGCTTTAGTCTTATAATATTTTTTTTTTTTACATTTTTGTGTAACTCCTTACACTTCTTATACACACTTACAACATATCACGGTTACATATTTAAATTATGAATTCAGTTAAGAATAGAGTTAAAAGGAAAAATAATCCAAAAAAAAAAAAAATTAAAAAAGAAAAATTTAAATAAAAAAGAAAAAATAAATAAAAATAAAAATCAAAAGATGAGAAAAATTATAATAGCTTCCAGTCAATATCAATTTGAATAAAATAAAGATAAGATAAAATAAAAAAACAAATAAAATACAAATAAAGTGGAAAAGAAATACGTATGTATCTATACTCCATACACTAATTCGATGCAGTCAAGATCTGTCTTTTTTCATTTCTCGTAATTTCTAATAAGATCATCTCATGGGTATAGTGTTACCACAATCTGTAAAGTTATCATATAATACGAGATGAATTTTTTTAATATCAGTATACAGCGACTTAAAGTGGTACTATTTTATATCATTTCCATAAGACCTTAACTGCATCGAATTAGTGTATGGAGTATATGTATATTTTATCATGTATAACGAACTCTTTCATTCTGGAATAACAAAAAAATCATCATTTTTTCTTCTTTTATTTTATTTTTAAAGAAAATCATTTTTATGATGTTATATATTTTTGTGTATATATTCTTGTAATTTTTTGTCATCAATTATTATGATCGTGTTCATTTTCAAATAAATATTGATTTGAATTGATACACCAACAAGTTCTTAAAAGTCATTGAGATAAACATGAAAGTGTTATAATTATAGTATAAAATAGAAATTTTTTCTTATTATGTAGGTGTTAGAAAATTTATTCAAAATTATTGTAAAAGCCTAAAAACGAAGATAAAAATATTTGAATTTTTTTTTTTCTTTTCTAATGTTGTATAGAAAAATCTGTATGCATTTAAAAAATTTATTACATTAAATAAAATATTTTCTAATTATAATAAATTTTTATTAAGAGAAGATACAAAAATTTGTTATATCGCCGTTTTCAATGTTATTTTCATTTTTATGTTTTTTTACCGTTCGAGATCATTTTTATTTTTATTTTTTTCTTATTCTCTGATACATCTTACAGGCTAAGACGTGATATTAATTTTCAATTTAATAATGATTGGCCAGAAAATAAGAAAAACATGAAAACTAAGAAAATTTATTGTTACACATAAATAAATTCACACCAAATTAAAACTAATTTGTATTTTTAATTTAATTTATTCAGTTATAATATTTTTTTTTTTACCTTATTTCAAATAATTTTTTTTTTTTTATTTACACTCTTGATATTACTTTGAGTGATATTTGTTTTCTCTTTTTGATTTGTATATTAAAGGTTACTCTTACGTTCACTTTTGAATGATTTATGTGACCACATCGAGAATTTATGTGCAATTTGTATAACATGAAGAAAATATTGTAAATAAAATGCTTCTGGTTATAAATCAAATTTTAACTTTAAATTTTTATTTTAAATCAGTTATTTTGCAAAATTACAATTTAGTATGAACTCATTTATCTTTTCGCCTTCTTTGTCAGTACACGGCACTCTTATAAATGGGACTTATGTATCATTTTGGGGCCGATACTTTGAAAAACCATTTCGATGTAGGAATCACATCACAGTTTTATAATAATAATGCCTGGCTTTATAGTCCAAAATTAACTTTAGTCTCCATTTAGGTCTCTAACTAAATAATTAGTTTTTCCGAGTGGAGTAGTTGGCCCCACGTCAACCTTCTCTAGGAGGACCAGATCCCTTGCATCTTTTGTCCTTTGCGCTTCCATCGGGGTTTATATACATACACATATGTATACCCTATCTCTGCACAAAGTAAACGGTACCACAACTTGAAGGCGTTGCGAAGGAATTGGAAGGAGAGGTGAAAGGCTTCATCTCCAATCTAGAGGTGGATCCGTTATTCGGTGCATTTCACTTCCCTTGATGGCACCATCACAGTTTTATAAGAAATCAAAATAATTCATTGATTCATTTTGATTTCTAAAAAATAACATCAAAATGGACTACTCAATGGGATGGACACGTCTTACTTACCTTTACAAACCCTAATTACATTCGATTCTGTGTTCAGTTTTTCATTTAGAAAATTTCTTTTTATTTATTGAAATTTATTCAATTCATCTGTTAACTTTAAAACCTTGACTTTTATTTAATTATGTGATAACTACTCATAATTATCCTTAAAATATCCTATAAACTAAAATACGATTGAACATTTTATATATATTCAAGAAATTTAAAATAATTTTATCTTTAATTTATGATTTATTGAATTTTTACCCAACATATTTATGTACATATGTCTCATTATAGATAGTAAATACATGTGCATACGTTCATAATTTCCTCATAAAAAAGCAAGAAAATTCTTTTATTTTTATTTAATATGATAAGGTATAGACAAATTTTTAAAGGTCATGTACAAAACATAAAATGTAGGCATTTAATAGTACTATACAATGTACAAAATCACACATAAAAATGTATGTATAAACAAGGAACAGAGACTATATGTATTTAAAATGCCTAACCCTAAAACTTGTGTACGTTTGTCACAGTCATAAAATTATTTTTATGTATCTTAGTTCTTTTTTTTTTTTATGTCTTTTCTGTCCCAATTCCTAGAGAGAGATGATGATGATTTTTATTGTTATGACAGTGTTAAAAATATAAACTAAAGTAAAAAAAAAAAAAGTCATGGACTTTTAATCTATATTATACAAATATCATAAAATTTATTTAAACAATTTACTGTGGGTGTCTTTATTATTCAAGTGGATTGCCCATCAAAAGTGATTATTTTCTTGTTATATACAGATAAAATTTTCATTTCAATGTTATGCATATATACATAGATATCTAAATATTTAAGAGGGGAAGAAATATACATATTTGGCCAAGATATCTTTAGTATATATAAAAGATATCTATGCATTATCATCCGTATTTGGGGGATAACATTTATATGGTGTATTAGACAGAAAACATTGAATATTGAAATTCGACAATATCATCAACCGCATATCCTTTTATTATCATTATCATGTCTTTTTTTTATATATATATAGGGTTTTATATTTTGTAGTACACTCATTTTTATTGACAACACAAGATTGAGGTACATACCATAACGATTCATGTTTTATATAGTATTTGAAAAAAAAAGAAGAAAAATCAAAGGAAAATGTGAAAATCAACAACAACAATAACAATAACAGCATATTTTCTTTTATAAAATAAAATACAAAGAAAATAGTGTAAAAAAAAACCAAAAACCAAAAACCAAGAATAATATAATAATAATAAAAAAATCGTAAAAATAAAGAAAATTATTGTATGATTATACGATTTACATCACTTGTTTTTTTGTTTATTTGATCACATTCTGTATATACGTACATACATATTTGGTGGTTGCCTGCTGCTGTTGTTGTTAAACTTTCTGTTACTGGTTGATGATTGCGCTAGTTTATACCGTTTCTGTAATTTTACGACTTTTTTATGAAGCCTTTATAGTGGGTTGTAAAAAAATTTTTAGTGTTTTTCTCACAGCAATGGCAACATGTAAAGTTGTATGTATGTATGCATGTATTTTATAATAATCAAAACAATGTTAATAAGATAAATGAATTCTGTACCACAAATAATGTATACAAATAAAATACAGGGTACGTATACAAGACAATATAGTTAAATTGTAGTCCAAATCATATAGACTGAATGGAATTGGATCAAATACCCAATATTATTATTACATGAATTAGAAATCTAGTTTATAATATGATTATTTTATTATCGGAACATTAATTTTACGGTATTTGTACTAAAAATGAAAGTTAACAATGTATTAAAAGAAAATTGTCATTTTATCACAATCATTATTAGAGAGTATTTAACTATTTACACATAAATGAAATTTTATTGTATAATACGATAAAATGATAACGATTTTGATAATATGATGATAATGGTGAACTACTTGTTGAATTTAATCATTTTTTTTTTTTTGTCCTCTTGTTGCCTTCTGGTTTTATTTTATTTAATCGCCTTTTAAAATTTTTTATAACGTATACGTATACATGCATGTTTACACACATACGTACTAACGTTTAAATTTTAAAATATATATTAGGTACTGACACACAGGCGTATATGTACATTTTATTGATGGTTTGAAAACAATTAGTGGTAAAATTAAAATCGAATTTTAATGTTCATTTAATTATGTGTATAAGTTGTTAATTTTATTTACATTTTTTTTTTTTTTTTTATCTCAATTAATAGTTTATGTAATATTAATTTTTATTTTATTAGACATCATAAAAATAAATTTTACATAAAAACATGAAGATGTGTGTAGGCATTAAATTGAATAAAATTTTGATAAAAAAAAAAAAAAAAAATTTATTTTTTAATAGATTTTTTTTTTATCGATTTGTTTTAATCGCTTTTCAATTTTCCAAAGACTTTAAATTAGTAGTAGTGAATGTAACAGAAAATTTTTGATTTTTTTCAAATGAAAAAAAAAAAAAAAATTACAAATTTGTCTCAGTTTTATGAGACGATTGCTGGTTTTTTTTTGTATTTTATGGATCTTGTTTTATGGTCATAGTTGTAGTATAGGTAAAGATACAAACGATTTTGACAATTTCAAGTACCTTCATATAATTTTTGATACACCTTTAGGGTTTTGTGCAATTCCCATCGCTTTATGCTATCAATTTTGACAGTTTTAACGTATTATCCTGCATGTCGTTTTATCCCTAAAAAAAAATTTATATTTTATTTTGTATTTTGTATTTTTTTTTTTTTTGCAATACAGCATGTTCACGTACGAATACGTTTTCATTTTTGTTTTTGTTCATCTTTGAATCCTTTGTATGGTCTGTTATTATCCTTTTAAGTCTCCCGCCTGGCTGGGGTGTTTACATGTACATATGTACGTATATTTTTTTCTTTTGTTTTGTATTTTATTTTCCTTTATTTTTTTCTTTATTGTGTACATACGTTATTGCATTTTCTGACTTCGAAAGATAAAATTTATGATACTTATGTGATCCGATTAACTTTGAATTTACTTCATATTGTGTGTGTACATACAAAATATAACGCAAAAAATTGAAACTAAAATGAAAATACTTTTTCTTCTCTAGTATAATGTTTTGTATTTTCTAACATATAATTTTTCTTATTTGCTTTTTTTTTCCTTCTTAAAATATTTTTGTCTATATAATACACGAACACAAGTATTTGTAAATGTTTTATACTTTACGTATTACTCGATTGTCTTGTTGTTGTTTCTTTATTCTTTCAAAGTTTGTTTTTACGGATAAGCCGATATTATATCTTTGTGCTCATATTATCCTTTTTTTTTTGGATATGTACACACATATATTTTGGATACAATGCGTATACATTATACATATATACAGAGTATGTGTATTATATTGTATCTAAAGAAATTTCTTATAAGGTAATAAAAATTGTAATTAAAAAAGAATGAGAGGAAAGAAATAACATAAATAAATGAATAAAGTAATACACGAAATAAGCAAAAGAATTTTGGAATTAATAAATTTTCTTGATCGCTTTTTATTTAGTATAATATGTACAATGTTGAACTTTTGGAAAAATATAAATATCCGTGTATATATTTACATTCATACGAATATTGGAAAATTATGTTTGGGATTTACTTTGGTAATTTATGTGTTTAATATTTTGTCTTAATTCTGCCTTAATTTTCTGATTTATAATTACTTGCAATTAAAAAGAAAGATAAAACACTTGTAAATCATAAATATTTAATTTTACTTAATTCCCATATCTTTTTGAATTTCTATTAATTTTTGTGTTTGCTATTTTAGTATTATCAATTCGTAATACCCAAGAAGAAGAGCCACCAGATCCACAATTAATGCGTTTGGATAATATGTTAATTGCTGAAGGTGTTGCTGGACCAGAAAAGGGTGGTGGTGGTGCTGCAGCAGCATCAGCAGCAGCCGCTAGTCAAGGTGATTTAATTAAATATATACACACATTTTTTTAAAAAAAGTATTTTTAAAAATTTTCTCCAAAAACTTGAAATTTGTATAGGTTCTTCTTTATCGATTGATGGTGCAGATAATGCAATCGAACATTCTGATTATCGTGCTAAATTGGCACAAATAAGACAAATTTATCATCAAGAATTGGAAAAATATGAACAGGCATGCAATGAATTTACAACACACGTTATGAATTTATTAAGAGAACAAAGTAGAACAAGGTAAGTGTACACAGTAATACAGAAAATGTAAGGTCTGTGAAATTGATCATTATTTTCTTGTAAATAGGCCTATCACCCCAAAAGAAATTGAACGTATGGTTCAAATAATTCATAAAAAATTCAGTTCAATTCAAATGCAATTAAAACAGTCAACATGTGAGGCTGTTATGATTTTACGTTCAAGATTTTTAGACGCAAGAAGAAAACGACGTAATTTTAGTAAGCAAGCATCAGAGATATTAAATGAATATTTTTATAGTCACTTAAGTAATCCATATCCATCAGAGGAAGCGAAAGAAGAATTGGCACGCAAATGTGGAATAACAGTAAGTTAAAGAATTGCAATTTTTTAATTTGATAGAAATTTTTTGTTAATTTTATCATTGTATTTTATTATTTTTTTTAATTTAAAAATAAACATAAGGTATCACAAGTTTCGAATTGGTTTGGTAATAAAAGAATTCGTTATAAGAAAAATATTGGTAAAGCACAAGAAGAAGCAAATTTATATGCAGCAAAGAAAGCAGCTGGTGCATCACCATACTCAATGGCTGGTCCACCAAGTGGTACAACAACACCGATGATGTCACCAGCACCACCACAAGATTCAATGGGCGGTTATTCATTAGGTTCTGGTGGTTATGATCCACAACAACCATATGATGGTAGTATGGGATATGACCCAACTATGCATCAGGATTTGAGCCCTTGAGGACGGTACTTTGATAAATTTTAAAACTTAAAAAAAAAAAATAAAAATCAACAAAATAAATATATAAACAATTTAATGCTATATTCTTATTCATATTATTAATATAATTAATTAATTAATTATACATACATACTTATATTTCCAACAAAATTATTAAATAATAAGAAATAAAATGAAAATGAAGAACAAAATAAAAAGAAAATAATAAATTTTAGTTGAAATAAAAAACTAAAATTAAGTAAAATTTAATTTAAAAAGAAAAAGAGATAAACACAAAACCCAGTAAATTATATCGAGATTTTTTATTTTGTATTAAATATGCAATGTATTATTAGTTAAACAGATGCACATGTGTGGATTTGGAATTGATATATAAAATTAATTAGTAATATACATACTCGTATGTAAAATTGTTGACTTTCAAAAATTTACAAATTTAAATTTTGTATACAAACAAGTTTTTGTTTATTTAAGACATTAAACGGTTTCTTTTTTTTTTTTTAAATTTATTAATGAAACAATTTTTTTAATAAACATTTCGCAATCAGATATTATTTCTAAATTCAAATATAATATTTTACTTAATTTTCATTTCAAATTTCGTAAATAATATTTCAAAGGAATTTAAAAAGATAAAAAAATAAAAAAAAAAAAAGTTCCTAGCGCACAACAAGAAGAAACAAATAAAAAAATCTTAAAAGAAATTTAAAAAAAAAAAAAAGAATGGGAAATTCCATAATTTCACAACAATTCACAAAGTACACATACCTAATTAATAAACAAGAAAACTTAAAGTGAAACTAATTAATACGAAAATATATTGTATGTATAACGCCAATAAGTAAAAAGATGTATACTTAATCTATTTATATACTTTATACATCATTTTCATTCATTCAAATTAAAACAAACAAAAATAAAAAAATAAAAATCATATATTTAATTACAAATTTTATGGTGTTTTTGTTTTTCTCTTAAAATAAAAAATATATTTAAAAGAAAATTTAATAAATTACGAAATCCAATGTATAACGATATGACATAAGAAAAGAAAAAAAAATTTTTTTAAAAATTTTTATGAATTAAAAAAAAATTAAATAAACGATAAAAATGCAAAAAAAAAGTATCAAAATTTTTTAAAGTATTGTTTTTAGAACACATATAAATTTTACATTTTATTTTGTTCTCTAAATTTATTTTAAATATTCACGGTTTATTACTGAATTTACACAATATAAAAAATTCACATTACAAAGTGAATTTAGCTCTCAATAAATTTTAGTTGAACAAAATTCTTAAAACATGAATTCTAATAACGCAACATGAATTTGTTTAATATTTTAATTAAATATGTATTAAACGTTTTTTAGAACAATTGTTTTATTTTTATGATAAATCGTGAATACATATACATATGTTCGATAATATCGTTTCAGTATTGATTATTTAAAAAAATTGATTTTGTCTAAATATGTATACCAAAAAAGATTAAAAAATAACTTACAAACAAAAAATCATTTAAAAGGCTATACTTCTTGTTTCTCTTTCAGTTAACAAATTTTATAATTTTTTTTTATTTTTTTATTGCTTTTAATTTCGTGTTGTGATTTTGAAAATAAATTAAATAGAATAAGATTAAATATCAAAATTATAATATGATGTGAAATAATACACGTATGTATATCCAAAAGCAAAATTGTATACGATATAAAAAAACAAATACATAAAAATTTAAAAAGAAATTTTTTTGTGTTTTAAATTTAAATGATGAAATATAAAAGAAAAAAAAATTTATAATAGAATTTATAAATAAAACCATTTTTTAAGAAATTTATTTTGGAAAAATTATCAAATAATATAAAATGATATATTAATTAATATTAAACTAGAAATTTTCATAATTTCTTGTATTTTGTTTTATTTTCATAAAATTAAATTAAAATTGTGTTCATTAAAATATTGTATTTTGCTTATATTGATATGTTTAATAATGTAATGAAAATAATAAGTGAAAAAATTTTTAAATTAAATTTAAAAAAAAAGCAAAAAAAACAATTAATAGGAAAGTATGAAATCTTAAATACGTAATTGACTTTTAAGTCTTTTTCTAATATACATATACATATAATCTTATATATTTACATATATATACCTTTAAAATACAATTTAAAATATTTAATTTTAAATTATTTACCATTTTATTAAATTTATAGGAAAAAAATTCAACTTAAAAAAAAAATACGCATTTAGATAATAATGATAGCTATAAAATTATTATCTTTTTTTCTTGGAAACTTTTCTTCAATAGTAACATTTCAATTAATGAAAATTATGGTGAATATGTAATTTACATATATATATATTTTTTTTTTGAAATCTTAACATACGTTCATACGAAATACATTTTTCTTTATCTTTTATATTAAACTACATATTTATCTAAAATAAAATCACTATGTATATTTAATATACGATTAATAATTTTCTTTACTTCATTCTAATTACAACTAAATAATTAATAAATCATTAAAAGCAAAATATTTTTAACATTTTATGAGAACAAAACACATTTACATTATGTATACATAATAAACATTTTTCAAATACAAAAGAGAATGTTTATAAATTCCATAATTGAAAACTAATGTATACCTACTTGTATACCTTACAAAAGAAAAAAAGAAAAATTGTATAAATAAAATAACAACAAATATAGGGAAACATTATGCATATACACGTACAATAAATTTCTGTATAACGATTTTTTAAATTGTTATATTTTGGGTAATCGTGTAAACAATTATACGATGCATAGTTAATTCAAATGAAAATGTATACTTAGGTCCGTTTGTTCACAATACATATCTGAACATACGATCCATATTTAAAAAATAAATAATTAATTGTTTACAATACGGAAAAATGTTTTTTTTTTTTTTACCCTTTAATAAAATGTAAAATCATTTAACAAAATGGCAATGATAATAAATCCTAATTATGTATGTATACAAATTTTATTTGATTTTATTTATTAAATTTCATTTTCCTTTTAATCAAAATATAATTGAAAATCAGAAATAAACAAAACAAACGTACAATTATTATATTAAAAAAAAAAAAAAAAAATGAAAACGAAATATAAAAATCATTACTTTATTTTAATTTAATTTAAAATTAAATATAGACAATTAAGGAAAAATACAAAAAAATTTAATGAAAAATTTAATCTAATTTCTATAAGGAAAATGAAAAACAAAAAAAAAAAAAGATGTATACGATATACTAATATGTATGTAAAGTAAATTAAATAAATTCTATATATAATATATATACGTGTTATATATAAAATTAAAATTATCTGTCATTTGTATAAAAAAAAAGTAATAAGAAAAAAAAAAGGAACAAATAAAAACAAAATATTTTAAATAGAAAAATTTAATTCTTATTAAATAGATTGAATACGAAAAATTAAACTTGAACAAAAAAAATATATATATTAAAAAATACAATAATTTTATGAGGATCGAAACATTTGAAATAACGAATTAATAAAACAAAAAAGGAACATACAAAACTGAATTATACGATTACTTGCATAAGAAACAAAAAAATAATGAAAGCAAAATAAAAACAAAAAAAAAAAAAAAACTAAATAAAAAAGTGTGTGTAAATTATACTTATTATTAATAATAAAAATGCATATTATGTTTTTAATGTCTGAAACAAAAATAATATAATTAGTTTAAAATAATAAATTTTGAATAATTATTATACGATTTACAACTTTTAAGTATACTATTAATAATAATAATAATACTGAATACTGATAATAACAATTGCGATTACAATAATAACAGAATTGTTGCAATTTAATAACATAAAATTGATAAATGAAAAATAAAATTTAAAACATTTTAAAACACACAGAAAAATGAAATTACAAAATTACATATTAAAAACTAAACACAAAAAAAAAAAAAAAAACAACAACAACAAAATAAAAACCTACACAAAAATAATAAATAAAATTAATTGTCTGAATTAAAAAATAATAATAGTGAAACAGCAATAAATACAAAATAAACAGAAAAAAAAAAGGAAATTCTGTTAGAAATAAAGTGTTATACGTATATAATTATTATTGATAATAAAGAAAAAAAGCATATATTTAATTATGTAATTTTAATTAATCAATTAAATAATAAATACATAAAATTAGTTATTACTACTAAAAGCAAATATACAAATAAGAAATGGAAAAATTTAAAATATAAAATAAAATAAAATATGTGTACTTAAAATAAAATTAAAATAAAATAAATATTGCAATCGCAGAAGAAAAAAAAAAAAAGAAACAACAAAAATATTATGTATTAATTTAATTCCGTTCCTTATTTATTAAATTAAAACAATTTTTTTTTTTTTTTTAGATTTTGTCACTGTTGTTAATGCATAATACATTATCACTGGGCCTTGAATTTAATCGTTTTGTGATTAAGCAGTCTTTGTGTCATTTTCAACTGAATAAAATGCCAAGTAAAAGGCATTAAAAAATAATAAAATAAACACATTTCTTGTTTTCTATCGTGTTAAATAATTACATCAGTTATTGTTAAAAAGGAAAAAAAAAATGGAACCAATTCGAGGATACAACTTGTATAATACAAAATTATTTGCAATTAAAACTATGACATACCTAGAAAAGCATAAAATTTTCGAAGTTATATTGGTACGAATAATCAAGAATAATTATTTTTATTATTATCACGCACATTATCACGTATCTATAAATTAAATTTATATTTTACTATAATTTCTTTTTAGGAATTAATTTTAGAATTAAATCAACATCGTCCAATTGATGTTAGAAAATTTATTGCTGAAAATATAAAAAGAATTTCAAATAATGTAAAATATACAAGAACATTTATTTTAGCCCCATCAATTTTTGGTAAAAAAAAAAAAACAAGTTATTCTTCATTTACATCTCTTTTTCCTTGCAATAATTTTCCAATAACTATAAAATATTTTTCTTCAATTTTATTATCACCAGATACACAAAAACTGGCAAAATTATTCGAGAAAAAATTGAATATACCAGTGATTATGTGTACAAAAGTATGTTAAATTGCAACAAAAAAAAAAACAAAAACAATTTTTTTCTGATAAAAATTGTATTTTTAATTTTTTTAATTTATGTAACAGAATTCTGAAAATAATACCGAAAAAATGATGGAACAATTAAAAACAATTCTAGAAAAAAAGGATCTTGATAATAAACATCAAATTTATATAAGTATGATTTTTTTTTTTTTTTTTTTAGTTTTGTAAACTTTTTTAGAATTCAGTAAAAAATAACATATTTTCTTTTTCATAAAGATTTCCCAAAGAATTGTAAAGAATTAAAATATTTTCAACAAAATAATATTAAACCAACATCAATAATCGAAATTAAATATGATTTTCAAATACCATTTAAAACACAACAAATGTACACAGAAGAAAATGAAAAACAATCATATTTAAATGATTTTAATGCAATTAAAGAATTTTACGAGAATATTTATTATACAATTTATTTTGGTTCAAAACAATCATTATCGAAAAATTCACACAAATTTAAAGAAACATTTAAAGAAATTTTTTATGAAATAATAAATTTAATTCGTCATAAAAAACCATCAAAAACAGCATATGCATTTCAAAATTTACGTTATCGTGTAATAATATTTGGTAGAAGAGGATCTGGACGTAAAACTCAAGCTTTATCTTTGGCAAAACGTTTTAATTTAGTGTATAGTAAGTTTTGTAATTTGAACTAAGAGATTAAAATTGATTGTGATACCGTGCTTACCATTAGAATTCCTTTTTCATAAATTTTCTTTTAAGTTGATGTTGAAATTTTAATTTTACAAACTTTACAAAGTAATGGAATATTTGCGGAATTATTAAATTTAAATAATAATTTCGATTACATTCCAACTCATATTTTAATTGGAATTATTTATAAAAGAATTTCACAACAAGATTGTTTAGCAAATGGTTGGGTAATCGTTAATTTTCCTCATACGAAAAATGAATTCGAATTAATGATGAAGTTTGCTTGTCCTCCAAACAAGTAAGAATTTTTTTTTTTTTTTTTTGAAGTTGTAAAAGTTTGAAAAATTTTTTAAACTCTGAAAATGTTTAAAGGATCATTATTCTTCATACTCAAGAAAGAGTTTGTTTAAATAGATTAATGAAGCGATGGAAAAATATGGATTGTAAATGTGGAAGAGGTGATTGCTGTACATTATGCAGAAAAGATAAAGACCGAATTGTCTACGTTAAGGAAGAGGTAAGTTTACATGTTTTTTAAAAGAAATATTGTTGAAGTATTTAATGATTTTCTTTTATTTTGTTTTGATTACAACGCTCCTTAAATAAAATGTCTTTTTTTTTTTTTTTAATTTTGTATACTATATTCCAGAGTATTAAATTTACATGTATGCTATATTTCTTGCTGGCCACCATTGGCACTTATCATTTTGACTATTATTTCCATTACTAGCAGCCTGTTCTGTTTGACCATTAAGAGTTATCGTAGAAGCGTTTGCATTTTGATTTGAGACCGTGTAAATAATTTGATTTGTTCCTGGTACTTGTACAGTTGATACAATCGGAGTAGCAGTTATTAATGACCCAACTGGCGGTATTGTGATCGTTTGTGATGATGAGGAACCAGCTACAATTGGTGTTGTCACTGTCGCAGTTTGAAGTTGCCTTGTCTGATGTGTTTGTTGTGTCGGTTGATGATTTTGTTGGTGCTGTTGATGACTATGATTATGTTGTTGCTGTTGTTGTTGCTGCTGCTGACTTGATGACGATTGAACAGCTGTTTGTATCACAGTCGGTGCTGTCGATACAACTGATGTTGGAGCACTACTATAAAACGGATTAAAAGATGATGTCTCTCGCAGTTGACCGATTTTCCCATAGTAAATTACATCATTTACAAGCTTTTCAGCAATAGCCTTTTGTCGTTGATCCATATGTCGCAAATCAATTGCAATCCTTTTTCCAATTAAATCAAACTGATCCTCATCTTTGGCTGGAGAATTTTTTGCTTCATTAATTGCTTGTTGTGCTAAATTAATTAAATCACTTTTTCGTATTTTATTCTTATTATGATTGTGAACAATTAATTTTCGTTTCTTTGCTGTTGACGCAGGTGCTGCTGTTACATTATTTAAATTTTGTTCAGAAATTAAAATTGTTTTAGGTGTAGTCTTCAATGGAGTTGTTACTATGGGCATTGTTGTTGTTTTGGTCGTTGCTTTATTATTTTGAATTGCAGGAATTTTTTGAATAGTTTTTGTAGAAATTGTGGCTGGATTAATTGTTATAATTTGTGGTGTATCAACTTTCTGAAATCATTCAAACAAGAAAAAATTTAATAATATAGTTCTATTTTAATTGTGTATAATAACTGTTTATTTACCAATGTTTCTATGACGGTCTGCATTCCATTTTTATCTAAACCAATTTCATCTTTTATTTTAGTTGTGTTAGCTTTCTCAATTACGCTTTTAACATCATCTTTTATTTCGAAATTTAAAACTTCTGTTACATTACGACTACGACGTTGTTGATTACGATGAGCTCCATTATTTTTTGTTAATTTATTTGTATTCATTGTTACTTGTTTAAAATTTACAATTTGTGGTTTTATTGAATTTTTTATATTTGTGGTAACAATAGGAGTTGTCTTAATTGTTACTGTTGATGCGACTGTCGCTGCAGCTGTTGCTGCTGTTACTGATCCTGATGTTGTTGGTGTCGTTGTCGTTGTTGATGTAGCCTTTTCACAAAGTTTTTTAATTTCAAGTTTTTTTTGTTTAGTTGCTTTTATTATTGCTGGTACTACAATTGTTTTTCCAGTAGTTTTCACTGTTGTACCATTCGTTGTAATATCATTTAAATTTTGTGCTTCAGATGATACTACATTATCTGTTGTTGATGTAGTATTTTCATTTTCTGTTACTTTACATGGTATAGCCCATTGTACTAATCTTTTACCACTTGCAGTCATCATATATGGAGCAAAATGTGCTTCACAAACACGTAAATTTGATGTATTACGATGATTTGTTAAATCTTTTCGATCAAGTAATTCCAGCCATAATTTAGCTCTGTATAATAAGGAAAATTGATTTAAAAAATTTTTTTTTTATTATTATTATTATTTCATAAAGATTATTTGTTATATTGACTTTACAAATGTATACAATACTGAAGGTATCCTTTTATTTAAAATTTTTAAATTCTAAACATTCAGAAAATTCGTTATAATTATACATTCCAATTACGAAAACAAGAGATAATTGATACAGAATAATGCGGGTACAGGATTTGAATAGATCAAATTTTTATTATTTAAAAATATTTTTTGTTGTTTTTTTTTATTTTTAAAAAAAATTAATTCGGGTATTTGAATAATTTTTCTTTGGAAAATGATCGTTTTTCTGTTAAAATTTAAAAAATAAATGTATTTTGAATAAAATCGAGATTTTCCTTTAAAAATTTGAATGTGAGATAAATTTGATTTAATTGATTGCTTGTATTAGAGGGATGTTACATTTTTTTTTTTTTATTATAAATTCATATATGCACATGTATTCCAAGCATACATAGAAAATATAAATTTTGAAAAATATGTGGAAATTATTCGTATATATGCATGTGTTTTCCGCACACAAACATAAAAGCACAACACAGTGTAAATGTGTGGTATACATGAAAATACCATTGAATATCCAAATCAAATACAAAATAATAATCTAAAAACAATACACAATGACAACTGACAGTACATACATATATTATTATAAACATTTATAGATAAGCTTTTTTTTTGTGCTGTCGAGGCAAAAAAAATTATTTTGTTGACCATATATATACATAGTTATTGGACATTCATAAATTCATGTATTTTCGATATGTTACAGGGATATAGTATATAGAAATGCATTTAAAAAGTGGTCAAATAAAAGAAATTTCATTTAGTGGAGTACACATAATTTTTGTGGGCACTGTGTGTCATATTCTTGTGTAGTGTGTGTGTGTAAGTATAATGTACATGTTGTTGGTATAGGTATACATCGCAATAGGTAGCACAATAAGTAAACAATGGTACGGCTACAGGCATCATAACAATAACAAAATACATAAATTTTTAATATTCTTGTATTAATTTTATTTTTGTTATTTTTGTAAATACTCAATTAAAAACAAAATAATTAAATTAATTAAAAATAAAAAAAAAATAATTAAAATAAAATTCTTACCCTTCAATATCAGATGGTAAGCTAAATTTTCTTGTATTCTTTCGATTACATGATTTAACAATACATTGTTTACGTTCAAAGGATACTTTTTGTGTATTATACATTTTTTGTTTTTTGTTTTTTAAATTCTTTTTAATTATTGTATATAATGTAAATTTTTTATTTTTTTAAAAATTTTCTTTTTTCGTGTGTGTAAAATGCAAAAATTTGTAATTGAATGAAAAAGAATCAAATACACACGGTATAATAAGAAATAATAAAAAAAAAAAATTTTTTTTTTTTATTTCCAAAGAACACCAATAATAATTTGGACAATTTTTTTTTATTGTATGTAAAAAAAAAAAAAAAATTTTTCTTGTTTTTATTATATATATATGTACTTTTAAAATATTTGATTTACACTTTACATTTAAAAAAGCAAAATTATTATTTTATATGTAAAAAAGAGAAAATATTTATAAATACTCGACGACCGACATTACACAATGGCAGCGATAAACTATATAAAAATTCATATAATTATATATACATACATATATTAGATTTCTGGTTTGAAAGTGTGTTTTATACATATATGCGAATGGATGTATATATGCATGTATATATATTAAAAATGATATGTGGATGGCTGGTGTTGGTGGTGAATGTGTTTGTATATATATGGTTGAGAGAGCTCGAAAAAATTTAAATTTATAACAAAAACGCACAATACACACTTAAAATTTAATTGCTTATGACTAAGTGTAAGTATATAAGTATAGATGAATTAAAATGTACAGTCAATCTAATAAGTATGAAACAAAAAAAAAAATTTTATACATATAATTTATAGATGAACAATTGAATATCATTTAAATTTTAAAATGTACACGTATGGAATATCGGGTACTGGCCACTGGGATATTTGATGGATACGAAAGCTATATACATACTCGTCTCGTATAAATCCATAAAGAAAAAAAGAAATGTCACATATACTTTTGTATGCTGCTAAATTTAATGTATGAGTGTGCGTTCAATTCGATTACGATTACAATAAAATACAAATCAGTGAGCGAGAGTGTGGTGAAATGTTTGAAAATTTGAGAGCAAATAGAGAGTATTATGGTTTATTTTATATTTTATATTAAATTTCTAAATTTACCAAACCAAACACATATATATGTATGTAAGTATATTCATTTGTTATTTACATATATGTATGTATATGGTGCTATCACTGTGCAAAATTCAAACAATTAAGTTCTTATTTATGGTGATTGCGCATTTCTATATACAGTATATACACACACATTAAAATTCTAAAAAACAATAGTGAATAATTGAGAGTATATTTACTATTTAGAAAGCATACCAATATTGTATATGTGTTGTACATTTGCTGTATATAATTGGCTAAATGGTCTATATGGATGTTCATTGTTCTTGTGCATACATATATTGTCAATTTTCAAAATATATTCATGTATGTACGTATTTAAGTGAAGTGCATTGCACTTTTGCATCATCTAAAAAAACCGTTTACATACATACGTGTGTATTTACAATTACATTTCAGATTCAGATCTAGATTTCAGATCTCTTAATTCAAAATTCCTATTATTAAAAAATGTTAAGTTAACATTTATTTACTGCTTTTTAATTCTAATCCAAATGGCCTAAGTGTTATTTTTAATTATCACCAATTTTTTTGTTTTTATGTTAAAAATAACATGTACCTATGATTTATAAAAAAAATAAAGCTTATGAACTTTATTTTTGCTCTTAAACTAGAATTGCAAAAATGACCAATGCAATGACCACATAATATATGTATCTAACTATAATAATACATACATATGTAGTTAAAACAATAAGATAAAATAACATAACTTAGTTATATGGATACGTTCAAACAATTATAATTTTATATTTAAAATTGCACTTCAATAATAATAATATACATCGCAACGCAAGACGTTCATACACGCACACAAGAATACATAAAAGTGTACAATTATTATAATTCTTATATCCATACATCCACATATCGAACATATACAAAAAATTGAAAAAAAAATGTAAAAATTAATAAAATATAAAAATAAACAACTCGATTTAGATTTATGTATGTGAATACAACAAATATCTATATATAGATACGTCTCATATACATATTTACTCGTAATAAAATTTCATTGTGTATTGCATGGGACTTAAATGTTTACACAGCTTAATGGTGTAAATGTTTAAAACCCAAATCCCAATGCAAGACTGAAGACTCAGTGCTAACTAAAAGATATGTACGAGATAACGAACGACCTCAAAATTCATGACACCAAACAAATCCAAATAACGTCTTCAACTTTACAGTCTTACTATTTATCATATATCATATTTAAATAAAAAATTTGAAATTTAACTGCTAACGTTTATATATTTAAAGTTTGAATGTTGGTATTTCCGTTAGTTTAGATGCAAATTTTTAAATAACTGGTTCGAGTTGATTTGAGTTGTGAATTGTGAGATATGTATATGTTGATGAAACTAAAATAAATAAAAATTTAAAATATTGAGTCTGAGTCTTGAGTCTTTCATTTGAATTTGGCTTTAATTGTTTTGTTTATACATTATAAAATACGGCATATATATATATTATCAGTACACTAACACATTGTTAGAAGCTAGAATATGCGAGAGAAATGTATTTGACTTTCACCTCAATAGTGCTTTTTTTCTTGTGGTGAAAATCTGTTTGAATTCAAAACTTACATTCTCTAGAAATTTTAATTTTTAAGGCCGTTACAAAATAAAAAGGAAAAAAAAAGAAAAAAGACAAAATTTAATTCAAATTATTTTAATATAATTTTTAACTTTTTTTTTTCACATTTTATATGATTTGTTTACAGATGAAATTTTTTGATGAAAATAAATTTCAAATATATGAATATTTATCAAAATTCAATGAAACAATACATATAGATGGTAATCATCGTTATGAAACTGTAAAAAATTCAATATGGTCGAAAATTTTGATGATACAAAATGATTTTGGATTGAATAAAAAAATTGAATAAAAATTATTAAAATAAATCTATACTCTATCTTCTAATTACATACAATTAATGCCTTATGAGAAGTTTCACTTTACATCTTTGAATATTTAAAAAATGCATCTAATGTCGTACGAAAAATTTAAAAATAATGCTAATACTGCTCGTGAAACACTCTAATTAGAAATCATGAAGAAATAAAAAAGATTTGTAATAAGGCCCTAATTCCATACACTTAGTTAACAGAGTATAGTATTTGAATAAAATTTAAATCAAGTATACTATAAAATGATATCTATTTTGCATATTATATTTATTTTATAAATATTAAAATTTATAATAAATAAAATTCAAATAAAATAAAATTCAATTAAAAATAATTTTATTTACTCATACATTTAACAATACATTTTATGATACTTTTCATTTATACGGGCATAAATCGATTATTTTTCATGGCAAAAAAAAAAAAATGTAAATAAAATACAAAAAAAAAAAATACAAAATTATAAATAAAAAATACACAAGTTACTTCATATTTATTATAACATTTAATTTTGATTTAACTTTTATGTTCATAATTTTCAAGTCCTTGTTTTTTATTTTATTTATTACAATTACAAACAAAAATTAACAAAAAAATAAAACAAAAAAACAAACAAAAATATATTTTTGTATGCTATGTACTTGTATTCATATTTTTCCAACAATTTAATGAAAATTTTCCACAAGAATAAATTTTCTATAGCTAGATAACTGTGCGCAATAAATATGATCCTTTTTATCGTCATCATCATCATCATCATCATCTGTACCATACAACATCCTATTCATCATCATCATTTATTTTACATAGTACTATATATTATTGAATTTAATTCCTCTACATATATCCTTTTTTTTTATGTTTCATTTTATCCATTTTTTTTTTGTTCTTTAAAAATTTCATTCTTTATTTCTATACGTTCATATAAAAATTTTTTTACGTATGTTTGTAAACCATTTTATTTTATTTTATTTTAATCACCGTAGTATATACATGCTTTTTGATTTTTTTGTTTTTCCTCGTTTATATACGATTTTTTCAGTTTTTCCTCTCTTTTTTTTTTGTTTTTAAATTTTATTTTTGTTTTTTTTTTTTTTTTCTATTTATTATACTTTCCATTGAAAAATTTTCAACCGTCATTAACCGCCGCCGCTAGCAAATTGAAAGATAACAAGCTCTCGCTAATTAATAGTCATGAATTTTTTTTTTTTTTTTTTTTTTAAATTTTTATTCATACTTGTATGGATTTTTTTTTTTATATTTTTCATTTCAAAATGATTCATTTTCAATAGGAAGATTCTACCGCATATATACACGTATATCACATGAAATATATATATATATAAAAAAAAAAAAAATTTATACACAAGGATATACTATATAACGCATTTAAAATAAACAAGTAAAAAAAAATGTTATAAAATACAAAATTGTTATCAATTTTTTTTTTTTTTTTTGATTTTTTTTCTCATTTAATCAGTTTGTTTTTTTTTTTTTAAATAGTGAAAAAAAAAAAATTTTTTTTTAAAAAGTTTATAATGGCATAATAGAAGAGAAGAAATGCAAATGAATGGAAAAATAGGATCAGGATCATCATCATCGTTATCATCGTTATCATTGCATGTATAGTATATATATTTATAATTTAAATTGAAAGATATCAATAAGAGAATGAGAGATGTAAATCATGAAAATTTGTTCTACATAAGTAAACAATAATTTTCTTTTTATTTTTTTTTTTTTTTTGATTTTTTTTTTTTTTTTTTTAAATTTATTATTCAAATAAAACAGTTATAGGTCGCGATTCATCAGTTAACGATGTAGATAGATACATTATAAACATTGCAATCATAGTAATAAAAATGATAATAAAGTGGTAGTATACAGTATATTAAATAGAAGTAATAATAAAAAATCTAAAGGCCGGAAAATCAGAGTTTTTCTTCTGAATTTGTTTTTTATTAATTGAACGATGGATTTTTTTATATTTTTTATTATTATATTATTATGTACATGTTGTTATGCCTTTTATTCTTTTCATTTATTTTTGAAATGGTTTGAATTTTAAAAAGCAAAAAAAAAAAAATAATAATGTACGTATGAAAAACATAAAATATAAAATGAATATGAATATGTATAGAAAAAGGAAAATTTTGTAAAGAAAATGTATATTGTAAATAATATGATGAGATAGATAGAAAATGAAAAAAACCACAAACAACTTGAAATTCTACTTTTGTTGTTATTGTTGTTGTAATCATTAAAACGCATCAGTGGTTTTTCATTTTTCTCTTTTACTTTTTGAGATGATATTTACGGAATCATCAAACAATATACATAGTACGACATATACATACACAAAAGTGTATAGAATTTGAATTGAAAGTATATCTTACATGCATGTACGTACATATCCATAACTCTATATACATATACTCTGTATGGGATTCATTTAACAATTATTCATATCCATTTATAAATACAGGATCATAGAAAAAATAAAATAAAATAAATAAATAAATTTGATATAATGTAAAAATTTTCAAAAGTCATAAAGTGTTTTTCGGTTGGATAAATATTTCATTTAAAAAAAAAAAAAATTCATTATTTCTTTTCATATACGCATAAATAAATTTTAATTACATAAATTCAATATATGTATGCCTGGTATAATCGAAGCGTAATAAAATAATATTTATTAATTTTTTTTTTTTTTTTTTTTGAAATTTATTGAAAAGAATAATTAAATTGTTTATTTATTCGAAAAAATAAATTTCTAACGAAAAGTAAAAAAAAAAAAAAAATAAATTAAATAAATTTTTAGTTATCCTGTTATGCTGCTATATAGTTTATTTGTTCAGTAATAAAACAGAAGTGCAACGATCTTACTTTTGAACAGACGAATAGACTCCTATTAATAGCACCTATTAATTTGATATCCGCTTTTTCTTCTTTTTTTTCGGGATATGAGTAATATTTCCACAATGTATTAGTCTGAGAGCTTTCCAAAAATATTTTTCCGAAAGGTATCTCAATTAAAAGGATACTTTTCAAATTAGGTCGATTTTTTTTTTTTAAATAATAAAATCGTTATAAATTCATAAAAATTTAAAAAAACAAATTCATAAATGTACAATAACTTCTTCAGTATTCTTGGGAAAAACAAAAAGATTTTCAAATTTGAATTAATTATTTGAATTGAAAAATCATTGAATATGTAAATATATGTAAAATAAACAAGCTATATATTGAAATTCAATTTTCAGTGTCTGTCTAGAGAAATTTTCTCTGTTTGTGAAAATGGATATGTATGGAAGATTCAAAATCTACAATATTCTGTCCTTAGAATTTAATTTAAAAAAAATAAATAAAAATAAAATGATACACAGAATGATTTATATGTTCTATATCTACATTTTGATTGAATAAGGAAAATTATATCCTGTATACCTACTTGAAATCATAATTTTATAAATCTTTGTTCATTTTAAAGGGGTGGCTATTTTCATATTTAACCATAATGACTGATATATGTATATACCAATCATTATAGTATGTATTCTTGTATATGTATATACATAGATCATTATAGTCCTTTTTTTTTGTATACATACTAAATGGGGATATATTTTTCATTGAAAATTCTTCATATCTGTAAATACATATTTATAATAATGGCGAATGAATAGTATACGTACATAATATTTATTCATAGACGCATATAATGTCCTTAATGTACATATGTATGTATATAATATGCATGTGTACAATTCGTTTATGTTAAGATACTGTGTAGATAGAAAATTATGTATAAAATTCAGTTTTTACATTGCTGTTAGTTCATTTTATATCCCCCCAAAAACAGTACGTATAATCACTAACTATGTTGTCCTTTTGAAAAAAAAAAATATATATATATTTTAGCTCGCTCTTTCATATTAACGTATACCAGATAGGATTCAATGATATCATTTTAACAAGGATTATCATGGGGAAAGTATGATGGCTTACACATAAACTTGTATTATACGTGTATACATATAAAATAATATGTACAAAATGATGATGAATAAAAAAAAAAATGTACAGCATATATACAAGATAATTATTCAAAAAAAAAAAAAAGGATATGAAATGGATACGTTTATTAGTAGGATGAATGGATGAATGCAATACAATTTAAATGAATGTATCATATATACACACACACACACACACGAATGTACAATATATGATGAGAGACGTATAGTGATAAAAATTTATTTATTCATAAATTACTGAATGTACATTTTATGGAAAAAAAAAATAAAATCCGTTTTTATATGTACATATTTTACGTTTTCTTTTTCCACTTAATAAAGAAAAAAAAAAAAAAAGAAAATTTTTTTTAAAAGAATAAAAAAAGCGAACCAAAAACAAATCTGTTGGTTTATATAGAGATTTTTATAATCATTTTCAGGTGATGGCCTTTTCATGTGCATGCATAATTATATTTAAATTTACATTTTTTTCTTCTTCGTTGATTATGTTAGATTTTTTCGTTATTTTTTTTTTTTTTTCTATTTTATATTAATTTGATATCTTTATTTATATTTTTTAAGCATTTTATCATTCATATCATACTGTATGTACGTACATATATGTAAGATATATTTACCTATTTGATATACTTGATGTAAAATTGAAAGGAGTTCTTTTTATAATTGTATATGCATATTCTTACATGATTTATACACGAATTATAAGTGTAAATACGTACAAATGGTAAGAATATGTAATATGAATGTGATATACATGTACATATGTATGTATGTACAAATTTTTATTTTATTCTAGAAAATTGATGTCTTTGCATTTGCTAAAAAAAAATTTTACAGAACTCAGACAAATTTTCAAGACTATATATAGAACCAGTAAAAAGTTTTGAACCACATATTTAAGGCTAAATTACCGGATCTTGTAATATCTAGATTTGAAAACCCAATTTTTCTATGTTTAACTAACTGATACAATTCTTCTTCTTTCTGACGCAACAGCTCAATGTGAGCCTGGGCCTAATCATCAATTACGATGATTTTTTTTCAGGATACAATTAAGTCGTTTTATTTGAAAAAAAGGTAAAATTCAATTTTTTAAGTTCTGAGATATTTTAAATTTCCCATTTGTATTCCCTACTAAACTGAACTCAAAAATAACATTTAAATTGCTATAAAATCTGTAGTTCGTTATATTTTCTAATAAATTTTTTTTTTTTTTTTTTGATATTAAGATTTATATACTTTCAAAGTGATTGGGCTTCTACCACTTTCAAATAAATGGCCTCAATTATTAGTATGTATACAGGTTTTATATGAGTTCAGATTCATATCGAGGGCATCAATCACAAGATAACAAAGCCAAGCACATCATCAACAGAATTTTCTAAGATATAAATGCAAACACATATGTGAATGTACATTTAGGAAATTTTTTTTTTTTTTTAAAAGGTTGCAATTATTTTGCACACCAGTGTACATCTCATATAGGTAAATAAAATTTAAGATTATTTTTTTTTTCCAACAAATGATTTTATTTAATTTAAATAATTATATTTTTCTAGATCTTATACAAAAATGTATTATATAGACACATTATAAAAAAAGAGGTTGTATGCAAAAACATTGGCCCATAATTTATTTTCCATGCTTTTTTTTTTTTTCTGTGAATTTTCTTCTTTTTTTTTTTTTGCCATTTCATTTTCATAGACTAGATTTTAAATGCAATATAGGAAAATAATTTTTTTTTCCATCTTTTTTATTTTTGTAGTGCATTTAAAAAATGAATTAATTTTTTTTTTTTTTTTTTGAAATATATGAAAAATTGTACATCATTTAGTTTGTTTGTATGCATATTTGACATATTATAAATGAATGGAGATCTACCTCTCCTTGTACACTAGTGTAATAATAAAAATGTGCATACTTTTGTTTTTTCTTCGTTACTCACTTATACGGTGTTTTTATTTTTCCTTATTTTTATCAGTTATTCTTTATATTATATTTATTGAAGAGGCAAACTTTTAATTATTTCAAAATTATAACGATAATTTTTTTTTTTTTTTTTTTTTGCTAAAGTATTATCACATATTAATGCATGTATGATTAAGAAGAACATTGGATGTACATACATACATACATGTGTACATAGAAGTGTATATGCACATTTTCTTCTGTGTTTTAATTGAATGAAGTATTATTTGTTTTTTGTTTTTTATCCTTAATGCAACTTTTTAATATAATTTTATTAAAATATATAAATTTTATATAAATGAAAAAAAAAATTTAGTTACTATGCTCGTTTATTACTTGAACATTTTTAATTTTAATTAATGCAAAAAAAATAAATAAAAAATAAAATAAAATATGTAAAATGAAAAGAATTATCATATAACATTGTAGATAAAAGCAGGTTGGTAGTGATGCACGTATGGTGTCTTAGAGTAAGGTCCTGGTGTGATATCGCAATGGGCCTTTTTGCTCTAAGTGTGCTTGCTGGGGATTTGACGAGCGACCACCTCTACCTACCTACCTACCTACCTAAAAGCCACCAAATGAATCTATCTTGTAATTCAAAGAATTTCTAGTAAGAAATGTTTCCATGCACTTTTTTCCCAACCATTTTATATCTCATCTTTTCTGAGATATGATGGATTGTAAATTTTCGAATTCACGTAAAGTATATAACACCATGTAATTGATGTAATCTCTTTAAAAAAACTCTGCTCTGGAACATCCTGTATAGAAGTTTGGGAAATTTCTTTTCTGTTTTGGAGAAAAGAAAAAAAAAACGTAAATTTGAATTTTCCAAGCTCTGAGGACAATCAAAAAGGACTCTTTTCCCATTACGAAAATGTTAAAAAAATTTCATAAGCTAAAAATCATTTAAATTTTTTTTTATTTTTTTACTTTTTATTGAATATTCGAATCTATGTATGTACTACTTGGTACTACCATTTAAAAAAACAGATTTTTTTAAATATTTTCTTTTATGTAAACAAATGTAATAAACCCAAAAAAAAAAAAAAATTCATTTAAATCAGAAAATTTTCAATTCAATCTAAATTTTTATATAAATTTTAATCACTTAAATTTTCTTTCTCATACAAATTTTCTTTTTTTTTTCCTTATAAAATTATCTAGAAAATAATTTTTCATTTATAATTTATATAAACTACAAAATCGTATTCTATTCATTTAATTCTTGAAAATATAAAAGCAAAAGAAAACAAAAAAACAACAATGTAAAATAATTCTAATTTTCAAATTTATTTATCTAAAAATAAATCAGATAATTTTCTTAAAAATCTAGATATGTATATAAATTACAATCGTATCAGCCAAAAGCCATGAGTTTTGCCGGACAGGGGAAAGGGATGCTAAAATACTTGATATGCCTTACTGTACACATATAGCCTTTGCATTTGTATAAATGAATTAAATTTCTAATCAAGTATTTTTGTATTCTCTATTATTATTATACAAAAATGATAAATAAAATTATTACAATAATTACAATGAAAAAAAAAAAAAAAGGTCGAGTTTTCTTTTTCTCAGTATTATAATACTGAGTGTATTTTTACAAACGCTATTGTATGTAAAGCATCAATATACACACATAATTCAATTCAATTATCAAGTGTTACACGTGCCAGTATAGATTTATATTATTGTAACAAATCCACCTACTTAATAGTGTACAGCATGAAATAACTGTGTAGTTTGTGTTTTTTTTTTTTTTTTTTTGTTGATTTTCAAAATATTTGTAATTTTTCGGTTTTCCCATTATCTCATCCTGTGTACTATACCGCATATACAGGACACAAACACACATAAAAAGATGTGTAAAAGAGGAAATAGATACCCACGTACGTGTATAGCCATATGAATTTTACTTTGTACACATACAAAATGTATATACAGATGAAAAATTTAGGATTCGTTTCTATTGAAATAAAAATAGAAAAAAAAAAATAGATTACACAATTGGCCACAAATTAGCCATAAACACTTTGTATGATGACATACAAGATAATTTAAAGGATATACAAAATTGTGATGTTACACTTTTGTGTAACATCAATAAAATAACTCATGCATATTTTTACATATACATGAGTCAATTAGAATTAATCAATCAATTAAATTAATTCGTATATTTTGATTATACATATACATATATAATCAAGTATTATGTAAACAAAATATTAAGAATATGAGCTTATTAACGTGCACTTGTTTGTCGTATCTCATATTTATGAAATGATCTAATACAGGAAATAATCTGATAAAATTTCTGTTTAAATTTATTAGATTAAAGGATATATGTAAAATTTTATACATTCTTATATGTTATCAGATATTTATTGTTGTATTTGTAATAAATTTACAATTACAATTCATAATTTGTATAAGATATTATCTGCGTATAATGATAGTTATTTAAAAAAAAAAAGGGGGAACTTATCCTGTAATTATGTCATCAATCCATACACATTGTATGATAATGTAATAAATTATATTAAACGATACATAAATACATGTACACATATAATAGAGAAAGGATATAACAAAAATTAGTCATTTGTGATCCTGGCAGAATATTTCGTTAGACCGAAATTTATGGAGAAATAAGCTTAAGAAGGCCAAGGAACATCAAATTTATGCGAGAGATAAGATCTTGTCACTTGTAGCCCTGCAAACTAGTTGAGTACTTCATTACATCGAAATTTGTGGAAGAACAAGCTTGAGGAGGCCAAGGTTCTGATGACGAACCGTAGAGCTATCAAAGAAGAAGATGAACACCAAATCTATGTGAGAGATAAGATCTAGTCACTTGTGGTGCTGGAAGAGGATTTCGTTAGATCAAAATTTATGCAGGAATAAGCTTGAGGAGGCCAAGGTTCTGATGATGAACTGTAGAGCTAGCTAAGAAGATAATGAACATCAAATTTGTATTAGAGATATTTCATTACATCGAATTTTATGGAGGAATAATCTTGAAAAGGTCTAAGTTTTGATGATGAACCGTAGAGCTACCAAAGAAGAAGATGAACATCAAATTGATCGTAAATCACAAAATTTTAACAGATTGCTTGAAATTTTTATGATACGAGTTAACGGGATTGAAAATTTTCCAAATTTTCTTTTTCAATGTCGTTTTTGATATTACATATTTCCTAATATTCGTCAGTTAATCATTTGTTTTTTAAATATTTTTATTCTAAAAAAATTTTTCATGTAAATATGTTGTATTAGTGAACATGAGATTTTCACTTTATTTTTTATTCTACCTCATTATTGTATATATACATTTGCTTAAGGCTAAAATGAAATTATAATAATAAAAAAAAGAAAAATTTAAACCACATGCATGTAAAATTTTTCAAATTTTTATAATAGGATAAAATTTGATGAAAGCATGTAGTTAGTATACATATATTATTTTGCGTGTATACATACATATACGTCTAGATGTTAAAAGCAAAATGTTTTAATCATATATTTACGTATATAGGAAAAATCAGAAAATCATAGGGGGAAATTTTCTTTTTCAATAATTTTTAATGAATAATATCAAAACAATTTGTCAAGTGACAAAAGAGATTTAAATTTATGGTTTTTTGATACACCATAATCATTTGTTTAATTTACTTGATCCCTTGCCTCTGTATCTATGTATGTATATATGTAGTATATATTTGTATGGAAACATTGTGAAAACAGAAATTTATGTGTGTATACACATTTTATATAGACTTTATATAAATTGTAGTCGCAATGTTCAATGGTATATTGTCGTATATTATGATGAACAATTGACATCGTTATTATGTTCTCTATTACATGATGATAATAATAAATTAGGGCGAGAATTATAAAATTGTAAACATTTGAAAGTTAATAGATTGTTAAGGAGTTATAAAATTTGATTGTATCCCAATTTTTATGTTATAAAATGTTATATAGTACTTTATAAAAGAGGGATATTAAAATCGTTTCAAGTGTTATGATCATACAACAATTTTGGACATATTGGATTTAAAAATTTTTTAATTGAAATGATTGTTTGCCTAACTAACGCAAGTATTCATATGCAAATTTTTGAATTAAAATTTTTAATAGGTATAAGAAATGATTTACAAGTGATAAAAATAAACAAATAAATAATATACCCTCTGGCAGGTGATTCTAAAAAATTTTCTGATTTTTACGTGATTTTTAACAATTTTTCAAAGTAAATCTGTTACATTTTTCCAACACAGTGAGTAGTAATACTGAAAAAATTTGTATACACCTGCAGTGCATGACATCATGTAATTGGCCGTACTTTTTGAATCATCTTATGTATATGTATCATGTTTACTGAAAAATAAAGCTAAGGTATAAGTTTTTCCAACAAGTCATTGTTCATAAATATCGATCAAGAAAATTCAGAGTTATCAAAGTTCGAAATTCAAAAAAACAGTAAATTTTTAATTCTTTGTATCTCAGAAGGGATATAGAACGATATTTTGCTTAAAACACTCTGAACTAGAAAAATGGGCCCATTTTGTCATCTTAATTCTGGGACACCTTGTGTATTTAATGTGCATGAAAAGGAAAAGGATGTTGCATTACAAAAATTTTCCTTTCTAATTTTCCTAAAGAAAAATTAACGTAATCAGAATGAAATGAAAAACATAAGAAGAGAAAAAATTCGTTATTTTTCCTTTTGTGCCCAACAACTTCCTTTTAAGTATACAACAACTTGCTAATAATTACCAAATAAAATAATTAAAACTCAAATTGTGTTATATCAATAAATTTAATTTTTTGTTATTTTTTATTTTTTCAACTCTATACAATTAATTTTTATATTTATATGTTTTTTTTTTTTTTTGGGCATTGTTATTGCACACAAAACTGAAGCACTATAAATGTAATTCTCATTTATGATTTACTATACATTGTTTTTATTTTGTTTACTTTGTTTATTTCTTTGTTTTGTAATTTTATCATTTACAATAATTAAATTAAAATTATCTTAATAATTTTAAAATTGTTTATTTACATGGAAAATATTTTATAATACAAATAAGAAAGAAATACAAGGATAAAATTGAATTAAAAACGCATATGTATCTCAAAAAAGAAAGAGGGGGAAAAAAACATTTGTTTTTTTTTTGTTTGCATTTTTAATTTAATAATAATTAAAAATTTTCCTTATAAAGGACATCCATGTACATAGCTAACATTACGGAATATTGCGGCTGCAGCGGCTGATGTTAGAAATGAGCAAGGATTTGGTGAAAATGATGATAATGATGTTGGGCAACATGCAGCCAATGATGCTGCTGTTTGATGATCACCAGATATTAATTCTTTTTCAATTGATGCTTGATGACGTAACTGTTCCAAACGTAATTGATTTTGTCGTTTCCATTTTGTTCTAAAATAATTTTTGAAAAAAAAAAAAACGATAAAATTTAAAAAAACAAAAATCGCCAATAAACAATTTTATTGAATTTAAAATGCATTTACCTTCTATTTTGATACCATGTCTTAACTTGAGTTTCAGATAAATTTAATGTATCGGCTACATCACTTCTATCAGCAACTGATAAATATTTTTGGCAACGGAATTTTCTTTCAAGATATGCTAATTGTGCATGTGTAAATGCTGTACGTCTTCTTCTTGGTTTACGTCCTGTTTTCGATAAAATCGTTTTTGTTTGATCTGATGATACTGATGATGTTGGTGTTGTTGTAATTGTTGTTGTTGCCGTTAATTGATGATGATTTTGTAAATTATCTAATGTAAAATGTTAATTAAAATTATTTGAATTTTTTTTTTTTTTAAATTTTACTAATTTTTTATTTCATACCATTTCGTAAATTTGATAAACCATAATCCGTAATATGATGTATAGAATGATAATTATGTATACTTGAATCTGGTGATGAACGATCTTCAATATCAATTTCTGTATTATCATCAGATATTTCTGATTCTAAATTTCGAAAAAAATAATAATAATATTAGGAAATATTGGAAAATTAAATATTGAAAAAATGTAGCCTGTAAAATGTTTAATAATTATTTTTCATAAATACAACAAGATATTTTGATTTTTAAAAATTTCGAATAATTAAGGCTACTTTCAAAAATGCATAACTGCATAT
Organism: Anthrax anthrax; assembly: GCA_963971155.1. NCBI lineage: Eukaryota > Metazoa > Arthropoda > Insecta > Diptera > Bombyliidae > Anthrax > Anthrax anthrax. Next base: position 3,353,314 of record OZ020123.1, read on the forward strand.
TTGATGCGATACTTAGCATATTATGATCTTAAGCTGAATATCACATCAAATAGACAGTGATGCGTTTTTGAAGATAGGTTAATTTTCCTTTGAAAGTAAAGAAAAATGAAAGAAAAACAAAAGATCTTGAAAATATCAAATACAAGAAAATGGGACGATTTTTCTCCTTGATCTAATAAAATAAAATAAAATAAAAAAACAAAAATAATGAAAATAATAAAATAAAAAATAAAAAAATAAATTAAATGGAAAAAAAAAAATAGTAAAAATAAAAATACAAAATTTTTCAACTTAAACAGGAACAACTTCCTGGAAACACAAGAATACATCACGAAAACAAAAATATATGGTTGGATTGTATTTATAAATGTGATCTTAATTAAGCTTTTCCATAAAATGCAGACAAAATGTTTGTATGTATATTTTGTACTTAAAACGCATAAATATTCAAATGTATGTATGTACACGTATGTATGTCTCACTTCCGATAACAATATGTGCATATGCCCTGCAGTACAAAATAACCGCATCATCATCATCATCATCATCGTTAACATTATCATATGTATGTACATTACATAACAAATACATGTGATGTGTGTACTTTTAACAATTTCGAAATAAAATCTAAAAGTTTAAACAATAAGAAACGGAAACAACTAAACTAACAAGAACAAAACAAAAAACAAAAAATGTGTTTTTCTACATTTCTTCTTTTCTTTTGTTTTAAGTTTCTCTTTCTTTTCATTTTATTCAATTATATTTGTGGTATTGTTGTGTATACTATTCCATTTTCCCTAAGAGAAAATTTTTTAAGAGGATCATCTTCATGTAGATTTTTGCTTATTTTTCTTTTTTTGTAATTTCATTTTTTTTTTTATTTATTGTTATTATTTTTAAATTATTTTTATATTCTATTCTTAGTAGTAAATTAAATAAATGAAAATAACGGTTTGTATACCATTGAAAGATGAAATAAGAATCTTCAGAAACTATTCCACTTTTAATTGCCGTATTGCAGAAATATACATATGCATTGTAAATATGTATAGTGAAAATAGGAAAGCGAATTTATTTGTATAAATGACTTAAAGGACCTTTTAAGATTGTTAAATTGTGTTAAAGTTATACTATATATCATTTGTGCCAATGTACACGTGTGTGTATGTGTATACATAACAAGGATAATGATGAAAATGATTTTTATCCACAATTATCATCTTAATCTTTTTGTTTGTCAACTTTTTGTACATACATATCCTTTTTTTTTTTTTAAATTCGTCTTAAGTCGTCCTCTTCATTCTTTTTTTTATTTTTTTTATATACAACTCTTATGTATTTGCGTCAATATTAAAAATTAAGATGTTTTTTTTTTATTTTTTTTATTTTATACATCACATAAATAAATTTCTATATATAATACATAAACACGTATACGGACAACATATCAACTTTGTACTATGTTATGTAATCCTGAATGCTAATAATATAAATATCATAATATATCGTTTGAACACACGGGTACATGTATTGCACAGTTGATGTGAAACCATGCGAAAAATGCCTTCTAGTAAAAATTATTCAAAAAGTCCTTTTGTTTTTTTCTGAATTTTATTTATTTTTTTTATGTTTTTGCTTTTATTCTGTTTTTCCGTTAATAACAATTATATTGTTGACTCCCGTCAATTATCCTATTTGATGTGTTATCCAGCAATTTGTCACGTTCATTTTCTTTCACAAACTCAAATTCATTTTAAATTCATATCCTTTATGGAGATGTACATATTGTTCGTTACATATGTTCTCTTATCATTTTCATATCAATTTTAAAGGCACATTTTGAATAAACAAATGTAACGTTTTTTTTTTATAATTTACTCAATTTTTCATATTTTAAAAGTATAATTTTCTTTTTGATTTAATTCGATTTGTTATAACTGACATTATTTGGTATATATCCTTTTTTTGGATTATTTTTTTATTTTTTTAAAATTTAAATCGTGTATATATTGGACAATGTAATGTGAAGAAAATTCGAATTTCATAGAATTTAAAATTTTATTCCATTTTCCATGAATTTAAAAAAAAAAGAATAAAAAATAAGTTATTGTGGGCCTTACCATTAATAACCGCTTACTAAGTCGTTGCTAAGGACTAATCTCATATAAAAATAGCTAAGACTAAGTGTTTACTAAACGATTATTGGTAAGGCCCATATTATGTTTAAAAACAAATGAAAATTATTGTGTGCAGGGAAAATCCACTGTATAATGTAAATATAAAATGAAAATTCAAAAAATAAAAAAAATAAAAACATTTTTAAAAAATCTTTTATAGTTTTTTTTTTTTACTATGATTATTATTTTTTTTTTCTAGAAATAAAGAAAATGGTGCGAAAATAACATTAAATTTTCATTTATAATTCAACAAAAAAACAAAAAAAAAAATAGAAAAAAATCTGCAGTTAAAATTGAATGCATAAATTTATAAACATATGTTAGGTACATTTAAGACTAATTACAAATTGTATTGTACACAAATGTATGTATGAATATTTATATATGTATGTATGTACACCAGTATTTATGTTTTTTATATATGCATGATCCTTATACGTAAAACGCTAAACAGAATAAATGGATGATATACGTCTCAAGTATAGGTACATTTTATAATATACCTACACACATGTATATACAAATTTGTTTGAAATCCTTTAGGGTGTTATTAATTAAGCAAAAATCTTTCTTTGCATTATAATATGGCAATATACATATGATATTAAATCGTATTTATCTTTTAACATTATATTACCATTATGCATTATTATATATGGTTTTATTATTATTATTAGATATATAAAATGTTAAGAAATTTTCATTTTTTATTTAATTGCAATTTGCTTTGAGCAAAACGTGCATTCGCTTATATTTATTTGTATATATATAACAATATGTGCATATATGAATATGATGATGATGATAAACGCATCATTGTACATAAAATATAAAAAGTATAAATTGTTTTTTTTTTTTTTTTTTTGAAGAAAAAAAAAAAGATTTTAATAATTATAACAACAAAAAAATAAAAATTTAAAGTAAGCTTTTTACATTTAAACTAAAAGTCCTTGATCTGAATAATATATACTTAAAATGCATCTTTCTATATAGTTTTTCTTCTATATTATACTAATTGTAGTAAAACTGAAAATAATGGGACTCATTATATTCACTAGTTCTATTATGAAAAATGAAAATGAAAGGATAAATGAGTTTATATACAAAATTTTTGCAGTATAACTAACGAAAAATAATTTAATAAAAAAAAAAAAAATTCACAATTTTCCCAGTATAACTGACGAAAGATAAAAATAATTTAGTAAAAAAATTTCTATTTTCTAAATTAGTGAGAACAACAAAAAAAAAATTTTTTTTTTTTAAGTATTTTCTAATTTTAGTTTTTCATTTTTGTTTATGTGATAAATTAGAAATCATTTTTAAAATCATTTAAATGAAATACACATGTATAAAAATTTTTCAAAAATGTAATTACATAAAAAAAATTTTTTTTTTTTTTTTTTAAATATCGCCAATTAGCAATATATGTCATCGTCAATTTATTTTTATATGTATAATTACAAAACATATACACACATGTGTGTACATATGTATGTAAATACCTCAATGTATAATGGGAAAAAAAATGTTTGCATCATCAAATTTAATAAAACTCTTAGATATAAATAGCATGTAAAGTATATCCTTTAAGTTAAATATTATATTTGTATTAAATTAAATCGAATAATGAGATATTTATCATAGTGTATACAATTTAAGGATTTTTTATCAGAATGTTTTGCATGTAATATCGTTTAGTACGTTTTAGTACGTTTTAGTCTTAGATTTGGGTGTATCTGTGTGTATTTAACGTATAAAATCATGAGCACTTCATGTGTACCATATACATATGTACATATGTATGACATACACACAGTGCATCCGTACATCATTTGATTTTTCGATAACTCATTAATTCGAGTAAATCATCCAAAATGTACGCTATTTAATAATACACTCGTAATATCTATTTGATGAATGAGAAAAATAAAAATAAAAAAAAAACACTTAAAGGATATATATACTCTTAAAAATAAAACACACATTCAAAACGGTATTAAATATAAATGGATGAAAAATAAAAAATAAAAAATAAAATCGTATTTTTCTACTAGAAAATCAATCTTCAAGAAACGCTCATCAATTTCCTACTGTGCAACTGATGAACTTCTATATGTATACGTATTAATTCATTCATATAATACACAAACGTAATTTGTATAATTTTCCACCTATACGTATACCATATACAATATGTGATAGTAGCAAGTACGTGAGACCTTATGTCGAATACTTATGTGTCCACTTGACTTTTTATACTTGCGTATATACATATATATTGAAATTTCATTTTTTCATCCCATTATCCTTATCCGCATCAATTATAGAAAAATCATCACATTATATTTCAATTATATTTTTATTGTGTACAAACATATGTACGTACTTGGTACCATACATACATATGTATCGTATATAGTACAGTGTGAGCATATCCTTTAACTATAATATGCTCCTTTACTATAGGCAAAAAGAAAAAAAATCATGATCGTAAATTGTACGATAATGTGCGCCCTCTTATTCGCAAAATATGTATACGTGTGTGTTATCCTTGCTTGAAATATGTATATGTTTACAATAGCCGAGCCAATATATACACACGTACATACAACTATTCTTGTAAAAAAAAATTTTTTTTTTCTATTCATGGGAAGATAACAATTTATTTGATTCAATGAATTCTTGTATTTTTTTTTTATTTATTGAAATTATTGTTAATCTCGTATTTGTTGTTTTTATAATAATAAACGATATGTGTGTATGTACATAAGTAAAAACGAGAAAAATAAAAGGAAGAAATAAAAAATGAATGAGCAAAAACAAAAGTCAAGAAAATATGTATGTACATACATTATATATTGAAAAATACAAATCGTTTTATAAAAGGGTTCCAATTTAAATTTTTTTCCATATGTGTGTACAAGGATACACGTTCATCAGAACTTTAGAAAAATTTCCACTATTTTTATTTTCATATTTATATTTATATCATATTTTCTTGTAAGAATGTTTTTTTTTTTTTTTTGTTCCACAATAAAATCAAGAGATATCCTGTCGATTGTCGATCACGTGTTTCCTTATATGCTTTACTCTGATTGAATTCTTCAAGTATATAAAAAACTCACGTGTCAACTTTAGAATTTTATAAGAATTACAATGACGATTGTGAATTGTGTACAGTGTTAAAAAAAAATTTTTTTTTCTTTTTTTTTCTTTTTTATAAATTTGATCTTTTAACATAAAATAATTTTTTAATATTGATTTTTATTTTTTTTATTTGTTATTGCTTAAGTGTGTATGAAAAAAAAAAATCAAAACATATATACAATAAATATTTTGTATTGTTATTCCTTGAAGTTCAATTAAAATAAATTGCTTTCATTTATTTAATAATAGTTTAAAAAATGATTAAAAACCGATATGTGAAATTTTATTCACATACGTATGGTTGGTTACGTGATATGTAAATGTTTCGATCTTTTTTTGTAAATCCTTTTGTATATCCTTTAAGTTATTATTCTAAATTCATTTTATTTTATTTTTTTATTTTTATTGAATTCTAAATTCCGATGATTAGGCTTTCATTTAGGATTTTTGCTTAATAATTTTCACATGTCACGAATGTTATGGGACTTTATACATTTTCAAAAATAACGTCTAATTTACTCTAAATAATTCAAATTTGTATCAGTTATTATCTGATATTATTAATAGTATTTTTAATCAGATTTTAATCAGATATGTACATACACTAATATGTAGACGTAATTACCTTGTGTCTTTATGTAGAAACACCGGGGAATTAGGGATACAATAAGCTTAACTTAGAAAGCTGCAGTGTCGAGGGGTCGAGACTACCAAACCTCATCTCATCCTTAGTGCTTAATAATAATGATGATCTACGTTTGTGTTACTTTATATGAAATTGATCCACTTTTGGTATTTTTGTTAAAATGACCTGTGTGTTCAATGAGCCTTACCAATAACCATTTACCAAGTCGTTAGTAAGGACTTAGTCTTAGATTTTTATATGAGATTAGTCCTTAGTAACAACTTAGTAAACGGTTATTGGTAAGGTTTAATATGTTTTATATATTTCAAATATTATTTTTCATTTTAACTAATTCAGTGTGAATTTTGGTTAAATATTTACAGGATCTCATTTGTAAGAAAATATTTAAATTTTGCTATAATTCAGAGTTCAAGGATACAAACGTTCATGTTTTGTTATATTCATGCACAAATGCACACAATAAGTGTGTTGTATGATATAGTACTCAACCTTTGATAATGCACAAACGCTTAATACGACAAATATCTATGTGCACTCAAACTTAAATATGCACTGATTTTATAATTTCTTCAAATTCAAAGCAAATTAAAAAAATTTTTATTTTTATTTTTTAAAACTAAATTAATAATAATAATAATAATGAATAATTAACACAAAACTGTTAATACATAATTAAAAGTTTTCATGTTTTAGAATTAATTAATCAATCATATAAGGAGATCCATTTGAAAATTGCATAAAAATGCAATGAATTAATTATTTATTATAATTTCAAATAGAAATTTACGTATCTGATATGGCTTTTATTCATTTTAAATTGGCAGAATGCATTTCACTTTTATATGTTATAATAAAATAGAAAACAAAAAAAAAAAAAATACAAGTGATTAATGTACACATGCACATCGCACATGTTTTTGAAGTATTTTTAGGTACTTCACATCACACATTGAAATGCATTAATTTGCATATGTATAGAACATATGGTTTTGATTTTATAAAAACATGAAAATATAATAATGAAAAACAAGAATTTGCTTTTTTTTTTTGTTTTTTTAGAAAATTTATGCAATTTATGCAATAAATGGCAACTAATTAGTCGTTTTTTGAAATGCATATAGAGCAGAAAATTTTTATAAAAACATATAACGTATATTTGCATAAAATTCAAAAAATATAAAAATTCAAAAAATAATGAAAAGCATTTTATTTTCTCATTTATTTATTAATTTGAATATCTGATGATGATGTTTGATGATATGATGCAATATATACTCCTGCTTATAAAATATGTAAATATTGTGTTTTGTTTTCTTATTTTTATTTTTATTTTTAATTTTATGTATTTCATTGTTATACAGAAGTCATTATTGTCGGTATAAAATCAAAGAATTATCCTGTGAGAATTTACGATTAGCTTTAGTGACACGTTCATAAATTACATGCATTCATATATCTAATATGTACTACTTGTACTCCTCCATAATACGCATTTTCATTCATTTGTGGGAGGCGGAGAAAATCTATTTTCCTTTCACATTGAAAATGCAATGTTAATAATAAAATTTCATTGGATTTTAGAGTGTACATTTGATTTTATACATACATATATGATAATTTTTAAATGTATGATAATAAAATGCAATTTTAATTTTAAAAGAGAAATTCATTTATAAAATACAAGTTAATTAGTTTTAAGAATAAATATAAAAAAAATTAACATAAAATCATAGAATAACATTAATAGAGGAAAAAAAAAATTAATAACGTTTTCTTTTGAAAATGTTAAGTCATGTGTTTAATTGATGCATGATTGATTTTAAATGATAAACAAAAATAAATTATGAACATTTTAGAGGTTTTGTACTCATAAACGTTACTAACATTTACAAGAATTTTTTGTTTTTTACGTTTGTTTTTATACATATACGTAGTTACATGATTGAATTCAAATTTCAAATTCAAATTTATATTCGTTAAATGAAAAACGATGATATTTTCAATAAAGTTTTTAACTGTTTCCATGATTATTAAAATGGTAATAAATTTTTAAAAATAAATTTATCACAGAATTTGCACTAATTAGAAATGTATTACACGTGAGAAGGCATGTATTTCATTATCTGAGAAAATTTTGTACGGAAAATTCAAAAATTACAGATTTCACTGACGATTTCAATCCTCCATTTCTGTGAATTTTAATACGAAATGTAAATATAAATTTTTAAATACCTCAGATTCAGGATTATAAAATAATGACCTATACTCTGTTTACTAATTGTATGCTGTTAGAGTCGTATGGGAGTAATATATGTGTTTCTTTTTTTTTGTTTTATCATAAATTCAAATTAGAGTTTCAAGAGCAATATTACCACAATCTTTAAAGATTTCGTACGATATCAGATGAAGTTTTTCAATATTCAGCTATGTAATGACTAAAGTGGTACCATAAGGCCTTAATTGCATACACATAGTGAATAGAGTATAAATTCGTTGTTAATAATTGATGCCACAATTATAAATATTTAAATTTACCTTCACTAGGCTGATGACGATTTATTAAATCTCCAAGTAAATCTCTTATTAAAAATGATTTGGCACTATCTTGCATTTTTCTTGCAGAATGTTTATTATTTTAAAAAATGAAATAAATTTCACCGAATTTTCTTTTTCTCTTTGAACAGGCAATAATTGTCGAAGTTCAAATTTTGTTTATGTTTTTTTTTTTTTTTTTTACTAATATTTTATTTACATTAAAACTAAACAATAATTTTTATTTTCTTTTATTGATTGTACACAATAAACAACATTAATAGTACACATAATACACATTAATTTAAATTTTTTTTTTTTTTTTTTTCATAAAATATTTTGTAAAAATTATTTCCCAAAATATGATTGTATCTGTTAATTTTAAAAACACAATTTTTTAATTTTTTTTTTTTTTTTTTTTTTGTAAATTTATTTTTATTTAAAAAATCAAATGAAAATTATTTTGTTATCACGAATAAAAATCGTTCCGTATATGAAATAAAAACAAAAAAATATATTTTTTTTTTCTGTGTAAATGAAACGGCCGTTAAATGGTGACTAAATAAAAATTGAGCATTAAAAATTTGTATAACTTCTAAAATCCTGTAAACACGTACATATATATATGTTATAGTAAAATTCACTATATTGCAATTACGACTGACTACTGTTATATATTAACTGAACCGAATTGAGTCGACAAGGATATATGAGAATGATAATGATATAATAATACTGTACGTTAATATTTTTATAAATTTAACTTACCACACATGAAAAAATTTTTAATTTCATTTTCAACGTCACAAAAACAAGAAAAACATTTCCCATTTTTCTTCATCCTTTTATACAAAAAAAAAAAAATCATAGAAAGAGAAAAACCGAAAAACAAAAAACAGAAAAAAAGAAAAAGTGGAAATTATTTCCGTATACGATACTTAAGAGTATAAAAATATATAAAACTTAAACGAATTTACATGCAATAATTTAACACGATTTAACTACAAAAACATCCAAAATGATGTGATATATGTATGTATGTATAGAGAGGAGATAATGATGATTATGAAAAGGACGATGACGATGACAGTGTATTTGTATACCACCATACAAATGTGTGGATGCATGTGTAGTATTGAAATATTTATATTCAAGTCTAGGTCATATACTTATAATGTACGAACAAAAATTTTATTCATATCATTCTCATGTCCTTATCGTTATCTTTTATTTAAAATTATAAAAGTATACCTAAGCTCCCACCCACCCACTATACACTCATTTTATTATTAAATTTTTACTACACGTTTTTCTCTCTGCGACATTCATACATGTATCATGAACACTCTAAACACTCTAAAAAAAAAAATAGAAAAAAAAAGGATCTCTGTGACTATGTGTACTGAATGTTGTTTATTTATGTATAATGAGCAAATTTGCATGTAAATATAATTTAAAGCTTTTTAACACAAAAAGAATATGGCAAAACCAAGACCAAAAAGAAAAAAGGAAAAAAAAATCAGAGAAAATTTTGTGGAAAACATTTTTAAAAAGGATGCATAAACGAATGAAAATTATTATTATCCTTTATATATACGTTGTCCATTTTAGTAGTAGACATGTAGTATATATCTACTGTTTACATCATGTTTTACATTATACATACATATGCAATAAAATCCATTTATGAAACAAAATATAAATGATTTACTTAAATGTGTTAGTATAAAATGAAAATATACGATGAAAACTGTGTATACATGCTATACATACATTTATGTAAGTAAAAATTTTCAGTATACGAAAGGATAATGCTTTTATCCTTTTCTATCAGCAGCATTGTAATCATTTTCATTTTCATTCATATTCATATATAGGTATACAGAAAATTATGTGGGTGTGGTTGATTTGCTTTTGGACAAAATTCTATACAAACACACAATACATACGTATACGTAAAACGTATCCTGTAACCAAAATCTGTATCGACTTTGTAAAAGGAAAAAAAAAAAAAATGATTCGGAGAAAAAAAATGTTCTTTTTAAACAGGAAAAAGAAATTAAATGGAAAAGAGGAAAATAAATAAATTTTCATATTTTCTTTTTTAGAGAAAAGAAAAAAAAAACAAAAATGAAAATATCTTGTATTTTAATTCTTGAACGAATCTGATTGGTTAAACATTAAACGACCCCCCGCAAACTTTTTGGATTGGATAAATTTGATAAAGTATATGTGATAAATGTTTTGAGGGTGAAATTGAAAGGTTTTTGCTGTTACGGTTTTTTTTTTTTTTTGTTTTTTTGCCTTTGAATTTATTCATCGTTTGTACACGTTTGTGGTTATCTCGTTATCTTCCATATCAATTTATATATTCCTATAATTGAAAAAATTGTTTTTGAGTAAAAAAAGAGAAATTATGTAGAGATTGAGAAAATCTTTGAATTAGATGAATGGATACGAGCAATATTATCTGATGTATAATGCCGTTGCCATTACATAAACATCTATATTGAATGGATGAATTTTATTTAAAATGAAAATAAAAAACCGTTACTTAATATGTTTATATTCTCAATTTTTTATTTCATACTATATTATACAAGTACTTACATTATATGCGAATGAATATTTCATTAAAAGTTCACAATTTTATAAGCTTTTATATAAACGATAACTGAATAAAATAATACGTGTGTATTTATACGAATGAAAAATGAATATAAATTATAAATTCTTACAAACGATATTTTTTTGATTGTTTTATTTTTTTTTTTTTTTTTGGCGGTCCAAGAAAAGGACATAAAAAAAATTGTTTTTGAGAGAGTTCATTTTACAAATTGACAAAAATATATGAAACAGATTTATGTATATTCGACAACAACATTACATTAAAAATAATTTTACAATAAATTTAAATTTGTTTCTATTTTAAACAGAAAAAAAAATAAATAAATAAGAAAATGTAATCATCTAAAATTATGCAATTTAAAATAAATTTTTTCTGTAAATGTTTTTCTTTTAAACTTTTGAAATTTCTTTTAAACAATGATGATGAGGACTCAATAGATAATGCAAATACTACATAAATATACAATAAAAATATAATCATTTTTTTAAGCATATTATTTTCTTTTATATTTTTCTCAAAAAAAGAAAAAATGAAAAACAATTTTTTCGTTTTATTTTTTTTTTCAGGAAAACATTTTTTCGAAAGAAAAAAAATTTTAAGGTAATTTTGAAAACTTTTTAAAACTAAGATACACATGTAAGATAGGTAAGGCATGCCTAAAAGCAACTAAAAGATTTTAGGTAATTTTATTGGATATTTTAAAAAAACAAAAAAATTTCTTTTTAAAGTTTTGAAAAGTTCATTAGAAAAATTTTGAAGATAACTTAAAAATATATTATATAAAAAAAAAAAATAATAAAATAATTTGTAAAATGTTGTACGTAATAATGATAATAATAAAAAAATATTACACTAATTGGAAAAGTTTTGAAATACCACAAAATTTACAAGTATTTTCTTACATTTTTCTTCGATTTTCTTTTAACAAATTGTTTTGTCTAGTTGAAGAATTGTTAAAAGTTAAAAGAAACTCTTTAAAAAAAGAAAAGAAAAACTTGTATTTTTTTTTTTTTGCTTAAAAATTGAATTCGAGTACGTTACAAAAATAAAAAAAAAAGATTAACATTTTAATGTAGATAAAATGAAATTCAATTCTGTAAGATGATTAAATGTGGTATATGCTTTTAAAAGTATTCAAATTGTCTTCATTGGCTCAACCATAGAACCTATAAAAGGGAAATTAAGGAACTTCTTTGGTGTATAATAAAACAAAAATTTAAATTTTCAGTCAAAAGTAGCTAATCATAGAGATTTTAAAATTCAAATTTTTATTTCACACATCATTTAATACATATTCAGTATACAAGCAAAAAAGACTTTAGTATATAATCGTATATATAAAAAAAACCAAACTGAGTAATTCATTTTTTAAATTAAAACAGTTTAATAATAATCGTAATTTTACTAATTTAAATTTTCAAAAAAATTATTTTCATATTCTTCTAAAGCTAACAATGCTGAACCAATTAAATGTAGAGAGCCAGTAATTAAAATATCAGCATTTTCATCATTATTATTATCATGTAATGCTTTAATTTCATTGTTTAAATTAATTAATGTGTCTAATATATTATTAAATTTTAAAGCTGAATTTTCACTATGTATTGATGACCAATATTCATAATTATCGAGCACACGTTGCATTTGAGTTTCATGTGAATACCAACTGCTATTAATATCATCTATTTTTTTATGTATAAACGGTGTATTTGGCGTAAAAAATACTTTCGCAAAATTAATATTCTCACTTAGAATTTTCAATAAATGTTTACTGTTACGATCTCCAGTTGTGTTAAATATTAAATATTTTTTATTTGTGCTATTTAAAATGAAATCAAAAAAAAAAAAAAAATTTAAAAGTCAAATTAATTAAAATAGAATAAAAATTTTAGATTTCTTATATTCTTACTTATCATGTGTTGATTTTTTAAACCATTCGCAACATATTTCCATGCTTTCTTTAGTATGAGCTCCATCCAAAAAGAATCTATAGATGATGAACACAATTTTGTTTTTATACATGACCAGCATAATTTAATGAAAATATAAATTTCATTCTTACCTTTTATTTCGTATAGTTATCATTTGACATCGTCCTGGCCAAAAACAATTTTCTAATCCGTTTACAACTTCTTCACATACATCTAACATAATTTCATTCCATATTAATTTATTTTTTAAACCATTTAAATTTTGTAATTTATTTGTTTTTAACCAATCATATGCTAATTGTATTGCCAATGATGCATTTAATTGTTGAGCAATATTATTTACTTGAAGATTTGGTAATCGTTTCCATTTATAATCAATAAAATTTGGTGCTATAAATAATTTTGCCTGAAAATAAAAACAAATTTTAAAATTACTGAATTTTTTCTTATGAAACAATCTCTTACATGTTTTTCATCAGCTCTTTGTTTTATCACTTTTATACATTCTTCTGGTTGTGGTGATGTGAATACATTCGATTTGAATTTTATAATACCAGCTTTTTGCCATGCAATATCTGATAACGTATCACCTAATAAATTTGTATGCTCTAAGCCTAATGATGTGATTCCCACAGTTTTTGTATTTCTATTGCAAAATAATAATTAAAATTATAAAATAATGACTAATTTAAGATTAATTTATTTAAACATGTAGATTTAAAAAAAAAAATTATATCCTAATCTTATTTACCTAACTACATTAGTGGCATCATTTTCACCTCCAATACCAACTTCAATTATAGCAACATCAACATTTTCTTCAATAAATATGTAATATGATAATATAGTTAAAAATTTAAAATATGCTGGCATATCATTATCATCATCTTTTAATTCATTTAATGGTTCATAACATTTCCAAAAATAATTTGTAAATAATTCCTTATTAATTGGTATACCATTTAAACGTATCCTTTCTGTAACTGAAATTAAATGTGGTGAACTAAAAAATCCAGTTTTTATATTAAATGATCTTAATATAGATTCAGTTAATGCACATGTAGATCCCTGAAAGAACAAATATTAAAAAAAATAAAAATAATTCATTAAAATCAATAATAAAAACTTAACAATAATAATAAAATCTTTAAAGAAAAAAATATTCAATTTTTCAAGTTCAAATCTGTAAATTAAAAAATTTCTCTATTATATATCTGATAAATAACTGACCTATAGCCCTATAGTAAAATTTGCACATGTGTGAAATTATGAAATTTATTTGTGATGATCATTTGAAAAACGTGTTGTAAATTTTTTTAACTTCTGTGAGTTATAACTGGTTTTAATAAATTATTACTATCACTCTTTTTTTTTTTTTTTTTTAAATTATAAAAAATTTCAAGTGTCTCTCTTTTGCTCTTAAGTAACAATATAATCAAATAATACAATTTTATTATAAATGACAACAATCTCTTGATCCTCATAAATCTTGTATTATTAACATAAATTAAATATTTTGTATTGTTAAATTTTTTTTTGTAGCTTTTTTCCATCTTATCAATGAAAATTGACTTCGTAATATTCGTCGTAATACTAAGAATTTATATTTATCAATATTTTTGCTCTAATTACGTAGATTCATGTTTCATATTCTAAATAAACAAAATATGATTCATATGTAAGCAATAAGAGCCAAAGAGGGGAGGAAATAAGTTTGTGATCGGTATCGTAACCTTAGAAGATTAGATTAGATGCCACACATCTATCTGTATGTTCTTAAGTCTCAATAAATATTAGTTCTCGTCAGTTTTTTTTAGTTTTTAAAAATGATCTTGTCGTATTTCCATTTTTACGTATTTTTTTTTTTTTTCAATTATTTCATCAATAAATAAATATTTATTACAAATATTCTGTCTGTTTTACAGCAACACATGTTTAAAATTTTCTTAATAAAAATAAATAAAAATTACCTACCTTCCCTTTTGTTCCAGATACATGAATAACTGATAATTTATCAAGTTTTTCTGGTGTTATATGAATTCTTTGTAAATATTTTAATGTATCATCAATATGATTACGTTGACGTTCTATTGATTGTTGTATAGTAACAGCATTTGATTGTAGACCATTTAATGCTTGTATAGCTTCCTATTTTCAATAAAAAAAAAAAAAAATTTTGTTAAACAGAATAAATTTACAAAAGTAAAAAAAAAAAAAATCAAAATCAAATAATTACCTCATATGCTGATTTTATTTCAGTACTTTTTACATCATTTTTATTAATATTACAATTTACATTATTACTACTTGAAGGACATTGAACAGTTGTTGTTTTTATATCTCTTTTCGTTGACGATAATCCAGTATAACAAGCTGCTTCGAACATGCTGATCGCACGAAATAAACTAAAACGACCATTATAACGAAAATTTCTAATAGATCTTGTTAAGCTACACATTTTCTGTTTAATCTATAATCTCTGTCTGTTAGCTTTACTCAATTTAAAAACATTTTTTTTTTCTGGTTTCAATTTATTGCTGAAACTTAATTTATGCTGATCAACTTCGAATTTCATTCTGTTTCATGAGGATTCATATTCAATGATAAGTCCAAAAATTAACTGAAATTTTTTAAATTGAAATAACATTTAAAAAAAAAAAAAGAAAATTTTTTTAAATTTGTAAATAAATTTTAAAATTCTAAAATTTTAAATTTAATCATTTTGCAATATTAATTTATTTTAATTAAATTATTAAAATTAAAATTTAGAATTAAAATGTCTGTTAATTACATTTTTAACTTTTTGTATTTCCATTTTAATTATATAATTGAAAAATTTCAAATTCAAATAACGAATTTTATTTAAACATTTTTTTTTTTTTTTTTTCATTTTCAGTTCCAGTATAAATCAATATTTGAGGAGTGCTTTTCAATTGAGAGTGTTGGAAAATATTTCAAAAGCTTCTAAAGTTATAGAAAAAAAGATAATCAGCTGTATACTGTTTGCACCAACACCAAGTTTGTTGCACACTAGTTTTACTTGACTTAACACAAAACACAACGTGCTTCTTTCCCATACCAACATACCAACATACAACACAACATGTATATTTGTTCCAAGGACAAAAAGAAAGAACATATCCATAATATAACGCTTGTCCATAACCCAATTGTCAATTGTCATAACAAACAACAATAAAAAAACATCAAAATAAAACCAATGTGTTTTCAAAACAATTCAATAAAAATAACAGTGATATATATAAAACAATTTTTTCATTTAAAATAATTTAATGATTTTATAATTTATTTACCGTTTATTAAAGAAAAAAAGTTATTTATAAAAATTAGCACCAAAATGAAGCGTCATTTAAAAATGGATAGTGATACAGATTCTACAAATTCTCAATCATCTAATTCACGGTATGTATTTTATTGTTTATTTTTTAAATAATTTATTAACAACATATTATAATTTACATTCAACTTAATTTTTTTTTAAAAATTATTTTCACTATAAAATTTTATTTTATTTTTTTGTTAAAATATATAGACTGGGTAAATGTGAAGTATGCAATTATTTAGATGCTAAATATACATGCCCAAAATGTGAGGTTAAAACATGCTGTTTAAATTGTTTAAAAATTCATAAAATTGAATTAAATTGTGATGGGATACGTGATCGCACCAAATATATACCATTAAATAAAATGACTAAAATGGATTTTTTAAATGATTATAATTTTTTAGAAGAATGTACACGTTATGTTGAAAATCGTAAAAATGATAAAATTAAACGTTATACAATATATAATAAATTATTACCAACACGTTTATTTAAATTACGAAATTTGGCTGCATTAAATGAACGTAAAATTAAATTAAAATTTTTATTAGAACATTTTACTAAACATAAATTAAATACAACATATTATAATTGGCAAGATAAATGTATTTATTGGCATATTGAATGGATATTTATTAATTCAAATTCATTAATTAATAATGAAAATTTTAAATATATTGATGAAAAATGTTCAGAAAATGAACGTTTATCAAAATTATTAGATAAATATTTAAATTATGAAAATGATAAGAATACAATTGAAATGAAAAAATCATTAAAATATTATCAATCAAAAGGTATATCAAATTTAAAAATTTTATTAAAAGCTGAAGGTATAAAAAAATGTAAAAATCGTTTTTATGAATTGGATTGCCGTAAAACATTAAAAGATAATTTAATGGGTAAAACTATCGTTGAATATCCAGTTATTTATTTATGTTATGATAATTGTGTAGATGATTTTGATATTATAGATAGTGGTAAGTAAATTGAATTTATTTTTTATCTTGATATAACGTAGATTTTGTTGTTTTTTTTTTTTTTTTTAGATGATGATGTTGAAGAGGAAACAAAACGATATCGTAAAGCATTAAATGAAATGTATAGAAAACAATTAGAAGAGAAAGGGGTAAAATTAAATCAAAATAATAATGATGATTGTAATGAAATTAAAACCGAAGAAAATGATGTAAAAACTGATATGGAAAAATTGTTAATTAAAAAAAAATGTGAAGAACGTCGTATAAAGCGTGAAAAAATTGAAAAAGAACCACAAAATTACTTGTTCGCTAATGAACGATTGTTAGATGTCCTTTCGGATGATTCTAGCGATGATAGTGATAACGATGAAGCTAACGGAAATGAGACTGAAGAAGAGAAAGAATAATAAAGTAAATTAAATTTTATTTGAGAAAAATTGTAAATACATATTTGAATTTATTAATAGAATTTAAGAAAAAAGAAGTTTTGTACATAAATATTAAGTTAAGGAATGAAAATAAAGCACTTTTTAAATTCATAAAATTTTTATCGTGTTTTTTATGTTATTTTTCAATATCCCAAATTGGTATATTTTTTCACAATTGAAATAACGGAAAATTCATTTGTATGCGCGAAATATACCATTTACTGGCATTTGCTTGAATTTTATTTGTTTACAATAAGTAAAACACAAACAGCTGACTTAATATACATATATGATTAGTGCGAATTAGTGCCATAGTGCAGATTGTTGTCAAATTCAACATAACCTTATTAATTATTTTTAAAATAAGTATAATTGTAAATTCTTGTTTTTAGTAAATTTTAATTTACTTTTTTTAAATAGTAAATAATTAAAATAATAAATCATCATGTCATCAAAAGTTCATATAAGATTAGCTTCAGATCGTGTAAATAATACATTATTATGTGGTAATCGTATACCAGAATTATTTACACCAGGCGATATAATAACTCAACAAGGTGATTTTATGAAAGGCCATGGTACATACGTTGAGGATGGTTATATAAAATCATCGGTAGCTGGAGTCAAAGAGCAAGTTGGTAAATTGATACAAGTAAAACCACTAAAAAGTCGATATGTTGGAGATATTGGTGATGTAGTAGTAGCCAGAATAACTGAAGTTCAACAAAAAAGATGGAAGGTAATTTATTATATATACATTCAAATTGATAAATATTAAACTAATATATTTATATATATATATTTTTTTTTTGTTAAATTAAAATAATTAGGTTGATACAAATTCAAGACTTGATTCTGTTTTATTATTATCATCAATTAATTTACCTGGTGGGGAGTTACGTCGTCGTTTAGTTGAAGATGAACAAATGATGCGTAAATATTTACAAGAAGGTGATTTAATATCAGCTGAAGTACAAAATATTTTCGATGATGGTAGTTTATCATTACATACAAGAAGTTTACGTTATGGTAAATTATCACAAGGTGTATTAGTTAAAGTATTTCCATCATTAATAAAACGTCGTAAAGCACATATACATAATTTACCATGTGGTGCAACATTAATATTAGGTAATAATGGTTTTATATGGATATCACCAACACAAAATTCTGATAATAATGAAACTGGTGGATTTACACAAAATTTAACAGAAGTAATTCCAAAATCAGATCGTGAAATTATAGCTAGATTAAGAAATTGTATTTTAGCATTAGCACAATGTAAAATGATGCTTTATGATACAAGTATTTTGTATGCATTTGAAGAATCTAAAAAATACGAAGTACATGAATTATTAGAACAAGAAGCAATTTTTGATGTAGCATTTCTAACACAGCACAGATTAAAACTTCAAGAGGAATAAAAGAAAAAGTTTTGAAATTTCATTCTTTTTAAAAAACATTTGCCTTTTAATTAATTTTATTTACTTTTTTTATCCAATTAATAGTAAAATAAGAAAAAGAAAAACAATAAAGGCAAATCATATTTAATGATTTATAAATAACAAAAAATTGAATATATATTTTTACATTTTTTCTATTTTTTTAAATAATGTGCATTTATGATCATCCCTTTAACTCTGCCCTTTGCCCCAACAAACTAAATTTTTTTTTTTTTTTTTGTTTAATTTTTCGATTATTAATTATACTTTTATTTTAGACATATAGAATTATTTTATAAATCTATACCATAACGTGTATAAAGTATATGTATGTATATTATATTATAATTTCTTTGCCGATCCCTAATTTATTTTTTGATTTTTTTTTTTTTTTCAAATTTTCTATTACAATATCCAGAAATATAATATAAAAACGATTAATACAATTCCAACTGCCGCCGCTTTAACATACATGGATTTACGATTTAAATATGTTGCATCTTTTTTATATTTTTGCGACATCATCGATAAATTTTGTGTTTTTGTATCAAGTTCTAGAAAAAAAAAAATAAGAAAAATTAATAGTTAATGTACCATCTACTTGTAAAAATTCTAAAGCTAATATTTCGAATAAACTCGATCTTTACAGAATCACATTTTAGCTTAACAGTTTTTTAAAAGACCCATAATTTACCTGATAAAACGGTTCCTCTTTGCAGTACATCATCAATATTTTGGACCTAATGAATAAAATTTTATAGATTGAGTGTAACATATTTTACAATTAAAAAAAAAAACATTTATCAAATCCTTACCATAATTCTTTGAACATCTTGTAATTGTGTATTTATTGTATTTATGTTTCTTCGTCTATCAGTTAATTGTTTTTTAGCTTTTTGTATATAAACATCGAATTCAATAAATGCATACGGTCTTGTTACTGAATTAACTCTTCTACCATAACTTTTATGAAATTCTTCGGCTAAATCTTCCAAGTAATTAAATGCTAAACGTTTTGAATACATTTTATCACACATAACAAGATAACATACATCGTTCTCTATTAAATAACTAAAACAAATATTTAAAAAAATGTAATATTAAAATTTTTTGTGTAAACAAATTAATCGCATTTTTTTTATTTACTGAAAAAGATAAGGTCCTGTCTCAATACTACATCTCGGTGGTGAATGTGATCCTAATTTTCTGAATAACATTTTAGCTTGATTTTGATATTCTAGAATGCTTCGGCCTGACTAGATATAACCAATTATACAATAAAATTAATAATTACATAATTTAATCGTTTAATTTATATTTCAAATGATTCTTTCTTAACTTACTTGTTCATCATCTTGCATTGTTCCAACTAATGGAAGACCATCAATAACTCGAGCTATCATAGTTAAAAGTGCCATTTTATCTTATTTTGTAATTTTCTTTTTTTTTTTTTCTAAATTTATAACTTTTATCATAAATAATTTAAAATCAATGGCATTACAACAGTAATTTCTTAAAATAAAAAACTTTAATTTTTGTTTATTTAAAACAAAAGAAATCACAATAAATTATAAAATTACTTGATTTCTTGTCAAATTTAAAATATACAAAATTGCAGCATATACACACGTCAGCTATATATTAATACAAAAATACAATAACAAATCCATATAAAAGAGGCAACAAATTACAGATTTTCTTGTGTATTTTATTGCTTTGTTGGTGAAATGTATGAAAACTTTCTAATTATGAACACGAATTCAAAAATTGTCATATTTTTTTTTTTTACCTATTAATCGATACGTTGCCACCTATCTGTAATTGTTAATAGCTATTGAACTGTTATAAAAATGTATTGTTTGTAACCTTACTAACCATTACCAAACCTTTTACCATTTGCTTTGTTTTTGTTTTTGAAAACAAAAATTTTAATTAAAAGTTCCAAGTTGGCATTTCGCACTTTGCTGTGATGTTGTGATTTCTTTTTCTTTTTTTTTTTTAATTCATTTGTAATATCTGTATTTAAATTTTATTTGTAAATATAAAAATTCATAATTGTATGAACATTTTTATATTTAAATAATTTAGTACATTAGAAAGAAATTCGTGTTATACGTGTTTTTTATGTTCCATTCGAATATTTGTGTAAAGTCGAAAAAGATAAATTGTGAGTAAAAAAAAAAAAATAAAACACACATTTAAACTCATATTCACATACATATGATAGGATAGGCATAAATATTTTGGTTCGATTTGATACTCTTACATACATAATTCAAAATACAAGTTTGTTTAGTTTATCCAACCAAATGCAAATCGACAATCGACTAAACTAAAATTTATTATTTAATTCCTTTGTATAACAGTTAATAAACAAGGATAAAATGATAATTTGACATTTCATTAAAAGGGAATAAAAGCAAGTTGAAAAGAGAGAAAGTAATTTTCTATATCTAGATTTTAGACAAGATACATCCATACACATATATGATTAGAAATTTTTTAGAGAACTGTCAATTTGGCATTTTGTGTTAACGTACGAAAAAAATGTTTTTTTTTTTTTAATTTTAATGTAGTGAAAAATTGACAAACAGAAAATTTTGTAAATTTCGTATTTTTATAAAATTTTCAAATATATATATATTTTTTTTGTATTCACCTTTCTTTAAAATTTAAGGAAATTAGACTGAAAAAAAATCGGAAATACAAAAATAACATGAATAAAATTTAGTGTATTATTATATAAAACATAAAGAAAGAAAAAGTCGTACGACATTGATTTATTGTATTTTTTTTTTCATTACATTTCATTCATACAAAAATTGTTCCACGTATGTTGTCTTATCCGAATTGTTTTTATATTTGTTCGTATTTAAATGCGGGTAAAGTGAAGTATTTATGTACATAAATTATTTTCTCTTATTATTAAATTAATAATTAAAAAAAAAAAAAAAAAATCCAAGTCATTATTACATCTACAATAGATATATATATTTTTTTTTGATACCCAAATGTTGGAAAAATATTCGAGTATGTAGTGTAGAAAAATAATGTAAAGTATGTACTTCTAATTCTAATCAGTCTTATTTACATTAAGAAAAAACGTAATAATTTATAAATGAAAATAAAATTTTTTATGTAAATTATAGCAGAAAAATAAAATGTAAAATTGAAAATAAGGTCAATAAGGTAACGTTTGTTTTTTTTTTTTTTTTTTTTTCTTTCTTTTAAAGAATACCTTTTGTTATTGTTAATTTGATTGATCTATTGCCAACTACATACATATTATATATAAAATACATTTATTCGGCTATCATAAAATATTAAAATAAAAGAAAAAAATCAATAAGTGAAGAAAATTAAGTATCTATCTATATTAATATTGAAATAAATGTCGTGGATAAATAATAGTGGCCGCCAACAACAATCGGGGCCCCCACTTGCTACCACAACTTTAAATAATAATACAAATAGTATCAGTAATGTTAGTAATAATAATACTGATATTGCTGCAACTCCAATAATGGCTCAAACTAGTTCAACAACTTTTGGTCAACAACAGCAGGTAAATAAGTGATATTTGGTAGAAGACGATGAATTAATATGCAGTATCTGTGCACTTGTGCCTCTATATTATATGAAATATTAAAAATGCAATTACATTAATTTGTTGTTATATGTGCTTATAATTTTTTTCATGTAGGTACTTATTATGAATACATAACATTTTATGTTTCTATAATTTAAAAAATAAATTTCCCTTTCTATAAAATTTTTTGCTAATTTTTTCTTTTTATTTTACTTACACGTATGCATTTGTATAAGCTTGCATCATATATGTATAAAATGTTATTTCTTTCGTATGTGTGTCAATAATATGGAAAAAAAAGTGAAAGTAGGTACATTTTTATATTATAGTACCTACCTAGGTTTTATTTCGAAATTAATAAAATTACTAAACTTATATCACAGTTAATATTTGTAAATACAATTCTATATGTATTCCTAAATTGTTCTAAAATTTAAATTATTCTTAAATTTTTTATATTTTGTTTGTGTGCTAATTGAAATGTAACCTGTGGAAAACATAGGTATCTCGTGCTATTAAATTATTTTTAAAAATTAAAATAAACAGTACTAAACAGTACTAACATACACACAGGTATTTGTAGAACAAAATAAAAACAAATTTTGAATATGTATGCGTATAATTTAGTTATCATCAATTTTTTTTTTCCCCATTAAAAGCAGAGATAAAGATATCTGTTTCAAAATGAAGTAGATATATTTTAAATAGGTTCTAATTTAACTTAATTTAAGAAATGCGTATTTACCTTCACAGAATATATATTGAGAATTTTATTTTTTGATAATTTGTATCAAATTATAAATTCTAGTAAATCATAAAATTAATTAAATAAAATATCTATCTCAATTTGCTGTCTTAACTTAACATTAATGCGTTAAACGATCAATGTATTCAAGTTCAGTCATATATGTACCGTACTATAATTAAAATATAAATTTATAATATTTTTTTTTTTTTTTTATTCCACCATATAAGTGGTCACCGCATAACAAACAAATTTTGCAACAACAACAACAACAAAAACAAAATCTTTTGCCATCATCATCAACTCAATTAAATCCAAATTGGTTTAATACGACGACAACAACAACAACGAATTTATCCCAACATCAAAATCAAAATTGGTTGCAACAACAGCAACAACAACCAAATTTATATTCATCACCACAAATGCAACACCCTCAACAGTTACCTAATAATAATTCGGCATATTTTGTAAAACAACAACAAACTCGTACAAATATACAACAAAAAATAACTGATGATCATAATAACCACCAACAATTTAATAATTATCAACGACAACAACAACAAGTAAATTTCCCAGGACAACAACAATATCAAACAGTTCAAAATCAATCACAGCAAAATTATCAACAGTTGCAACAATCATCATCATCATCAAATCCAGATGTTAACGTAATGAAACCAACAATGCAGAATTTATTAAATTCAGAACAACAAGTTCTATCATCTGCTACAGCAAAAATTCAACAATCAAGTAGCGGTGGCGGTGTTGGCGAAGATAATGAATCATTTCGAGGTGCTTCCCAAACGAATGATGGTTGGGATGATTGGGAGTGGAATGATAATAATAATCAAGTTGTTCAAAATCAAATTGATAACCAAAATATTATAGAAGAAAGTTTTAAAAGTGAGCCGAATGATAACTGGCAATGGGACGTAGAAGAACAACAATCACCACTTTCATCAGTAGATAAGGTTAGTACACAAATTGATTTTTAAAGTATGCAAATATTATTGAACTTTTATCTTTTATAGAAATTAGAAACAATGGCAGCCAAGCAACGAGAAACGGAATCTGAAATATTAACACATCAATTTTCATCTTTAAGTTCTAAAAATCTATTCAATAACAACGTTGAAGAGCAAGACACAAAATCTACTGCTGCCACGATTTTATCTAGTTTTAATCAAAATTCAACATCAACGTCTTCAACTTCAACAACTGGTGCATATGGTGTACATCATACGAGTTACATTCAAACATCAAAACATAATCCGGTTCAACAAACCGTCCATTCTTCTCCTGTTAGTCAACAACAAAAGAATGTACCAGCATTTGATTCCTCTTCTGCTGGGGACAGTAACACTATTCAACAGCAACAACAACAAAGTGCTATTTCAAATGCAGTTTACGTTTCACAAGCGAAACCAGTTTCTCAGCCAGCACGTCAATATGCAATGAGCCCTCCAATCGGTATGAATCAATCAACTCCTGTTAGTAATTTAAATTCAAATGCAAACTCACTGCCACTTATCCAACAACCGCCAGTTGTATCAACTAATCGTAAAAATTCATTAACAAAACCAATAGTTAATACAGCACTATCTTCTGCTTATCCTCCAAATAGTCAATCACCAGGGCTTGGAAATTTTCCTCCCCCTCCACCTCCTTCACAAACTCCTCCTGAACAAAATTCAAATTTCAATTCTACTTCGTTTCCGCCACCTCCACCAATTAATCAAACAAATGCAAATGCAAACACAAATAGTACGTCAACTTCTAATAACCCATACAAGCGATCTGGACAAGCACAGCACCATCGTAGTTTTATACCTGCTCCTACAAAAACTCAAATTCCTCAAGTTCCTGTTATGCCTTCACAATTTTTTGCCCCACCACCAGAGGATTTCCGAAACGCTCCACCTCCAAAAGATTTCCAAAATCAACCAGAACAAAATTTAGGAATGAATCAAGAATGTTTATCTCCTGATAATTCGGAAATCGTAGATAAAAGCTTCGAAGTGGAAAATTTCGAAGTAGCTCCACATACTCCAAATGATGATAGAAATCAATATCTCCAGACAAGTCATTTATCTGAGGAAGATTATGGTAATAATAATCGACAAGATGAAAATACTCGTCAGGAATTGAATTATGAAAATGATAGTTTTCCACCTCCGGGACTATCTCGACTGGTGCTTGGTCAACCTGAAGCGGACTCACAACAAAGTTCAATAACATTGAGTGAAATACCACCAGGTTTTGACCGTATGATTCCTGGTACAGAATTATCTACTTCTGACTTAAATATGGAGCGTCAAGCAGATGGTCAAGATACAATGCCATCACCAAGATCTGCATTTACAAATGTTCCACCTGTTGAAGATCGTGAATCATCAAGTATTGATATCACAACAGACCGTAACTTGTACTTGGTACCAGGAGAAAGTGACATTCATGTACAGCGGGTGGTTACAGGAGTAGAGAACGGCATGCCGTCTGGGCAAAACACAGAACAGCGAGAGCTCGAAATGGATGGAGAAAATTTAGAAGATCAACAGCAGCAACAGCAACAACAACAACAACATCGTGATATGAGTCGTGATGAACCGATTGAAGGTGCTAACACATTGGATGCCGTTGTTGGGAATCAAAATTTAAATCACGAAACCGAATCTAGTTTAACTTTGGAAACGAATGCAAAAGATCATTCGAATGTATCAACTGGTAACGATGAAAGTGACAATCGAGAGAGACAAGTTTCGTATTTTGGTAAAACTCAAAAACGAGCTGAAGAGAAAAAACAACGAAGAAATGGTGGAAATGAACCAGAAAATCATAAAAGGAAAGGACGATATGAAACGGAAGATTCAGATCTTTCAAGTGATAGAGAAAGAAGAAGGTACAGAGAAGGAAGTGCGTGGAATGATCGTGATAAGGAACGACATAGTAAGGAAAAAGATCGTAGAGAAAAACGTGAAGGTAGTGTACGAGATATAGATCGAGATCGTTATAAAGATGATAGAGAAAAAGAAAACAAAAGGTAATAGAATAATAATAAAAATAAAAACAACAAAACCACTGTTTTAATTCAATTTTTTTTTTTAAACAGGTATGATCGAGATAGAAATAGAGATAAATATGATAAAGAACGAGAACGAAGCAGTAGATATGGTAATCGATATGAAACAGATTCAAAATATGAGACAGAAGGTTCTGTGAGATATGAACGTCGACGAGGCGATCGAGATCGTGATCGAGATAGAGATTACGATCGAGATCGTGGTCGTGATAGTGATTATCGAAAAAGTGAAGAACGAGATCGAAGATATAATCGACGAGATGATCGAGATAGCAAAGAACGAGAACGTGAACATGAAAAAGATAGTAAAAGACGAGGTGATGATGATGATTATTATTTAGATGAAAGACGGCAAAGGCGACGAAATCGAGATTATCGTAATCGTGATCGTGGTGATCGTGAACGTGATCGCGATTATGGAGATAAAAGAGATAGAGGTGGTAACTACGATGACGATTACAATAGTAGAAAAAGTAGTAGTCGTAATACTCGTGAAAATGATCGTGATAAGGATCGTACACGAGATAAGGATTCAAGATACTCTCACATGTATGGATATCCAAGTTATGGTTATGATCCGTATGCATATTATCAGCAACAACAACAATATTATGAACAATTGCGAAGAACTAATCCTCAATTGTATGCTGAATGGTATAGAAAATATTATGGTGGTAATCATCAGATACAATCAAATCTAGTTGGAATTGGAGCTACAACAGCAACAACAACTGATGGTAGGGAATCTGTTCATTCAGGTAGAAGTTCAGCAAACGATAAACAAGAAAGGTATGTGATAATTATGTCAATTGAATAAAATATAATGTAAATAGATAGATAAAAACATATTATTTTGCTTTTAAAACAAACTCAAAAATGAAAAGCAGAATAAAGAAAAATTTTCTATTTTTCTATATATTTTTCTACAATACCTTATTTTTGGTGTGAGCAAAATTTTGTATGTTGTCATCATTTCAATTTTTTTTGTTTTTTTTTTTTTCAATTTCTTTTTTTAAAGGAATATGGTGTGAATTTTAATGATTATATTTTACACATACAAAAAATACATATATGGAAAATGATTTTGTATATTTTATAAAAAAATGAGAAAAAATCTACTTTTGTAAATCTACTAAATCTACTTTTGTCCCGAGATGAGTATTATGAATTAAAATAAAATCATTTTTCATGTATTTTTATTGTAGTCAATGTGTGAAAATTACGAGTACATTGTATGCACAATTCTTAATTTTTTTTTTTTTATATAATACGTTCTCATGATTTATTCGTTTTGTTATTAATGCAAAACATATTCTCCATACTATGCTTAGTGTTTTTATAAAAAAAAAAAAATAAAAAATAAATTAAAATTTAGGTTACGGTGATGAGAATAAAAAAAAATTAAAATAATGTAGTAAAATAAAATTTTCGAATTAAATGATTTTCTTTTTAGATTTTAATTTCATTTGAAATTATTTTTTATCACTTTGTTTTATTAACAATCAATTTATTTTTTTTGCATTATTCATTTTTTTTTTCCTAAATTTCATTTCGTTTTCTTTTACTTTTTTTTTTTTGCATAAATAATAATTTATTGTAATACAGTAGTTTTGTAGTTATAACACAGAATATATAAAAATTTGACTTCAATAACGAATTTATTCTACTAACAGCTTCCACAAAATACAAAAACAAAATTAAATATGTAATTAGATTCACAATTTTCTCTTAATAATTTTTTTTTTTTTTTCAATTCATTACAAAACTTTTGTCAAAAATATTCTGTGTCCACTAATAAAAAAGAAATAATTAAAAATAAATATAAGAATTAAAATCAATAAATAAAAAATAATAAAAAAAAAAAAAATTGTAAATTAACTAATTTAATAAAAAAAAAAACAAATCAAAACAAAAAAATAAAATTCAGGTATAGTTTACAATCATTCCATCATTCATATTATCAACAACAACATGCTCCGAGTGATTACCATCGACAACAGCAACAACATTCCCTTAATTTATCACTACAATATAGTGGTAATAATGGTGGTAATACAAATCACAATCAGAGTATTAGCGGAGAACATGATAATGGTGGAAATTTAACAAGTGGAAATCTATTAAAATATCAACGACAACAACATTATATGAATAATTATATGCTGACACAAAATATTATTGGAGAGCGATCATCATATTATGCGCCAAGTGATTACTCGGAGTCAAGGTGCTTTTAATTACATATTTTATACTTATTATTATTATTATTATTATTTTTCGTTCTTTCCTTTACTTCTTCTAATTCTTATAAGTAAATATAAATTATTAAATTATATTAGTATTATTGTTATGCTATTTTTAAGATAATTAATTTACGTATTTGTTGATTCAGAATAATTTTTTTTTTTTTTTTTTTTTTTTTTTTTTTTTGTAAAAGGGGATAATTAAATATGCAATTTTTAATTTTCATTTCTATAACTTTGTACTTTGTACTATATTTGAAAAGCAAAAAATAAAAAAAAAAAATAAAAAGTAATAATTCATAAAATTGATAAACGGAAAGAAAATAATCAAATAAAACGTAAAATAAAGGGGAAAATAATAATATTTAATGACTAATTATTGTAATAATTTTTATTATTAAATTATAAATGAAACGTTTCTTTACTTCTTTCTTTTAATAGGGTTTAATCATATAAATATTTGAAAAATATCTAACTCGAATAAAATAAATTTTAATTTTATACCATTAAATTAAATTACATATAATACAAAAGCAAATGTAAATTTTTCACTTAGTATTGATTTTTAAATTTATTTTGCAATTTTTATTTTTAATTAAACACTTAGTGTGCTAAAAAATGATGTAGGTAGTTGTTCCAGAACCATATTTTTATGATTTAATTATATGTAAAATTTTAAGAAAATTTAAATATAAAAATATAAAAAATTGGATTATGGAACATACCCTTTTGTGAGGTGTTTCTAAACTAATATTTTAGGTATTATAATATTTGTTATAACATAAATATTCAAATCATGTAAATATAAATAACAACTTAATATATGTAGAAGTTAAAAAAAAAAAAATTAGGGCAATAATTAAATTTTAAAAAATGGAGTTAATTAAAAATACTAGATATTAGGAAATTATAAAAGAAAAACAATTAATAACTAAAAAATTGGAATTTAAGAAGAAATAATAATAATAATTAGCAAAATAAAAATTTGAATATGAAAATGAAATTCTCCAAAAAAAAAAAAAAAAAAAAAAGTTGGAAAAAATTAAAAATAAAAGTATGGAAAAAAGAAGAAAATGTTTTTTTGAGAATTTCATGTCTTAGGGATAATTCTAATTATTTTTAGATTTAGTTATAAAGATACTTTTTATTTTCTAATAGGTAAAACAAAATACATATTATACTTAAAATAACAACGATGATATAATATTGCTTTTTCCCCATTTTTATCATATTAGGAAAAAAGGAATATGTAGTTCATTATTGTATTATCACATTTGGTATATTTTCATTTGGCTTTTATTTAATTATTTTCTTTTAATTTCGCCATTATTCAGTTTTTTTTTTTTTTACATTGCTTTTATTTTCTTTTTTTTATCATTTTCATATATATTCCATTTTATCACATTTTGCTTCAATTTTTATTTCTACATATTTACAATATTTACTCAAAATAAATCGCCAAATTAAAAAAAAAAAAAAAAATCCGAAAAGATTTATTTATTTTTAAAAATGTTATTTGCATGCTTTATGTAAATGCTATAAAATTGTTTTTAATTGGTTTTCTTATATTTTGCCTTGTTGTAAAACATATTTTATACACCCATCAATACCCATCACATAAATTTTTCAATTAATTATTTTTATTTTTATTATAAATTTAGGCCAGATAATATGTCAATAAATTTAATTGATGGTGCATCAGTTACAACATCAATAGTACAAGATCCACAACGTTTAACACCATGTAAATTTATAAATGAGCATACAATTGCATCATTGTCAGCTGGTATAATGGTTTGTGTTAAACCAAAATATACACAAAATGGTAGCATTACAAATATTGTGAAAATTGTAAAAATAAATGGTGCTAACGATTCACAACGTCGTCTATTTCAACAATTTCCTGGTCCATTGGTACATGGTTTAACACATAAAAAGACGATTATTGAATTTTGTGAAGATCAAATACGTTTAGGTCCACCATCTATACAAACAATACGATCACGACAAAATTCTTCAAGTAGTATTTGTTCATTAGGGCAACAAGCAAATAAAGCATCATTTACGTTAATGTGGAATTTATTGATTTTATTATTACGTCAAAATGGTATGGTCGTTGGTACTGATATTGCTGAATTATTAATGAAAAATAAACAACAATTTCCATATGAAATTTTGTCACAATTATCAACTACATCACAACAACAATCGAAAAAACATTCAAATAATAGTAATAGAAGAGGTTCTATTCAATCTGATACAAAGAAATCAAATGAAAGTGATAATGATGATGATGAAGTGAATAATGATAATAATGATGGTAGCAATTCGCTAAATGATCAAGATGATCAAAATTCAAATGAAACTAATTCGAAAGTTTCTTTAACAGAAGAAGAAATAACAGAAAAATTCCGTAATTATTTACTATACGGAAATGTTAATGAAGCTTTAGGTAATAAAAATGAACATTTTCATAATATTTGAAAGGCTAAAAGTAAACTTTTTTTTTATTTTTTTTTTCAGAATGGGCAACCGATAATAATTTATGGGGGCATGCATTATTTTTAGCATCAAAAGTTGATCGTCGTTTACATGCCAATGTAATGATGAAATTTGCTAATAAATTATCATTAAATGATCCATTACAAACTTTATATCAAATGATGAGCGGTAGAACTCCATCATCAGTAACAAGTGTACAAGATGAAAAATGGGGTGATTGGAGACCACATTTAGCTATGATATTATCGAACACATCACAGCGTCCAGAATTAGATCGTAAATCAATAACAACATTAGGTGATTCATTATATAATCGTGGTGATTTATTTGGTGCACAATTTTGTTATTTAATGGCACAAGTTGGCTTTAATAAATATTCATCTGTTAATCATGATTCAGTGTTAATGTCGAATTCATCGAATGTAGTTAGGTAATTATACTATTAAATTCTAATAATTTTTTTAGTTTTAAATTATTTTTGTTTTAACTTTTTATATAGACTTGTCCTTCTTGGCTCATCTCAACATAAACCATTTAAAGAATTTGCAACAAATGAAGCAATTATGATGACTGAAATTTATGAATATGCATGTGCATTAAATGATGAGAAATTTTCTATAACTGAATTTCAGGTACAAAATCAATGTATTTTCTAAACGATTTTTTTTTAAACAATTTTATTTTTTTATTTTTACAGCCCTATAAATATTTATTAGCTACAAGAATGTTAGATTATGGTTATCAATTAAAAACTCTTATGTATATGGAACAAATATCAATGCATATACAACGTGATCCAACAAAATATGATCCATTATTCATTGAAAAAGTAAATGGAAAAATTTATTTATAATTTTTAAAAAATTTTTAATTTTTTGTTTTTTTTTTTTATTTTTGTATAGGTTCTCACTTTAGGTGACCGATTGAAATTTTACGATCCAGTTTTAGAAAAAACAATGGATGATCAGAATAATATTGAAAATAATGATTTACAAAATGGTAATAATCTTCAAATTCCAGATCAAAAATGGTTACAAGACTTAAAATATATTTTGAATCAATATGTAAGTTTTTAGTAATGTAAAAAAAAGTAGATCGAAGCATTATTTCATCACATCAATTTTGTTTTTTTTTTTTTAAAGGCTACAAATTATTCTGCAAACGAATCACAGTCTACAATGGCGGGTGGTAGTGTTGGACAGCAAATTACTGCATCAAATAATTCTCGTATAAATATTGATCAACAATTTGCTGAAATTAATCAACAATTTAGTGAATTAAATATGCAGTACAATAATTTTGATCCGATGCAATCAACATCACCACAACAACAAAATGAATTTACACAACAGCAACAGCAACAACAACAACCGCAACAATTTCAAACGCAAGGACAAGATGTTAATCAACAAAATGTTGATCAGTATAATCAATATTATAATCAATCTTCATCTGGTCATCAACAACAAAATTATGATAGTCTACAATCGAAAAATCAAGAAATGGTGACTGGGTATGGTAATGAAATGAATCCAATGCAATTGTCATATGACCAACAACAGCAGCCACAACAACAACAGGAAATATATGAACAAGAGCAACAACAAAATTTTCATAATGAAAACAATCAACAAATAAATTCGAGCTATGATTATTGGAATCAACAGCAACAACAACAACAGAATGAGGTAAGTTCGTGCTTTTAATTATTTTGTCATTTATTTTTCGATCTTATTTTTTAATCTTTCGAATGATTGATGAGAACTTATTGGTATTTAAAAATGAAAATTATATAACAAAAAAAAAAAAAAAAATGAAAATAAAAATAAACAAAAAAACAAGAAAAACTATTCCTTTCCTCTTTCCTTAATGGAATGCAGCAAGAGGATAATAAAATACAACAAATGATATTACCATCTGTACAAACATCACAATCACCACCACCACCATCATCGTCATCATCATCAATACTAGATACTGCCTCTGTAAATGAAATAGCTAATTCAATTATAAATCATCATAAAACGGGTGTTATTAAATCAATTAATTCAAATAAAAATTTATCAGTTGATTCAAATAAGAATTCAGTATCTCCTCAAATAAAAACTGAAAATTCTAAGAAATTAAATTTGAAAACAAAAACAGATGAGACGATGGAATCACATAATCATTCTACTACTGAATCACTAATATCTGATACCACAACTAATTATCATCATCATCATCATCAAGATCCTATACAAGATGTAAGTAATACAAATTCTTCTAATACCAACATGAAAGTGAACGTTTTAAAATCAAATTCAGCTGCTAATGAAAATGATAATAATAAAAATAATAATTCGATGTTAAAAAAAGTAATAAATCTTAATAAAAAATCATCATTATTATCATCATCATCGTCGTTGTCTTCATTTAATAGTAGTGATTGTAATTGTAATGTTACATCAACAAAAATTAAAAATTCTACCACTACAACAACGACAACAGTTGTTAGTAAACACGTTAATTTTGATTTATCTGCAACAATAATAAATGATACTGCTAAAAGTAGTAAACGACATAATGAAATTATTTCTCCGAAAAGTATTTACAAATGTGATCGATATCATCAATATAATAATAATCATCATTATGATGATCATGAACGAGATCATCAGCCTGATCGTAATGTCGATAATTGTTATTTTTATAATCATTGTGATTCAGATCATAAAGAAAATTATCATAATCATCATCATCATCAATATAAAAATATTATTTTCAATGGTACATATCCAATTGATGTACCATTTGCAAGTCGTTTTGATGTTGAAGAGCAAAATTTTACAAAAAGATTTCATCATCCCTATGATGAAGACGATGATGATTATGATGATGATGATGATGACGATGATGATGATAATAATGATGATGATTCTGAAATAAATAACAGTGATTATAATGATAATGAGTACTGTTATGAACATGAACACATTAATAATAAAAATGATTATAAATATAATGAAAATAATTATGATAAAAGAAGATCACAATCATCATGGACAATGCAAGAATTAATTGAAAATAAATCAATACAATTTAATTATACAAAAATGGGTAATGAAATACGTGAAAGTGTTATGCAATTTGAAAAATATTTATCAACGAAAAAAAATGCATTAAAAAAACAAAATTCAACTGATACTATTCAAACATATGATATTGATGGACCTTTATAGTCATGAAAATTTTTTTTTTTGAAATGGATTATATTATTGTAAATTAAGTCATAAAGAAATTTAAATGTAGTTGTTGCGTTTTGTGAAAATCTAGTCATTTTGTGTAGTAGATGACAAGGAATTTAATAATACAATTTTAATAGATACACTTGTATTACATTTTTAACAAAACGTTGTGGTAGAGTGGATAAAGCTCACCTTACTTGTTATGTTTATAATATTATTTTGTTATTATTTTCATAATTTTGTGTAATTTACGTTTTTGACCGTACGACTAATCATAATAATTAATACCTGTATGAGTTTGTTTTGTTCTTTTGGATTTTTTTGTTTTTTAGCTTTTAAAAAGAAATGTTTTCTCTATTAAATATTTGATGTCTTAACCAATGTAAATGTTTGAATGAAAAAAAAAAAAAAAAAACTAATCTTTCGATTAATGCATATCGTCACCGTTTGATAGAACATTTTTTTACTTTATGTTTGAAATTTTAAATAAACAAAATCAGGAAAAAATCTGCCTTTGTTTTTTAAATTTTGTGTACTTTTTGCAGATGCCTTTCTATACCAAAACAAAAATATAAAAAAAAAAATGGAAAAAAAAACAACTAAAAACCAATTAAACTTCTATGCATGCGTAATGAATTTTTCTATTTCAATATGCCAATGATTTTTTTTTTTTCGAAGTATATTATCGCACCATATAACATAAAATATTGTAGGCCTTAAAATTTATTATTATACAATAGAATTAATAGAATACAAATTATAAATGAAATTTGCTCTCAACTTAAATGCCAATTATACACATAAATTTAAAAAAAAAAAAAAAACAAAAAAATGAATGCAAATCTAACAAAACTAAATTTTTAAACAGATTTTTAAAAAAATAACAAATCGCCTTATATAACATGCACCATATACAATTTTTAAAAATGCTAATGAAATTCATCATTTTAACAATATTTTTTGTTTTGTGCTTTTTTTTTCAAATTGGTATCGATTTATGATTAAAAAAAAATCACACAACAAGAGTACACACATTCATAAAATGAAGTATAATTTAAAAAAAAAAAAAACATATAATCAATTTAGAAATTTAGTAATATCTCGGATATAAAAATGCCTGTGCATTATATGATATACCATACATAGTACATTCATTTATTTATTATAAATAATGATGAATTGTAATTATTTAAAAATAAATATTAAAATAAACATTTAAAGAAATAAATAAGTATTTTAAGAAAAATAAAAACCTTGTAAAATATGACTTTTAATTTTTTATTTTATAAATAATTAAATAATGATATTAATATTTTTCATTTAATTTATAGCATTCACATTTCATTATTTATTATTAAAAATCATTCTGATGAATATTACTTAGAATTGATGGTTCTTCCTTGGATAAGAATAAATCATCAAAAATTCTTTTAATAGCTAGATGTATTTAATTTGGGAAATAAATACCACATACATATTTTGAAACTAATAACAGAAAGTTAAGCTAAATTAATCATAAAAAATTTTTTCTGTGTTAATGAAAACTGAATAAATTATGTGAAAATCCACAACAAAATATTGAATTCATTATGAGTTCATTATTATGAATTTTTACAGAATTACATTGGTGTTCGTCTTTTTTTTTTTTTTTGTTATATTGACTGAACCTCGACTCTATGGTAAATTTTTTTCTTGACTTTTTTAAATATCTTGAAATCCGTTAATAGTTTTACGTTAATGTTCTTTAACAAAATCTACGAATCTATGACATTATAAGTTATATAAGTGAATATTTATTGATCCAATTATTCGAAAAGTAATTTTTTAAAAATATTTTTGTTGTAATTTGTGTACATTTATTTACTTTTGCGTATCAAAAATTTTTATTTTATTTGATTTATGCTTTTTGTATTTTCTTGTATTTGTTGTCCACTTTTACACTAAAATATATATAAATTTTTTTAGTTTTTGATTTTTTTTTTATTTACTATTTTTAATACGAAATTTATTTATTTATTTATTTTTTTTTAATGAAAAATTTAGATATCAAGACCAACAATATCAATGCCTAATTCATTATCAAATAAACCAGGATATTTTGATGATTTAAAAAATGATGATTTAAAATCAAATCAAGACATATCTTCAGCAAAAAGTAACAGTACATCAACAGATCTAAGAAAAGGATCAGCAACATCAGCAACAACATCAAAGGCTGATAATAAAAATCAAAATAAAAAGTGAGCATAATAGAATCATCTTTTTGTTTTTATAGCGACAAACGCTAAACTCAATTGTTTATTCTACGTTATTATTATTATGACCATTTTTTTTTTTTATTTTTAATAGTTCAAATCAAACGAATACAAATTCTGGATGGTTTGGTGGTATTTGGAATAAGTTGTCATTAAAACCAAAAAATCAAATGATATTACCAGATGATAAAAATCCAACAATTGTTTGGGATCCAGAAAAGAAAAGATGGATAAATACAGAAGGTGATGGAGGTGAACAAGAAAACTTTAAACCACCACCAAAAATGAGTGATTTAATGCCATCAGCATCAGCAGTGAATGCTATTCAACAACAATCGAATTACCATAATCCACCATTAAATCCAACGCCACCACCACCAGCGCTAACACCATCATCATCATCATCACCAGCATTACCATCAACTTTTCAACATCATCAACAACAACCTGTTCCATTAATGAATCCATTAAATCCGATGAGTGCTCAAGCAGCAACTCCAGCGAGTGGAAATAATGAATCAAATCTAAAACCACCTAGTCTTCAATCGAACATGTTCAAAATGCAAAGAAATAGAAGTAAGAAAATAAACCTTAATTAAAAATTTACAAAATTGGAAAAAAATATCTTTATTTTATTCATTTACATTTTCATTTTTTTTTATGTTTTAGCTTTAAAGAAATCCTATGTAGACGTTTTTAATCCATCTGGTGCTGCTCCATCAAAGCCAGTTGAACCAGTTTTAGCTCCAACTTTACCACCAGTTAATGTGCCACAAAGTGGTTTCTTCGTACCAGGGCCAGTTGATGATAATCAACAAACACCAGTACAACAGCAGCAATCTCAAGAAGTAAGTAATCCTCAAATAAATGTTGTAAATAAGCCTAAAAGTTAGTATTTTAATTCTGAATTCTATTTAATTTTAAAATTTTTACAGCAAAATGTGCCACAATTCTATAATCCAAATCAGTTTACAGGATATTGAGAAAAGAAAATCGTGACAAAAAAAAACATATGTAAAATAAAAAAGACAAATAATATCGAAAAAAGGAAAAAAACTGTTCGCTAAATAAAATAATTTTTAAATATCTAATTATTTCAAAATCAAATCAAATTTTGATTTTGGATTATACTTACACACATTACATACTAAATATTTGAGAGAGCAAGCAAGCAAA
Source organism: Anthrax anthrax (assembly GCA_963971155.1). NCBI lineage: Eukaryota > Metazoa > Arthropoda > Insecta > Diptera > Bombyliidae > Anthrax > Anthrax anthrax. Next base: position 3,391,394 of record OZ020123.1, read on the forward strand.
AAACACTAAATAAAAAATTTTGTTTTCTTTTTTTCCATCTTCTTTTTTTGCAATTCAATGTTATAATTTTTTCGCATTTTTTTTTTTTTCTTGTTTTGTTTTTAATTAATTTTCATTTCGTTTTGTTCAATATGTGATGAATGATTTATTTTTATGTTTTATTGTATGTAGAAAAAATTTATTATTATTACAATATAAATGTATATTTTTGAATACGATGATAATTTTTTTATTTATATTAGGGAAAGTGGTAATAGAATTTGAAAAAATAAATAAAACTGCTATAAACAATCATAAAAAGAAAATAATTAAAAAATTAAAAAGAAAAGAAAATCAAAATTGATTACCGATATAATTGGGTCAATAAAGTATTAAAATAAGATAATAAATAAATTTACTTTAAAGGAAAAAATAATAAATCCATTACTTATATTTTGTTTATTTTGTCATATTTATACATGTATTTCTTTTCTGTTTATTTTTGCATTTGAAAAAAAAAAAATCTTTGATGGGCATGAAAACTATAAGGGTATGTGATTAAATTGATGTAAATGTGGTTAACAAAGTAATTAAATGGTATGTACTCTGTGTATGAAATAATTTGAAAAAAGTCAAGAAAAAAATTACATATTCGATATAAATAAAAATCTTACAAAATGATAAATAATTTACAGTTGAAAATTCGAATTATATTTAAAATCAAATCATCAGTTTTATAACAGATTATATGGTCTATTCTATGTACGACAGTTATAAAATCTGATTATATTTAATCTGATCACATGTATTTTATAATTTAATATAATTGATCATTAAAAAATTTAATATATTAATTTTTTATAAAATAATTTGAAAAATCAGTAGAATTCAAATAAAACAAAAAAAAAAAAAAAAGAAACTTAGAATTCGTATATTACTTGTAGTTAGGAAATTTAATTAACAAATAAAATAACCGTAAGCGAATTAAAATTAAACAAAAGAAGGAATTAATTTATGATGGATGTGACGTGAAATGGATTACAAGAAAAATCGGAATAAAAATTTTATATTTTACTATAGTTCGATAATTACTGATGAAGTGCGTTTGATAGCTGGTATTTTCAAAAACGGCCTTTATTCTAATTGAAAACTCTAAAATTTAAATATTCGTTGTAATTTTAATTTAATTATTCAACCTTCAATAAAAAAAAAAAAATAACTTATAAATCTACAATGTAATTAAATTGATGTGTATATATTTCTGTAATATTTTTCTTTCCATATTAATATTTCTTGTTTTAATATCATCTTTCTTTTTTTTTTTATTAAAAAAGAAGAAGACTTATGAAATGTATAAAGACTTATAAAAAAGAAAATAGTGGTAATTAAAATGATTTAAATAAAATTAAAAAATAAATAAATATTTTTACTTTTTAAATATAAAATTAAATTTAATTTCAAAAAAGTCGAAATATACACTACTTTTTTATAATAAAGCGGAAATAATAAATAAAATGAAATAATTAAAATTAAAAAAAAAAAAAAAAAAAAAAAAAATTCTACAACATGAATGTTCATGGTTACATTTATGTATGTATGAAAATAAAGAAAAGTACGTAAACATTCAAATTATAACAGAAGATGAACATAATTTTACTTTATGCTTTATTTGATGATCATTATTTATAATAGGATAAAATAATCAATTAATACATTATACAATTAAAAAATTTAAAAACAAAAATAATAAATAATCAATAAAGGATTTGAAATTTATTAAAATAAAAATGAAATTAAAATCTTAAAATATACAAAAAAAAATAATAAATTAATTAATAGAAAAATTCATCAATATTTAAAATAATATCTGGATATGTATAGTTAAATATTAAATAAATGAATAATTATAATAATAAAATACACATATTAAAATGTTTAAACATGGTTTAAACTAAAAAAAAAAAATTATAAAAATAAATTGCTATACAACAAATAAACATGTTTTAATTCCTTGTCCCTCTGATGTTGATAATTTTTTTTTAAGTTAGTCCATATAACTTCATTTAAATGTGTAAACAATATAAACTGCTAATTTTTTGGTAATTCTTCTTAATTTAAATAAAAAAGACAAACTCGTGAATATTTCTTTTAGTAAAAACTTTTATTTTCAATTTTTTTGTTACATAATATTTTTTTCTTGTATTTTCCTTTCATTTTGTATTTTGCTTCAAATGTAATTTGAATAACGTTTTTCATGCACAACATACATTTTAGAATAATTTTTGTAATGTTACAAAATCTATCGTTTCAATTATTTAAAAAAAAAAAAAAATTTTTTTTTTCCTTTAATTTAAACCACAATTGAAAGAAATTAATACAAAAAAGAGAAAACATAATAATTATACTTAATTATATTATATTAAAAATATACTTATAGGAGTACATTCATAGTAACATATTAATTGTGCAATTGATTATATTATTTGCAGTTAATAATACTTAATAACTAATGTAAGTGTACATACATAAATATGTATACATATTGCTTTAATTTAATCATTTATTTAATAATTGCAAAAAAACTTTTTCTTTTAAATTACACAGACTATGAACAGTCCAAATACATTAAAAGTTGTCCAATTTTTTCTTTTAAAATGGAATGAATCCATTTTTTGTTTTTCTTCCTTTTTTTATTTTTTTAGAGTCTATACTTTTTTCTATAACATGAAAATGAATTTAATAAAATTTTCAAAAAGAATAAAATGTTAACATAAATGATCATAAATTTATACAAATACATTATTTTTACAAAGTATTTCTTTAAAACATTTTCTAAAAAAATTAAATTTTTAGTCTTAGTTTTTAGCATAGTTTTTCTTTAGTTTCATATAGAAAAAAAAGCAACAAGCATTTTTTTTTTAAGGAACAGTTAATAGTTTTATGTAAATTTGTTTGTAGCTTTTAGTTTTTAGTTTTTAGTTGATTTTCTTTCATAAGAATTTTGTATATCCGTAAGTATATATAATAAAGTACTAAACAATAGAATATACGTACATTTTTTTATTTTTTAACTGTATATTCAATTTTTTTTAAGTATTATTTTATTTTTCTGTTTTTTACTGTCTTATTTTTAATTTTTCCTCTAAAATAACAACAATTGCACTTTGGCTTACTCTTTTTTGTTTTGTTTTGTTTTGTTTTTTTTTTTTTTTTTTTTTTTTACAAAATTTCTAATTCTTAAATTACATAAATTTTATTTCACGCAAAATTTTGTTTATTTTAATGATTTTACGTTAGAACAGGACCTCATCAATATAATCAGTCATTTAAAAAGAAATTAAATTTCACCGTGATTAAATTTAGAATTTTGACACAATCTTTAAATTACATCCGTACATGCCATTTTAGATGAAAAATTCTTAAGTCTAGGACTTAGTAATAGCATTTATGTCAACGATAGCGACAATATTTTTAAAAAAATGCTTGATAAATTGTCGATATTGAGCCTATTCATTATATTTGAAATTATGTTAACATTGAAGCAGTCGCTATTATGGATCCTTACTGTTAAAAATATAAAACACAAGTCATTGATCTTAAAATTACAATGACAAATTTTAAATTTGAGTTTTGTAAAAAGAGTATGAATAATAATTAATTTTTCATTACGGTAATATTACTAAAATTATGCTAAACATTTAATTTATTTATTCACTTTTTAAACTGATCACACTTAGTATTTTATTTTATTTTTAAAATGAAAAATGGAAGTACTTTTCTTAATTTTAAGTTAATGTGTGATGTTAATGTTTTAAAAACAACAATAATAAGATAAAATGTGTGAATTTAAAAATTCATTACTATTTGTGATGGAATTATATGTATATCACAATTACTAAAAAAAAAAAAAAAAAATTTATTAGCACAAAATAATTCCTTTTCTTTATGAACTTCATTGTGAATGTATAACTTAGACGAATGTATAAATTGACGAACTTGAAGTACAACTGATTCTAATCAGTTTTTCTAATGAATTTTGAATTCAATTTTTTTTTTTTTTTTTAATATGTGCTATTAGTGAAGTTTCGTTAATCTTTTTCTTTTTTTTGCATATACAAATCATTAACATATTATTAAAAAAAAAAATTAAATAAATAAAATTATTTTTAAATTTTATAATTAGAAAAAAAATCAACCTTTTTTTCACTTTATTGCCTAATAACATGAATTGTTATTTATCAATTATTATTAGTTATCTATATTATATTTACTAATCACAGAAACTTTTTCGTTTATCTAACATAACTAATTCATCTTGGCTATCATCGTCGGTTGTTGTTAATTCAACAATTGGTTCTTGTTCATCATCATAGTACGGTTCTACATTTACTCCCTCTGTAAGGTATAATTAAAATAAAAATATTTGGATTGTTTAAAAAACAAAAACGAAGTATACATAAAATAATTAAAAATAAAATTTACTAACTTTTAATTGGAGTACGAAATAATTCAGTTTCGTCTAATTCATCTTCAGCATCTGTTGTAAATAATTTCTCTTTTTGTGGTAACATTGAAAAGCTATAATATGGTTTATTACATTTTCTAGCTGATCTAGCATGTAAAAATTGTATACAAAATGCACAGCAAACAACTAATAATACAAGTAAACATCCGGTTATAATTATGAATAATAAACGTGGTATGCCCATAACACGTTCATCAATTTCTAAACGAAATACAACACCACGAATGCTATCCGTTGTTAATTTACTAACATGTACAAGACGTGTACCAGTAAAATGTCCTGGAGCTTCGGCTTTAAGTGTTATATCACCAGTAGGGACATCATTCAAAGTATATGAACCATAACGATCGGTGAATGTCATTTGTTTTATTCCTTCAGCAGACGATGTTGGTGATATAATCGAAATTTTACCATTTGGTATTGGATGATTTGAAACATCTAATACGTAGCCTAATAAAAAAAAAAAGAGTAAATAAAGCATTTTAATTAAAAATTTTACTAATTACTAATTTCGTTGAATAATATTTATACCTGATATTGTTGCTTTAGTTGTTGTTACACTTCCTTCTACAGTTTTTTTGTTAGCTGTAGTTTTACTTAATTCTTCAATTTCACCAGTCATCATTTGTTGTTGTGATTCATTTTCTATTCCTTTCATCATTAAAATATCTTTTAAATCTGTTATAAAATTGTCTTTTACTAGTACATTTAAATGTTTCATATGATAGCCATTAGCGTAAATTTGTATATCATATTGACCAGACGGTAGAATTATTTTAAAATATGCTAAATTTTTTGTTACATTATAAATACGATTATTTCCATTAATTTTTATGTATGCATTACGTAATGGTTGTAATTGCTTAGTAGTATTATTATTATTATTAGCAATACTATTTTCATCGATATTACATTTTATAAAACCTTGTATACCAGTTTCAATTAAATGCAAGAAATTTAATAAGTTTTGCAAATTTTTCCTCCATACAGATCCTATTTCGTATTGTTTTGGCATTCGACAACATGATAATTCTATATTAAATATTGGTATATGATAATAATGATAGAATAAATTTATTATTCTTTGGACGGATAATTTCTCATTTGTTTTTGTTGATGTTTGTATACATTGTGATGTATCTGTTAATGGTGATAAATTAAATGATGTTCTTGTTATTATTTTACTCATTTTTGAATAAACTTCAGTTAAATCTTTTGTTTGTGGATAACTGCCAAATGCACAAAAAAAAAAACGTTATAGTAGTTAGGCATAAATTTCAAAAAAAAAAAAAAAAAATTTGAGTATTTACTAAATATTTGATCCTCCAGCTGAAAATGTTAATACTAAGTCGTAACGATTATTTTCAAACATTCGTAATAATAAATCACGTCTACGTTCCGATTCAGGGCTTAAAACTCGATCAGCTAAATCATTTTTAACAATTGGATCACATATTGAAGGGCTATAAAAAATTTAAAATTTTAATAATCATTTGTTCTTTTCTTATAAAAATAAAATTTTTACTTTTCCATAAATTGTTGTTGAACTTCATCAAATCCTTCCATAATCGGTACAAAATGTATAACACTATTATTTAATATTCGCATTATCGGAGGTTCTTGAATTCTATAACCTTCAATTACATGCCGTACTAAATTCAATGTGATCTCTCTACCAATTGATAATGATCCAAAAAAAGAGCTCAATATTAATATATGAACCTTTTTCTCTTCTGGTGAACCAATCTAAGAAAAATAGTAATTTTTAAGAAATTAAAAAAATTTTTTATCCGTTTTACGTATTGCTTTTCTTACATCTGATGTTACTTTTAATGAATGATATTGCATACTAATTTCATTATCACCATATTCAAATGTGGCCACATTAACATTTTTATTTTCAATTTCTGACAATTCTTTATCTAATTCTTGATTTGTGTGATATCTTGTATTAATAATATTATCAATAATTCGATAATCATGTGCAGATGACCAATGCTGTGGATCATCTCTCATTAAACTAATATCAAGTCGTAATGATTTTTCATCTTCATTATCTGGTACGATAATTTCTTGTTCATGCGGTTCAAATCTATGAAGTCAATACATAAAAAAGAATTTTTCTATTTCCTCGTAATTAAAAAAAAAAAAAAAAAAAAAAAAACAATTCAAATTCCAACATACCCGTCAGCAATAACAGTTAAATTATATCTGCCTGGTAGTAATAATTTCCAGTAGTCACCATCTGCTGCACTATAACTCACATGTTTAATACCATTTACAAATATTGCAGCTCCTCGTACTGGTGTACCAATTGAACTTCGTATAAAACCATAGACACCAATATGTACTTGTTCAATGTATTTAATTAATGCTTCACGATTTTCATCCCAATATTTTGGTAATTCAGTTACATTTGGAAATTTATCACAACTTAATTCTAATGTTATTTCATATGTTCCAGCTTGTAAATAATTCCAATCTTGCATACCACCAGTTACACTATACCAATGTGCTCCATTTGTAATACCATCTGGGAATGTTTCTTTTAAAAATGATGGACATGGCTTACCTAAATGCATTGTTTTATGTGCCTATAAATTATAAAAAATTCTTTTTTCAATTTTTATTTTAGGGAGAAGGAAACACTTTGGATAATTACGTTTGAATATGTTTTTGCTAAATACTCGAATAAATCATTTTCTTCAGTGGGATTATACATAGTTCGTGGATCAATTGGCGGTGGACCAAAATCTTTTGATGAATCATCGTATGGATAGTTAGCAACTAATGAACCACCATGTAAATTAGCCGATAATACAAATGGTATTGAATGTGTCCAATTCATTACAGCTAAAACTTCTGGTTCTTGAATCAGATTATATTTATTTGTACCATATTGATCAGGAAAATTACGATTTAAATCAACATTATTTGCATTTGGTCGTCCAACAAGACTACTTTTATCACCTACATAAAAACAAAACAAAAGGGAAAAAGAATATATTTATTTTTGTTTTATATATATATGAATATATTTTTTTTTTTCAATTTTAAATAATCAATTATTATTCTTCTTACGTACCTTCATGAGATATTTCATAACCATCTGGATTCATACTGAATAATAAATGTATTCTTGTTGTATTTATTAATTTTGTAATACGTTCATCTAATAAATAATTTTCACATAAATATTTTGCTAAATATAGCAACATTTCACGACCAACTGCTTCATTTCCATGCATATTTGCAACATATTTAAATTCTGGTTTACCAGGTATATGTTTACCTGGATTTTTTGTTATTTCTAATACCCATAAATTACGATTTTGTACACTTTTTCCAATTGAATACACATTAGTTATTGCCGGGTATGATTTTTTTAAGTCATTTATAAATCTATAATTTTTATTACAATCAATATGAAAGCAACCGACAAAACAATGCATTGTTTTAATATTCAAACAAGGACATTTTCAATAATGCACTATTATTAAACTACGTAGCATTAAAATATTTAATATTCATTTAAATGTTTAAATATTTTAAAAATAAAATCTATACAATCTACAGATTTGATAAAATGTGAGGTAATTGCTCACTTTCTTTGAATTTCCTTTGAATAGATTGAAATCTGGCATATGGTACCAAATCATGTAAAGAAGCCCTATAAAAGCAAACTTATAAGAAGCCTACAAGAACTTTTTAAATTTATGATCATATGATCAGGTAATCGATAATCAATAAACAAGCAAAATATGCATTATTGAAAATGCCCGTGAATTTCCAATGTTAATCAATTTCTTTAAAAAAAAAAAAAAAACAAAACAAACCTTTCCATCATTGTATAATTATGATATACAAATTTTGTTGGTGTCACAAAACCATTTGGATTTTTCCCAACATTTTCTGTTAACAAATTTTGATAAGGTCCTGTTTTAAAATAAAAATGGAAATACACAAAAAAACACACATAAATAATAATAATAATAATAAAATTACAACAGAATAAAATACAAAAATAAAAAAAAAAATAAATTTTCGAACAAAATTTTGAACATAATTTTGAAATAAACAAAAAAAAAAAAAAAAACTAAAATATATATATACTAGTAATTTAGGCATATTTAGAAACAGATTTTGTTCTGTTTTTCTTAAATTTTTTAAATTTTTGTATTGCTATTAAAGCAAATACTTTAATACGTATAAATTAATTCCATAAGCAAAGCTTTCCAACACATTTACAATACAAAGAATTTTTCTTTGTATCTTGGTATAATTAACTACGTATGTATATACATAAACGAATCAATTAATAAAATAAATTACTTTTCTTAAACAAAATTTACAAACATACAAAAATTCAATTTAAAAACAATAATAATTAAACAAATAATTAATTTTACAAAAAAAATATTAATAAAAATAAAACTATTAATACAATTAAAACGTATCAATATTACGAAACAAATAGAACAAAAGAAATAGAATATTTAAATTTTAAAGTAACGAAACAATGAATTAAAGAAAAACAAAATAGAAAATAGAAAGAAATAAAGAAAACAACAACAATCAAGCTTATGTGATAAAAAACTACCATCAATTTTAATATAGAAACATTATTATTTTTTTTTAAAATCTTTTGTTTTAAAATTTTTTTTTTTTTTATAAATATTCTTTATTTGTATTTATATAGAGACATATATATGTATATTTTACTAAATATTTATGTACGTTTTATATTCATTTATTTTTCTTTATATATTTATAGATGTATATATATATGTATATTTATATATTTTGTATTTCTTTCACAATAATAATAATATGTATTTTTTTTTTTAATCTTTATATTTACATAGACATGGCCATTAATAATTACATAATAATCAAATAATATTATATGTAGTTATAATGTTATAATAATTTTTTTTTTTTTTTAGAAATTTGATTTTGTTTTTCTCATTTTTGTTTAATGAATTAAAATTTCTTCTATTCTATTGATTTTCTTGAAACACATTACTTTATGATTGATGACATATGTATACATACATTTTGCTGTCTAACTAATCAACAATTACTTTAACACAAAAACTTAAAATGTTTTATTAAAAGTCTTACCAACTAAGTGCTTATTCGTGTAATGTGATTCATTAAAAATTTTTTTTTAATATAAAATTGCAAGAGTTTTATTTAAAACAAATAACAAAAAGAAAACAACAGTAAAATTTTGATTTCTTTATTTTAAAAATGTATAGATATTTTTTTATATTTTAAATTCATAAATATTTTTTTGAATTTTTTCAAAAAATTTTAACAATACCAAAAAAAAATATTTTCGTTCTGAATTAAATTTGTTGTTTTATTTAATAAATAACCTTTTATTTAATTTAATTGTTTAATTTATCTCTTTAGTTTTTTATTACATAAGCTATAATTATGTGTTTTTTTTTTAAATTTTTATATTTTAATTATTTAAAATTAAATTAAGTGAAAATAGAAATGAAAAAATTTGAAATAAAGTAGAAAAAATGTATGTATTTCCCTTCTTTTTTTTTTTTTTAAATAATAGATACAAGCAAAATAAAATAATTTACAGTGCTCAGAAAAAAAAAGTATGTATGTATATTCAAAAAAAAAAAAATTCTACAAATTAATTTGTATTTTCAAATATTAAATAAAATTCAAATAAAAATTTCAATTTATAATACAATTTTTTTTTCTGTTAATATTTGCTTCATTTCTCTTTTAAATAATAGTAATATATTTTATATTTTAAAATTTTTAATTTACTTTTTGGCTCATGCAAAAAGCATTATTTTTTACTTTTTTTTTTTTAAATTCAATTTAATGAAAGAATAAGACATAAAAATTTTAAAGCTTCTTAAATTTAGGGTATTACAAAAAAAAAATTTTCTTTGTAAAAGTAAATGACTAAACAATTTTTTTTTTTTTTTTGGAAAAATAATTTCTAAATAATATTTTTAAATTTTTTAATTTCAATGATTACTTTCACTTTTATCATAAAAAATTTCAAAATTAAATTAAATACCAAAATATTAAATAATTTAAAATTTAAGCGTATAAAATATATTCTCTAAACATACTAAAAAATATTCCCATTAGTCTTGTTTTTGATATTGAAAATTTTTGGTTGATTGACTGTAACTTAATTCTTCAAACAAAAGCGCACCAATAAATAAATTTACTAAAAAAATATATAAATATAATACCAAAATCAAATAATAATCAGTCTTATTCTTTCGTTATTAAAAAAAAAAATATGTCTTTTTTTATTTTTGTCTAAATTTTTGGTAATAATACTTATAATAAAAATCGAAAACAATAGACTAGTTAAAAATACTTAATAAATTTTCACGTATTAATAAAAAAAAAAAGCAAAATTTCTGTGTAACTCGTAAAATGCAAAACAAAAAGAGATATGAAGCCTTATCATTTTGAATTCGTATTGTAATTTAAAAATTTAAAATTATTTTCTATTTATATTTTGGGTTATTATTTTTGGTTTTCAGTTAATCCTTCTTATCTTCTAATTTTGTTCACCATTTTATTTATTTATTTATTTTTTTTTAATTATTTGGGATATTTGAATACTAATTATGTTCTGATACTCTTGATAAAATATTTTAAGTAGTTTTATAATATTATTATTTTAATAAAATGCCCTTCAAAAAAAATATATATATATTTTCGTAAATATGTAAGTTTATATAGGTTTTGTTCATGCTTTTCTCATGACCAGTGATTATATGTATGTATTGTGACTTTTTCAAAATTATTTTCTTAATATCTATAAATATATGAATTTGAATATGTGTTGATACCATCAATTGCATCCGTTGGCTTCAAATTAAAATCCACACGTAATGTCTCTTTTTCAGGTACTTGAATTGTTTTAACATCACTTGACTCGTAACTGAAAATATGAAAAATTTTTCATATGAAAATTGAATACATTAAAAAAACTAGATTGTATATACGAGACAAAATCCTCAAATCTTAGATCTTTTCAAAATTTAATTACTGAAAATTTTGTATTTGGGAATTTGGTCTTTAATGAATTTTCTAAAAAACAATTTTTTAAATTTACATAACAAAAAACGAAACAAAATATTTTATTACCCAAATGCAATCGCTTGAATTTGATAAGTTCCAGGTGTTAACATTCTCCAATATTCACCACGTTCTGTTGTTTTAACTGGTTTTTCTTCCAGACCTCTTATTAAAATTTCAGCGTCACGTATTGGATAACCATTAATATCTTTAACTAATCCCTAATACGAGATTATAAAAATTATTAAATAATAAATTAAAAATTGAAATTATATATATTGTTATAATTTTTCTTCTTACCTTTACACCCATATGAACTAATTTTATATATTCCAATAAACTACGTTTATTTCTATACCATTCATCTGCTAAAGTTTTAGCTGGTGGATATTTACAACATGATAGCTCAACAGTTAATTCAAAACAATTTGTGAATACATAATTAAAATCTTGCATTCCACCATTCAATTCATACCAATATGCACCATTTGTAATACCATTTGGGAATGTTTCATTACAACCTTGTCCAGTTTTCATAGCTGGATGATTTTCAGCGTATACATGAGCCATATGTTTAAATACTAAATCATCAGGTGTTAAACTTTCTTCGCAGCAATCATGATGATTTCTGTATTATGATAAATGCAACAGAGAGATAATCATAAAAGAGAATTAAAAATATTTTTAAAAAATCATATTCAAGAATAAAACGTATGCATAGATAATAAACAAAAAAATGAATAAATAAACTAACATTGAATTATCATATGGATAGCTTGCTACTAATGCACCACCATGAAAATTAGCTGATAATACAAAAGGATTATTTGTTATCCATTGCATAACAGCCGCTGTTTCTGGTTGACGTGTACGTGATTTTATTTGCGTTATTAAACGATTTTCAAAGCGATCTGGAAAATCACGATTTAAATCTATACCGGCTGCATTTGAACGTCCAACATAATTTGGTAGTGATTCACATCGTCCTTCCTATTTAGTTAAAAAAAAAAAAAAAAAAAGAAAGAAGATGAAAATTGGAAATTTAACAAAATAACATTAAACACTATTTTCATAATCCTTGTTATAGGATTTTCAGATTGAGTTCGTCACTTTACAAAAATAATTCATTTTTTTTTTACAAAAAACAAATCAGTCTGAAAAACCTAAATCAATTTGAAAAAAAAAAAAAAAAAATTATTAATTCAAACATTTAATCATTTGATCATCATTTTACATCGAAAAAAAAATGTTCAAGAAATGCAAGAATCGAAATGGAATGTGCATTCCATTTAAAATTCTCAATAGATTAAATACATGAAGAACCAATTCCATTGCAAATACATATTTTTAATGCTAAATAATGAGAATACTTTGTAGTTTGTAGTTATATAAATATTCACGTTCCCATACACCTTTTGTATTTCATTCAAAGTATATAGGTATGGGTTTAACACACGTGTACAATTATACACATATACTGTAAATATACCTTCACATTTAATATGTTAATCATCATCGTACATAAAACATTTTATGTTCAGTTCATTGATTTTTTGCTTTCTTTCTTTCTTTTTTTTCACTGTTCTAGTTTTGTTATTGGCATTTACCTCATTTTAAATGCAAATTAGTTATAACATAATGAATGCATTAGACAGGGTATAAAATAAAAATAAAAATAAAAAATGAAAAATAATAAGTCTACGTGTACATACAATGTTATATGAGAGATGTACTTAATTCAAAGGTAAATTAAAATTAGTTAAAAATTCAGAATATTCTAGTTTATTTACCGTACATAATTTGATTTGATTTAAATCGATTATATTTTCTCTTTTGATATTTATATAGGGCTAATCCCACGCAAAAATTTATTATAACAGATGAATAAAACCACGTCAGATGATTATTCACTAATGTGGATGATAATAAAAATGGAAAATTTTGCCATCTCAATTTTATAATAAAAAATTTATTGTCAAAAAAATTTACCATCAAAATGATTTTTGTATTGTAGCTTGATGGTAAATCATATTTTTTAAATAAATAAATGAAATGTTGACTAGGTAGGTACCTATTTGAATTTTTTTTTTTTTTATGATTTGAATATCGATTTTATTTAATCTACCAAAATACGCCCAACAAATTTTTAAATCATTTTTTTATTTAAAATTAAAATTTATTGAAATTTATTTGATAGATATTTGGTATGAGTATCTATTAGTGAACCCCCCAAAGCAAAATGTTTTGATTACAAGGACTTTTACTTAACAAGGACACTTCAATATAATAAAAATTACTTTTCAAATCAGTTTTATTAAATACAAAAATATAGAAAATTACATGACAAATTTTAGGAAAGTTAAACAAAGTAGAAAAAAAATTTTTTTTTTCCTTAAGGATTATTAAATTCAATTAGAACTTGACATGAATCAATAAAATACAGTAATTTGGTTTATACAATTTCTCTCCCTCATCATCATGATTATCAATGAATCAACTCATAAATTTACCCTGGCTGGTCGTACAAATTCATTTATATATACATATATTCAAGTCATAGTCGTCCTCGTTACTATAGATTACTAAATACCTACCTACCACAAATTAAACCCTACAGTTATACAGAATTGTAAAAGTGAAAATTCAAGGAATAATAACAATGTCTTTCATTTTATTCAATTTGTATTCTAGTAGTACATGACCTCCGGTAATATTTTGTAAGCATACAACGTTATAATACTATATGTATAAATATTTGTGTATATTTTTTGATTTCCAGTAACCCACTTTTACTTTCTCTTGATTCATAGACTAAATAATAATGAACCGAAAAAAAAAAAATAAAAAATTCCAAAAGATTTGAAATTCCTTGCATATTTCAATTTACTATATAAATTTTCTCTAGAATGAAAATTGCAAATATGTATATTGTTATGTTTACATGTATTTTAATAGTTGATTCAGAGTATGTAAGTAAATATCAGGTTTTTGAAATTTAAAGTGTAACGTATGTTTTGAAAATATCTAAATAGTATACTCTAAGTAAATTAGAGTAAAATTGAAAAGTCATTTTATTATTAACACACTCGCTAACTAAATTGTATGTATACGTACATGTGTAGGTATGATAAGTGAAATCTTAATTATTATTAATGAGCAACTATATTTTTAGTTGAACAATTTTGCACATATACCTGCCTACACTTTTAAGTGTTTGATTATATGTTAGCTGTAACGTCTCTTAGCCTTATAGGTATGTAATGTATTTAATGAATAATGAATTCATGATAATTTTTTGTTTTGTAGTATATTTTTATTTGTGTTAGTGAACCGGTTCTAGTTACATGCGAATGTAGTATCATTTAAAATTTTCAAGTAAATTATTTTATTTTTATTTTATTTTTCATGGTTTTTGTTTATATATCAAAACAGTTAGTCATACACGTATATATATATACACACATATATTGCGTGAGATATTAATAAAATAAACAAAAAAAAAAAAAACAAAATTAAAAACGACAAAAAAATATGACATGATTTTATTGATTAAACAAAATATTTGAGTAGAAAAATTATAAATAAGAAAAATATTTCATGTAGGGTATATTGACATGTTGTATTTTTAAAGTATCAAATTTCAAAAACATAAACCACAGACACTATAGGTCGAAAATCTATTGTAATTATTTTTTTTCGATTTATATTTAAATACATACGTACATAATTTGTAAATTCATTTTGTTTTTTTTTTTTTTTGGAATGTATTTAATGGCAAATAATTAAGATTTTTATTAAGAAATGAAAGTGTACAAGAAACAAGATGATCAAGTTGAGATCTTTTATTTTTATTTTTTTTCATGTCGATATAATAACAGATTATTAATAAAAGAAATTAAATAAAACCTAAAACATGATACAGACATATAGTTACAATAAATCAAAGCTCTTGTAGTTTTATAAAACATTTAATTTTTTTTTTGTTAGTTAACATTTTCTGTTTGATCAGAAGCATAAATTATCTCTCTATTATATAAAAATGTTTTTAATGATCGTGCTATATTTTATTTTATATTTGCATATATTTAGGAAATTCAAGAATAAATTCTGTCCCTGTATTACATGTTTTTACCTACTTATGTATGTTGCTAAATTTTGTAATGAAATACCGTTTATAAAAGTCAAAGGAAAAAGTATGTACCTACATATATGCGTTGGATTGAATGTATCAATAAATTGTATCCTAATTATATTAGAAAAGTAGTGATACCGCATCAATACAGTATTTTTGAGCAACGAGTACAATTAAATGAACAATTGTATATTTGTAAAATGGGGGTTGGTCTGCCGTTAGATGGATAGGAGATACCCCTCTAGTTTATTTTTTTTTTTTAAAAAAATTTCCAATTAAGATCATTAGTCTTTGAGGCTTTATAAATAAAAAGCAAACATTGGAAAAGTTAAAACTTTGAAATTTGAGATATTTTGTTCTTTGGTATGACCTTAAACCAGCCCCTTTTTCAATTAAGTATGAAATAAGTTTAAAAATAAAAAGGATACAAATTTACTATTGGGAACGTAAATTAACTATACCTACAGAAATTTGTATGATTTTCACATACATACATACAATGACAAAAAAATAAAATCTAAAAAATGGTTTATGAATCATATTACATTTTAGTAAAAAATTAAAATTTAAAAATAAAACATTACATTCTATTCAAAAAATTTTCACCCTCATCAAATTGTTTTTTCTATAATTTTATTTACTTATATAATATATATACATTTTAAATACCTTTGATTTAGCATAACCATCTGGATTCATAGTTGGCATTATAAATATATCAGTTTTATTTATTAATTCAGTTATTTCTGGTGTTCTATCATAATTAAATAATAAATATTGTGATAAATATATTAATAATTCTCTACCAACAGTTTCATCACCATGCATATTTCCAATATATTTAAACATTGGTGTTAATAAATTACGTTTACGTATATTATTTGTTATTTCTAATATAATTAAATTATTTCCTTCTATAGATTGTCCAATTATATGCTGTTTAACTAAACTTGGAAATGTCTTTTCTAATTTACTAAATAAATCTTCGATATCATTATGATTATGATAATATGAATTTTGTAAAAATGTTTCATCTTCTTTTATTGTAAAATTATATACATTTATTATAAATAAATTTAAAATAAAAAATTTTATTATAAAAATATAATAAATTATTAATTGACTATTTTTCCACATCATTTTCATTTAAAATATTTAATTAATATTGTATATATATAAGATTCTATGTACTTATATAGATAGAGAAGAAAAAAAAACCAAAACTAATAAAAACACTCTCACTTTTTTCTTAGGGTTTTTTTTTATTTTCAAATTTGAATTGTTCGTCACACTTTTTAATTTTTTAAATTTGGGAAAATACGTTACGATCAGTAATTTCACACTCTACAATAATTTTTTTTTTATTTTTATTTTTTTATTGAAAATTTAGAAAAACAAAGAAAACCGGTAGGTAAAATTTTAATTATTAAAAAATTAAAACGTTTTTAATTTAAGTACAACAGTACCAATCTATAATCAATCTCTATTCGATTTGAAATTTTAATTGACTCTAATATAAATATTCAAAAAATGAAAAACATGAAATCTAAATGAATACGTTTTCTATACTGAAATATCAGATGCAATATTCTGAATGTTATAGTCCTTTAAATGTTTGATATTTGCGTCGTCCTTATAAAAACGCGTTTACAAGAAAAACTTTCAATACAAAAACAAAAAAATGAGTAGGAAACAAAAAAAATGTGTGTAGTCGGAAAAACAACAAATTACGTGCTTGCGTGTTTGTGTATGCATGTGAATACCGATGTACAATGTTTTCCCTCATTCATGCCAAAGGAGATATATATATTGGAGTTTGCGTTTAACATTTATGTATATACACATTAGGTACACACATCCTTTATTTCACATTTACGTATCACAGGACCAGAAATGTTTTATACAACCAAACCACAATCTTTCGAGAAAAACAAAAACCCAAAGTCAACATGTTCTCATTAGGGAATTACAGATTTTTTTATGTTTTCTCAATGAAAAATTTTTCTACTTTTCCTATACAATAGAGGAAAAGTTAAATAAAAGGAGAATTATTTTTTTTTTTTTATATAGACAAAGGTTATTTAAATGGGATGTTCGTGACAAATTTAAAAAAAAGAAAAAAAAAACCGAAAAGAAAACAATTCTCACAGGATCGTTTATTCTTTCTAGATTTTTTTTTATTTTTGCTTTATAAAATAACAGAGATATTATGTGCATACATGATATATTGTACGTACACAATTTATTATCCTTTAAATTTCTTGTGTTTTCCTTTCATATTGTTAATAATCATTTTATGTCAAACACCTACTCATTTTTATTACAAGTGTATTTTATTATTTTTTTTATAGGGTGCTTTTGAAAATGATACAAAAATTTATTTAATTTAGAAATTGATTTTCTAAGCATGAATAAAACGCCTTAGTCATATATCTTATACTCGTACTTATTATTAAAATAAGGCCAGATAACGATTTGATTATACGTGATTCAATTTAAATCATATAATATAAACTGCAACTTCAGTGAAAAATAGAAACAAGATAATATAATCATGATAAATGTTTAGTATAGCATTCTAAATAGATTACCCTATTTTCTAAATAAAAAGCTTTCCCTGACGTCAAACTCAAGTTTTCTGTTTTTGTTTTTCTTTTTTGTATTTTCTATTAAATATGTAGAATTGATAATAAAAAATTCCCGTCTTTTATTCATGAGATTCTGTACTACTAAAAATCTATGTAGTATTTTAATGTATATGTAATTCTGTACTGTATAAAAAAATAAAAAATAAAAAAAAACTTATCGCTTATCTTTGCATATTTTATTTGTAGTTATAAATTTTAGACAATAAAAAAAAAAAAAATTTCCAATTTATTATCAACTGATAAGAATGAAAAAGCCATTTAACCCGGTATTACTGAATATTGAAAAATGTGATATGATAAACAAAAGACACTGTTGTAATTATCTTAGGGATGCTTTATCTATATAGGTATGTAAAAATATAGCAAAAATGAAAATAGAAAAACATTTATTTTAATTAAAATGTTCAATTTATTTTGTTTACGTGTTTTAATCAGTAGAAATTAAGAAGAAAAATAAATTTAAAAAATTTTCAAATTTTATTATAGTAACACAAATTAGGGTTCAAATTTCAAATCATGTACCTATATGTACCTCGAATAATTTGTCTAAGTTATTTCATACAATTAAATTTTTCCATTTTTCAAAATACATAAAAATTTCATTATATAAACTAAAAGATAATATGAAATTTTATTTTTAGCAAATTTTCAAATATAATTTTATTATATAAAAATTTTAAATCAATTCCATAAATGTATTGTACATTTGTTTTATTTTTTGCTTACATGTATTCTTTTGATTCCACTTTTAAAAGAATGGGGAAGCGCGCGTAGGATGTTTTCCAAGAGAATATGCCTAATGACGTCAAATGTATATATATATATATATACTTATGTATGATAAAAATTGAAAACGTTTATATATGTATTTATGTAAATATACGTACATAGATATATAATAATGTATAAAATTGTATACGTAAAAATTTATTGATTATATCAAAGTAATATTTTTTAAGTACATTTTTTTGTTTGTTTGTTTTTTTTTTCTGATATGCATTTTATCATTTTACAGTGATATGCAAAAATAAATTCTATTGTAAAATTAAATGTTTAAAATAAAATTATGTTTTAAAAATCGATAATTTTAACCCAGAAATATGTAAGTTGAAGAACATACAATGCCGAATATGTAATGCCTAAACAAACAGAAAAAAATTGAAAGTATTTAATCATATTTGTGTTAGTCATATTTTTTGTAATTAATAATTTATCACAATAAATTAAAATTATAATTAGTCTATCTAAGGTACTTTATATAACCTTTTGTTTGTATAACAATTGTACCATTGTCTGTACAAAAATTCACGGACGATAAATTTCAAAACAGAAAGTAAAAATTTAATAATGTAGATATTTTATAAATAACTTAAAATATTGTATTTTGTATTAATTTTATTGTTTTGTATTTATTTTTCACTTTCGGCCGTTTTTTTTTTTTTTTTTGCTGATAAAGTCACAGTCACAAGAATTTAAAATAAAATAACAAAAAAATATACGTGTTAAATATGTAAATTTAAATACATGAATTGGTTTAACGACTTTTTATTTAAAAAAAAAAAAAAGACAATAAATACATACATAAATTTCCTAGAATGAAAAAAAATTCAAATTTTTTGTTTTCTGTTATCAGTTTAAAAATACAATATGGTCAATGTACAATTTATTCAGTGATTATTCCCAACGAGATTCATAAGACTTAGATACATGTACAAATGAAAATCATTTCACATAATAAGAAAACAAATAAATTTTTATAATAATACTTTTAAATTTGATTTAATTCAAATTATAGAAAATTAATTTGTTTAAAATTTAAATTAAAAAAGAAAAAAATCAAATAAAATTAAGTTTGAAATTTTTATACACGCTTAATAATTTTATTGATGCATCTTTAAATATATATATATGTAAATGTAACGGTCATAAGATCATTTTTTCCTCATTTTTAATTTTCAACCAAAAAAAAAAAAAAAAAAAAAAATGTCATAAGAAAACAGAGAAAGAAATCAATATAAAGTGATGAAAAACAAAATTCTTTTTTAATTGAATTAAATCCATTCAGTAGCTTACTTTTTTTCTACTACTTCCGTAGAATGATCAATTTCCATAACTAATTAGAACTATTAATTTAAATTTAATACATTCATAAATATCAAAAAATATATATTTTTTTTTTAAATCTTGTTTTCATCTATAAATTCATTAATTTGAAAATTATTATCATTTTTCATTCTTATCTTCAATTTTTCTATAATAATCTCGATTTTTGTTATTTAAATATTGTAAATTATGATGTGAAGAAATATTTTCTTTAAATTTTCTTTAATGATGATCTTCTCCTCAAGTGGAAACAAAAAAAAAAAAAAAAAACTGAAACTGATCAAAGTCTTCAAATTTTAATCAGCTTTGTCATAATGTTAATTTAATGTGAAATAATATGAAATTTAATATAGAAAACAAAATGATTGCGTGTTTTAAATTTCATTAAAACCATTCATAACATTCGCTGATCATAAATTTTTAATTAAACCTGTTGTAATGCAAGATAATTCAAATATGCCCAACATTTAATAACATTTCTAGTTCATATTTGGGAAAAGATATAAAATCCCAAAAGAATTTCTCAAATAGTTTATTCTAATTAAACTCAGAATCATAGTTTATTCAATGTACCTGAAGTTGTAATGAAATCAATTTGATGTAATTACATATAAATAATATAAAGAATTTTAAATTTATATTTACTTACCACTGATTTAGCATATCCATCTGGATTCATTGATGGCATTATATGAATATCAGTTTTATTTATTAATTCACTTATTTCTGGTATATTATCATAATTTGTTAATAGATATTCAATTAAATATAATAATAATTGTCTGCCAATTGCTTCATCACCATGCATATTTGCAATTAATTTAATCATTGGTGTCAATAGATTACGTTTATTTGGATTTTTATTTATTTGCATAACAAATAAATTACGTTTTTCAATTGATGTACCAATTGTATATACATTTGATAAATTTGGATAATTTTTATGTAATTTAGCTAATGTATCTTCAAGCTCATCTTGTGTATAATAATGTGGTGAATTTAAAAATGATTCATTCTCATTTTGTTGTATTGTTTTACATTGAATACAATTTAAATTAAATATAATTACAATGAATATTGTAAATTTCCATGGAGGCATATTGATCATTGTTTTTTCTTTGTTTGTTATTTTATTTCTTTGTTAATACAATAAAATTGTAAATTAATGTAACTTGAAATGTTGTTTAGGTTTTAAATAATCGTAACAATTATACTTATTGTTATTGTGATGTAGATTTTTGTACTTTTTGTAATACACGTACTAAGTACTTTCACCAATGACCAAACTAAATGATGTGTTTTTTTCCTTTTTAAATTTAGGTGAGGATTTTAATTTTTCGATGATTTTATTTTTTTGTTAAATGCAACAAAGTGATGTTTTTTCTTTCTGTTTTAAATAAATTTCAATTCATGTAAAATAAAATCACACATCATACATGAATATGTATAGTGTAGCAGATGGTGTAATTGCGAATTAGTAATATGTTGACTAACAGTTAATAATAAAGAAATGATTTACGTCACTCTTGGACATATATCATGTCCATGTCATGTACGTGCACAGCAATTACAAAAGGTACATAATTAATTTATGTTATTGAATAAATAAAATCTTTGTTAACTTCTATTTCCACTTTGTTTAAAAAAATTTTTATTTTATTCAGAGGAAAATAAGTTTTTTTAATTTTTATTATTTAAATTAACCACTTTATATGAAATTCACTAAAAGAATAAAATTAACAAAATATTTATAAACACATTTATATTATGTACAATTTTCTTTATAATTTTTGTTATACATTTATGTATTCACATAATTTTATTTTTTTTTTTTTAAAATAATTAATTCTTAATTTTAAGTATATGTTTATGTATAGTTTTAAAAATATATAATTTTTATTTATTTAATTAAAAATGAAATTACTTAAATTAGAATAATCAAAATAATTTTTTATTTGTGATGACGAGAACTGAATGTTTTAAGTGAAATTGAAAATCTACACAATACACAATTACACTGACATGCCTTCTTTTTCTGCGCGAAACAAAAACAAATGAAAAAACTTCTTCGTGTCTTTCTAAATTTCAATCATTTCAAATATTTTCAATTTTCAACTCTAACCCAACCAATTCTATATTTAATTCACATTTAATTACAATTAGTTCATTTTTTACTTTTTTTTTCTGGTTATATATGTATATGTCAAATGTTAAAAAAACATATGGTGGTGGTTGATGCATAGGATTGATGTTGCTGCAGTGTTCATCTGTGTTCATTTGTGTTTGTATGTAATTTTGTATACAAGGCAATTGAATTTGAATTGAAATTTGAAACACTAAAAATTGTTTACACAATCAAACAAACAAAAATAAATTACACTTAATTATTTGATTTACAAAAAAAAAGTGAAACACTATTAAAATATTAACAGTGACATCTATTAGCAAATATATCAAAATAAATAATTTAAAAAAAAATTTTTTTTTTGTCCGTTACAAAATATCACAAATTATAAATAATTAAACTGAAAATTGATATACCATAAATTAAAATAAAGATAAATTTATAATTTTAATAAAAAATACTTTAAAGTTAATTTATAATTTTAATGAAACTCATTATGATATTTTTTTTTTGTATTTCGATATAAAATTAATGCTAAATGTTGTTAATACAAAACATAAAAATGTTGTATAGACGTTTTACATGCATCAAATATTTAATTTTGGACAACTAATACATTTTGTTAGTCTTCTAGACACTCGTTTGTATGGTAGTCTGTAATTTAAAACTAAAATAAATTTATTTTGAAATTCATATAAAGTAAAAAATTTAAATAATTAAAATTCTCTATTTGGAGAAAAACAACAGCAACAAAAAAAAATTTTTTTTTTTTAAATTGATTTTTGGTTTTTCCCAAAATAGAGAGAAATCCTTTTTCTCTTTTTTGTTAATTTTTTAAAAATAATTAAAATACAAAAAACATAAAAAAAAGAAATACTAACTCAAAAATTTTATCACAATAATCGATCATTATTTCTAAGCAATTAGCCAAAATTTCACTTTCTTTCATAGTTAAATGAATATCACAACGATAATCTGATGTTGTATGAAATATAGTTGGTGTTAATGATAATGCTAAACTACGTGCATTTACAAATTGTAATGGAGTTCTTGTTAATCTGAAATAATGAATTTAAATGAAATATAAAAAAAAATGTTTTTTTTTTTTCATTTTAGTAAAAACAACACAATAATATGAGTAAAACAAAAACAAAAAAATGTCGTTACATTACCTACAGAGATGTTTTAAAAAATACGATAAAGTATCACGATTTATTTCTGGTAAGGTTTTTACTAATTTTTGTAATATATCAATTTTATATGTTATCGATGATAATGCTGTAACGAGAAAAAAAACAAACAAATTATTAAAAAATTAATTTTTAATTTATTTATTTATTTTGTCTTACTCCAATCTCTTGATGATGTTCCAATAAATGCACGAATTTCTGATGTTCTTATTAATGGTGATTTTATTTCACGTAAAAATAATTTTAATACACCAACAATTGTATGAATATCATTTATTTGTTTTAAACAATTATAATCATTTGAATCAATTAAATAACGTAATTTTTGTATTTCAACATAATTACCAGATGTACGATATAAACCATCAATTGGTGTTATCTTAATTTTATTTTCAATTAATTCAATACATTCAATAACAATTTTTGGTATTGTACGATAACGTTCATGTTTGATAACATTTTCTATTTCTGTATCAAAGCATGGTTCATCTAATATATATAAGAAAAAGAAAATAAAGAAAATTATACAATTATATTAGAAAAATTATGAAAAAAAAAAAAAAATTCGTTTATAATTGAAAATTGACTCACTTTGATAGATATTTTTCTTTTTTAATGTATCCAATGATGGTCGATGTCGAAAAAATTTTGTAAAACGCATCCATGTGCTTAATTTTTGACTTATATTGCTGCTGCTATCACAACTATTTATCGATGCATAACCAACAGATGTTATTGTTACTGTAGAATTGCTATTACTTTTAATGCTATCTACTTGATGATTATTACGATCATTTTTCAAATTATTACCATCAATACTACTGCTACTATTATTATTATTTTCATAATTTCTATTTGATATTGTTATTGTTTTAAATTGTTTACATAATTTATCAACTGAATTTTCTAAATCTTCAATACGATCAATATACATTGTTAATACTTTATTATATCGTATCATTTCATTTTCTAAACGTTCAATTCTTTGTAAAATATCATCAAAATAATCATGTGAAATGATTGTATCACGACTATTTAAACGACGTAAACGAGGTTGTCGACCAGAACGATCATGTAATGATTGTACTAAAGATTTCTTTGAACGTTGATGTTTATCCATAATTTATTTTATTTTTTATTAATTTTTCCTTTTGTAAAACACCAATAATCTAATTTTTTTTTATTTTTAAATAATTTCAAAATTAATTTATAAATATTTTTTTTTTTTTTAATTTTTATAAAACTTTTAACTATTAAAACAAATTATTAACGACTGATTCATTCCAATTCTTGTATATATGTATTAAAAATTTTATTTAAAAAAAAAAAAATTATTTTAGATAATTTCATATCGAAAGCTTTTTAAAATTATTACGTACTCATAACGATAATACAAAAAAAAAATAAAATAAATGCAATTAAATTATACAAGGTAAACACATATTTTACTTCACATACAAAACACAGTGTTCGTTAAAAATTAGTTGAATTGGCAAAATTTTTTTTCAAAATATTTCCAAAGGTATTTCTGAAAATACTTACAGAAAAAGCTTTAAAAAATTAAACAAAACCAGATTGGATAGATTATTTTATTTATTTTCTGTATTCATACAAATAATCAAAATTATCAAAAACATACATGTAAGATTACGAATTTGATAAGATAAAGCTGTTAAATGGGATATATCTCAACATAAGGTGTTCCATAAAATATCTTAAAATTCGTTATGTGAAATATCATAAAAATGATGATTGGCTCAATTTACAAAATAATTAAATTTTAAAATATTTTAAAAAAATATTTAACATATTCAAATAGAAATTATTAGTTTATATTTTATTTTTTTTTTTAATTACATCTATTTTTATAATATCAAATAAAATTGAATAATTTTTTTTTTTATTTTTGAAAATTTTTAACGTTTTTTCAATATTAAATTAATACCAGTTTTTGATTTTAATACCATTTCAGATATTAATTGTAATTCTTCATTTGGATAACATAATGATAATTCATACATTAATAAAATTTTTATAATAATAACTTTAATAATTAATATTGAATAACGTTTACCAATACATGTATGTAAACCACCTGAATATGGTAAATATGAATATGATATTATTTTTGATATATTATTATCATGATCATTATTATCATTTTGATTTATATTAAATCTATTTGGATTAAATTCATATGGATTATTAAATAAATTATTATCATGTGCTAAACCATACATATTTATCCATATTGTTGAATTTTTTGGTATTAATAAATCATGTATTTGAATTTCATTTGAATTTTGTCGACCAGTTAATGGTACTGTTGTATGATATCTTAATGATTCTTTAATAAATAAATCTAAATAATTCATTTGATTAATATGATCAATTGTTATTATTTGTTTTTTAATAATATCATTAACAACATCATCATTATTTATCATCATTATTGATATAAGTTCATTATAAAGTTTATCTTGAATATCTTTATATTTTGCTAAATTATAAAGTGCAAATGATAAAGCTGATTTTGTTGTATCGACACCCTGTAATTAATTTTAAAAAAAAAAATTAATAAAAAATTCAAAAAGATAACTGAAAATTTACCGCAAATAAAAATGTATTAACTTCTTCTTTAATATCATCATCAGAAAGTTTTTTACCATCGATCGTGATCTGTAATAATGTATCTAATAATGGTGATTTTTTATTATTTTTACCGAATACCATATTGCTATCATTATTATCATTATTCTTGTTAAGTTGAATTTTTTTACGTCTTTCTTTTATCATTTTATCAGTTAAATCATGTATAATTTTTATAGCTGAAATTAATCGTTCGTAACCTTTGGTTCGTTTATAAATGAAATCGTAACTATATAATGGATTCACCATTCTTTGAAATAGTAAATGTGATGCACTATACAACAAAAGAATATTTCAATTTATTTTATTTATTTTATTTTTTTTAAACTCTTTGAAAGCATTAACATACGAAATTTAATACATACTCATGAAATGCCTGTGCATAAATTCCTAATGGATCTGTTTGGGAATTTATTTCAGCACCCATTGAAGTTTCTATACATGAAATCGTATAAGTATATAGAAAATTCGTTATAAATTTAACAAGATATATAAAATCAAATCGAACATACCACAAATCATATCTAATATACATAAAAATAAACGATCAGAAATTTCAATTTTTTCATAAATTTTTAATGTATTATTAAGAATATCTGCTTGATATGAGAATGATTCTAAAAAATTTTCCATTAATTGTGCAGAAAATGCTGGATTTAAGGCTTTTCTTCGATTTTTCCATTTCGAACCTGTTATAATCGTATATGTACATAAAATATTATTAAAATTCATAAATCAGAGCGTTTCTTTTAATTTACCTTCACTAATTAATAGTCCATCACCAATTAATGGTCTCAATAATTGAAAATCTGTAGCTCTTGTTAAATTAGGATTATTTAATGCTTCTTTTGTTTGTTCTGGACTATGTAAAAATACCCAAAGACTTGGTCCTAACCACAATCGAAAGCATCCGTTGTAAGTTTTACGAAATTCATTTACCATATCAAATACATCTTATATTGGGGTTTTTTTTTTTTTTTTTTTTTTGTTTCATACAAATTATTAAATTAATAAATTTTGTTTAATATTACAAAAAAACAAAAAACACAATGTATACATACTTTCTGGTTTTAATGTTGCAAATTGTAAATTACCCAAAAATGGTACAAATAATGGTCCAGGTATTTTAAGTCCTAGTTCAAATCTTCGTTTATATTTCATAAATAAATATGATATAAATAGAATAATGAAAATTATAAATACAACTGCCATTTTATATTTTTTTCTTTTTTCAAACTTTTTTTATTTTTATTTAAATTTAAATTTTATGTGCAAATTGCAACGATATACAATTGATACTAAATGTATGCGTATACTTACAAGTAAAAAATAAATTTCTGATAAAGTTCATTAAAATTAAAATTAAATGATAAAAAAAAAAATAGCAAAATATGTTGAGCTCATTTTCATTTTGTTTTATCGACTTTGAAAACAAACAAATGCATTCATTTACTTGTACTATACAATCAAACTACTTCACGAAAAAATTGTAATTTGAGATTTAAACAAAAAAAAAGAAAAGGAAAAATAATCCGATTAAAGCTACACCAGCTGTGTATGTGGTTTATTCTGCATGGTATAGTTTTGTATTTCGTTTATTATAGCCAATGTAGAGTAATCTAGTCGTTTGTACAACTATATATGAACAGAATACACTGACAAATTCGTACCAATATAGGTCTCTTGACCACATTAAAAATAATAGAATGAATAAAATTTCAATTTTAAATTATTATCAATTAATCTATATAATTGTTCGATAAGTCATTTCCAGATCAAATTTAATTAATTTGAATTTATTTAAAAGATGACTGTCTTGTTATCTATCTCCTACATACAATTTTGCATGTATATGTAGTTGCATTTAATTGATGTGTACCAGATTAGAATAAATCAAATTAAATTAAATTTCAAAGCGGTAGGTAGTAGAACACTGTAATTACAGAACGTTTTTTAAACATATAGTCGTTTACTTTCTTGTGGAGCGTAAAAATACGGAAAAACTGGTAATCAGAAAAATGAATTTTTATTCAAACTACTGCCAAAAGGTCCTGGCGGGTCGTGATGAGGGTGGAAGGGTGGCAGTTCACCACCCACCTCTTTTTGTAAATAAAATATTTAAAAAATTTAAACTTAACACAAAATAATGCTAAGAAAGTGGCTAAAAAGTATCAATTTAAAGTACAGGTGACTATGTTTTAAAAACATGTACACTATATATGTAGAAATCTGCAGTGATCTGTTAAAAATTTAAATATAAACCATAAAGATCCCCTGTTTTTTTACAAATAAAAACAATTATCTGGAAAAACCAAGTAAAATTTCTAATTTTCCTATTTAAAAATTTTAATTTTAAAATCAAATTTCTAATTTCAAAATTTCAACCGTTAAGATCTTTCTAATTTCAAAAATTTACAATCAGAATTTTTAATCTAATATAGACTATCTTCAAAAATACATCACTGCCTATTTAATGCGATATTTAGCTCAAGATATGCTGAGTATCGCATCAAATAGGTAGTGATGCGTTTTTGAAAATAGCCATACATACATATATACGTTACTATTTAACATGTATTTTTTTGTTTTTTTTTTTTTTTTTTATCAGTTTTTATGAATATTATCAAAAACCATATTATAAGCTCAACTTTATTAATTGTAAAATTAAACAAAAGCTGATCTTATTTCGAAATGTTGTAATGTTTGTGTAAATTATTGTATAAAACCAGTAAGAAGAGCTTTGTATATCGTTTATTTGTTCACACAAAATGTATTTTTATCTTTTATGTTTCTCCAACACATTCCTCTCAATTCGTCTATACCATGGTCTCGTACTAGTGAAGTGATTACTGATTACTGATCTAAAAGCTGGCTAATTTTTGATTAAAAAAAATGTTTACTCTGTTATTTTCAGTATTTTATTATTATCATCATTTTTTTTTTTTTTTTTTAATTAAAATTAATAAAGATTACACAACACAAACATTAACATTCAGTAGCGTAGAAAAACGTGAAGATCAAACATAATAATATTCATAATTGCATTAATATCAGAGTATAACGTGAAGCAAAGAAATTTAATAATAAAATAAATAGAAAATAAAATAAAAAATTAAAAATAATATAAATTTTGAAGTGAACAAAATAATATGTATTTAATTTTTCTTTCTTTTATTGTTGTATTATTATTTTTTTATATTGGAAAAATAAAACGACGATGTGATATCGCTAGTAAAATTCCAGGTCCAAAAGGTGTACCATTATTCGGTTATATAAAATTATTTAAATTATCATCAGAAGGTATAAATTATTTTAATTTCATTGAAATACCATATATATGTGCTATATGGATTATTTTTCTTTTTAATGATTATAGATTTATTTAGTCATCTTATTGAAATACAAAAAAATTACAAAGATTACTATAGATTATGGTTAGTTAATGAATTATGGATTGTTGTATATGAACCAAAATTAGTTGAAAAAATTTTAACAAATCCAAATTTAGTAAAAGCTAATGATTATAAATATTTAAAACCATGGCTTGGAAATGGACTATTAACTAATGAAGGTAACTCAGATAAATTCCTCTAAGAAAAAAAAAAAAAAAAAACAGTTTCAGTCTTAACTTTTTCGTTCTCTGTTCATTATAAGGAAAATCATGGTTTGCAAGACGTAAAGCAATAACACCAGCATTTCATTTTAGTATTTTAGAGGATTTTGTTGATATATTCATTCGACATGCTGATATTTTGGTACAAAAAATTAAAACTCAAAATATAAATGATAAAGATATAATGCCACATTTACAATTATGTGGATTCGATATTATTTGTGGTGAGTAAAAACCAAGTCAATATAAATAGAATAAAATTTTATTAAATATTTTTTTGATTTTTATTTTTATTTTATTTTTTAAATACAGACACCGCAATGGGGGTACAGATGAACAGTCAAACTGATATGAATTCGTTGTATGTACAAGCAGTCAAAGTGTACGTGAGATTTAAATACACTCATATTTCTAGTTTCATTAAAAAAAACAAAATTTTTTTTGATTTTTTCATTTTTTTTTAGTATTTGTGAAATAACTCATATACGAATGTTTAATGTATTTTTTGATAGTGATTTCATATTTAAATTAACAAAATATTATAAAATCTATGAGAAAAATTTAAAAATAGCACATGAAACAACACAAAAAATTATTGAAGAACGTCGTCAAAAAATTTCATCAAAAAATTCTGAGAATTCACAATTAAACCCAATAGAAGGAGATTATCAAGTTGAAAAAGATGAATTTGGACGAAAAAAGAAAATGGCATTATTAGATATTTTATTAAAAACAACAATTGGTGGTAAATTATTAACTGATGATGAAATTCGTGAAGAAGTTAATACTTTTATGTTTGCAGTACGTTTTATAAACACGAAATTCCTTACAATTATTTTTAATTT
This sequence comes from Anthrax anthrax, assembly GCA_963971155.1. Taxonomy (NCBI): domain Eukaryota; kingdom Metazoa; phylum Arthropoda; class Insecta; order Diptera; family Bombyliidae; genus Anthrax; species Anthrax anthrax. The sequence continues at coordinate 3,422,280 of OZ020123.1, forward strand.
AATAATTTAAATTAAATTGGCATAAAATTAAAAAAAAAAAAAATTTTTTTTTTTCTTTCTTTGTTTCAAGGGTCATGATACAACTACTTCAACTATTGGATTTTTATTATATAATATCGCTAAATATCCTAACATTCAAGAAAAATTATACGAAGAAATTTATAGCATATTTGGTGATTTAAATGATACATCAGATACAGATAAAGTAACATTAAAACAATTGAATGAATTAAAGTACATGGATTCAGTTATAAAAGAATCAATGAGAATTCATACAACAGTTCCATTTATTGGTCGACAATTATTAGAAGAATGCGAAATTGGTAAACAGAAAAAAAACAACAAAAAATAGAAGTTTTTCTTTTTTTTTCATATTTTATTAAATTTTTTTTTTTTTTTTTTTAGGTGGTGTAAAATTTCCAGAAAATACAAATTTATCAATATGGGTTTATGGTTTATGCCATCGTGAAGATATTTTCCCACAACCATATAAATTTATTCCAGAACGTTTTATGAATAACGATAATAATAATGATCAACAACAATTAAATCCATTTGCATATATACCATTTTCAGCTGGGCATAGAAATTGTATTGGACAAAAATTTGCATTAATTGAAATGAAAATTATTTTAATTCGTTTATTACAAAATTTTCAAATTAATTTATCAAAACCAAATGATGAATTAATATTAATTAGTGAAATTGTATTAAAATCTAAAAATGGTATTCATTTAAAATTTAATAAAAGAGAATAATTTTATGAATAATGATGGAAATAAAATTTAAAAAAAAAATTAATTTTCGTATTCAAATTTTACTTTTTAATTGATCGAATAGAAAATTAATTTTTAAATTAATTATTGTAAATACGTGATTGTAATACATGTGTTCCTATTTGGTTTGATTCAAAAATTCAAATTTTTAATTTCGTAACGGACAAATACAACAATACAACAACACAGCAATACACTTTTATTCTTTTATTTTATATATTATTGATTTATTGATACTGTTTACTTGACTTGTACATGCTTGTACTTAATTTAATCTTTATAAAAAAAGACAAATATTCGTTTACTTTCGCCAATGGTATTCTGGCAGTTATAAAATTTTTGAAAAACCAAAATCCAAAATTTTAAGAATTTCTGTCATTCGCGAACATTTTTAATAAAAACTAAATTTTATTTCAATTTTCATTCATATTCTACTACATTTTTATTCCATTACTACAATTTAATTAAAATCTCGTGCCAATTTTTAGTACAATTTTTTCTCATTTCAGTACGGTGTATTTTTCCAATAAGATTCTAATATCTAATCATTCAAAAAAAAAAAAAACTCATACAAAATTTTGTCAGCTGACCTGACAGTATAGTAGAAATTCCATTTCAATTTTCAATAAGATAAAAAATTTTTCAAATTTTATTTCATTGCAATTTTAAATTAGAAAAGAATAATTAATCAAAAAATTGTTAATATAACAATAATTAATAACGGTAAGTGTATTGTTAAAATTTATTATTTTTTATTTATTAATATGAAATTTTGTTAATAACAAATCAATTTTTTTTTTTTCTCAATTGAAAAGAAAAATTACGCGCATGATTAATAATAATTTTTCTTTTTAATTTTTTAATTTCTTAAAATCACTTTAAATTCTGTCTTCTGAATTTTCACCAATTTTACTTAAAAAGTCTATAAAAGTTTTTTTTTTTTTTTCAAAGACCCTAAAATTCATACGTACTACAACATCAAGTGATATTGAAATTGAGTCACATGACTTTCAAAGATCTAATTGCCAACATAATTAATTCGCCCAATTTTTATCATATATAGTAAATCTAGTTATTTTCAGTTTAAATTACAAAATAATTACAAATTAATTTAAATATTATTTTTTTTCGTTTTTTTATTTTCTGCATATTAGAGAAGTGTATATTTTAATATCGAATAGTGTAATAAAACACCAATTTCATCAAAAATGTCAAGTCTTAAGAAATTCCAAGACGAAGATCAAGAATCTAAATATGGCCGAGTATATGCTGTATCTGGGCCAGGTAAAGTAATTATGAAAAAACAAAAAAATCTTTTTTTTTTTCTGATATTATTATTTAAATAATAAGTAAAAAATAAAATAAAATGTTAATACTTACTAGAATTGACATACATACATCAATATATGTACATAAATTACATAACAATTGTTTTTGATATTGTTTATTTTTTTCTTGTTTGACATACACAGTCGTTACAGCAGAATGTATGTCAGGTTCAGCTATGTACGAATTAGTACGTGTTGGTTATTTTGAATTGGTAGGCGAAATTATTCGTTTAGAAGGTGATATGGCTACTATTCAGGTATACGAAGAAACATCTGGTGTAACTGTAGGTGATCCAGTATTACGTACTGGTAAACCATTATCAGTTGAATTGGGACCTGGTATTATGGGTAGTATTTTTGATGGTATTCAACGTCCATTAAAAGACATTTGTGAAATGACTGGTTCAATTTATATACCAAAGGGTGTTAATGTACCGGCATTATCACGATCACATTCATGGGAATTTGCACCAAAATATGTAAAAGTTGGTTCACATATAACTGGTGGTGACTTATATGGTATCGTACATGAGAATACATTGGTTAAACATAAAATGATTGTACCACCACGAGCAAAAGGTACTATACGTTATATTGCACCAGCTGGTAATTACACCGTTGAAGATATTGTCTTGGAAACGGAATTTGATGGTGAAATCACAAAACATACAATGTTACAAGTATGGCCAGTACGTCAACCACGTCCAGTTACAGAAAAATTACCAGCCAATCACCCATTATTGACTGGTCAAAGAGTACTTGATTCGCTATTCCCTTGTGTTCAGGGCGGTACTACCGCTATTCCAGGTGCCTTCGGTTGTGGAAAAACTGTAATTTCCCAAGCTCTATCGAAATACTCAAATTCAGATGTTATTATTTATGTTGGTTGCGGTGAACGTGGTAATGAAATGTCTGAAGTATTGAGAGACTTCCCAGAATTGTCAGTTGAAATTGATGGTGTCACAGAATCAATTATGAAACGTACAGCCTTGGTTGCAAATACATCAAACATGCCTGTAGCCGCCCGAGAAGCATCCATTTATACTGGTATTACACTTTCTGAATACTTCCGTGATATGGGTTATAATGTATCTATGATGGCTGATTCAACATCTCGTTGGGCTGAAGCTCTTCGTGAAATTTCTGGACGTTTAGCTGAAATGCCTGCAGATTCTGGTTATCCAGCTTATTTGGGTGCACGTTTAGCATCATTTTATGAACGTGCCGGTCGAGTTAAATGTCTTGGTAATCCAGAAAGAGAAGGATCTGTATCAATTGTTGGTGCTGTATCACCACCAGGTGGTGATTTCTCTGATCCTGTAACATCAGCTACATTGGGTATTGTACAAGTGTTCTGGGGTTTAGATAAAAAACTAGCACAACGTAAACATTTCCCATCGATTAATTGGTTAATATCATATAGTAAATACATGCGTGCGTTAGATGATTTCTATGATAAAAATTTCCCAGAATTTGTACCATTACGTACAAAAGTTAAAGAAATTCTACAAGAAGAAGAAGATTTATCAGAAATTGTCCAACTTGTTGGTAAAGCATCATTAGCTGAAACTGATAAAATAACATTAGAAGTTGCTAAATTACTTAAAGACGATTTCTTACAACAAAACTCATATTCATCATATGATCGTTTTTGTCCATTTTATAAAACTGTTGGTATGTTAAGAAATATAATTGCATTCTACGATATGTCTAGACATGCAGTTGAATCGACAGCACAATCTGAAAACAAAATAACATGGAATGTAATACGTGATTCAATGGGTAATATAATGTACCAGTTATCGTCGATGAAATTCAAGGTAAAAAAATAAATTGTTGAAAAATTAAAAATTTGATGGGTGTTATTTAATGTGTTTTTTTTTTTTACAAATCTTTTAGGATCCTGTTAAGGACGGTGAAGGTAAAATCAAAGCTGATTTTGATCAATTACATGAAGATTTACAACAAGCATTCAGAAATCTAGAAGATTAAATTTAATATCTGTTCGATAGTCCAAAAAAAAAAAAAAAAAACCCACAACAATAATAGAATTCCTAATATTTACTATATATATACATATATATATTATAGCTTGTTGTCATTTTATTATTATTACCTATTATTGTTTTTATCTTTTTAATTATTTTATTCTTTTATCATAGTATGTAAGTGAAAAAAAAATTTCTTTTCTTTTTGCGCAAAAGAGCAACCTAAATAAAACAATAATTAATTATAATAATTATAAATATTATACATATAAAAATATACAAAGATATAAAACAAAACAAAAAAATTAAAAATGAGAGTTCGTTTACTATTATTCGATGATATATTAGAAGAACATGTATAGTATTATTAAAAAAAAGAAAAAAAAAATAGAAAAAAATCTGTTGAAAAGAATAATAATTTAAAATAAAATAAAACGAATATGCAAAATGGAAACGTAGACAAATAAAATTAAAATTAAAATAAATATACAAATTAGAAGGCAAAAAATAAAACTAATGTTAAAAAAGAAATCAAATAATAATTACTTATAAGATCATTCATTAATTCAAAAGAAAAGAGTTTAAAATTTAAAAAAAAAAAAAAAAATCTTTGCATTCCGTTGTTAAAATGTAACCCATATTATAATGTATTACTTATATGTATATTATTTTTTTCTTATTTTGTTTCCTTTTTCTTTTCATTACGTATTGTTTTTTTTTTTTCGTTTTTCCTTTTTTTTTTTGTTAAAAATTTTTAAAAAATGATAATTATATTGAAAATGTATTGTATTAAGCATAATTTGTTCTACATAAAAAGAAATGCACATTAAAAAGCAAAGCCATCAAAAAGAAAAAAACCATTGTGTTTATTAGTAAAAACAAAAAAACAATTATTAATATTGCTTTAATTATGGTTAATGGGTTTTTGTTATATCTTTATGTATTATAAATACAAGAAACACATACATATGTAAATTTATTATCGTAATTTTTATATATTCGAAAAAACAAAATTAAAAACCCCAAAAGTTTTTTATATACTTTTGCTTTTACCCATTCATAAAAAATACGATATTATACTGTGTAATTAATTAAATATTAGTAGAAAAAAAAATTATTAAGGAAATTTCATTTTTTTTTTCACAAATAAGTAAAAATATTGTTAAATTTTCATAAAATGCAAAACTAATTAAAAAGAAAAAATAATTTATACATGCTAAATAGCATGTGTAAATTTAAAGAAAACGTTTTGAGTGGTTCTTGTCTTTTCAGTGTTTATATTAATTATGTAATTTAGAAAAAAATAAAATAAAACTTAAATGTAATAAAAATAATAAAAAATAAATAAAATAAATTGAAAATTGTAAAAATGTAAATTAATTGTTTTTATTCAATAAATTTTATTTCAAAAAAATGACGATTATAAGCACCCTGTTAGTGCTATTTTGAATACCCATTGGACTCATTGGAGTGTTGTAAATTCAAACTGATTGTATGGTATAAAATCAAGATGAATGCTAAGTAAAAAGATACTGTGACAAATTGAAGCCGATATACAGAAAAGGATTAAATGCCCTAAAAGAACTAACTGTCCTCGTAAATAAACTCTAGCTTATAAGATTATAACATATTATTAAATTCCATAATTCATACTGAATTAAGAAAATACATCAAGTTGAATTAATAAATTATTCTGGAATTAAAATTATGATAAACAAAAAACACACTTTACGTTTTTAAATGCATTTATTCTTTTAAATTTCAAAAATCGTATGTACGTATTTTGAGCTTAAAATCTAGATAAAAAATTTTTTCATGAACAAAACCCCGCAAACACGAAAAAAAAAAAAATTGGTATATAAAAAATACTGAGTAAATTTAAGTTATAAATCAATTGAACGAAATTTGTTTATCTTATCTTATTAAATTCAACAAATAATACACAAATAAAATACATTAAGAAATTAATTTAAAAGAAAATATAAATTAAAAAATTTTACTAAATAGATATGTACCTATAAATATTTTTAATTAAAAAATTTTTACTAATTATTTCTATTATTAATTAACTATGTAGGTATAAAGAAATAATTTTTTTTTTCAAATTTATTAGGTATATACGTGTACATTTACGTAATAAGTTTATGATAAATTTAAGATAAATTTATTTGTCTTTTTTCATCGTCTTTGTTCTCTTACATAAACTTTTTATGGTAGATTATGTAAATCATATTTAGTATATAAGGCCTCAGTACGTTGATAAACAATTTTAGAAACTTCAATCATATCAGGTAATATAGATACAGCTTCGTCAATTTCATGACCAATTTTTTTGAGCAATTGTTCACGTGTTGGCAATGTCCACATAGCTACATAAGCACCTTGACGTATTATCCATGGATGATATTTAGCTAATGTACAATCATATGCATTTTTGCATACTTTATGTGTACCATCATTTAATGATAATGCACTCAATTTATACAAGAATTCATTTAAAAATTCTAAACCTCTATGTAAACGTAATAATGTACGACTACCAGATACATAATCAGATTTTTGTAATAATCCATTCGATCTTTCATATTCAATCATTTCTTTAAAACTTTCAAATTGTTTACTATTATTGATTGTTTTTTGTTTACGTAAATCTTGTAAAATTTCAAGTTTTGATTGTACATCACTGCTAACAAAACTAAATACATTTCCCATTAATTGAAAAAATTTATTTATTTCCCAATATCCATCTAAATAATGATCCAAAAGAATATCATCTTCATCTTTTAAAGAATTCATAAAACAATCTGTAACTTTTACCATGTTAAATTTATTACTCATTTTTATTTTTATTTTTTATTTTTTAGATTTTGATTACACAAGAAATTTTATTTTTTAAATTTTTACAATAAATTTAGATTATAATGAAAATTAAAAAAATCCAAAGAAAATTATAAAACCAGAAAATTTTGTCAGGTGATTGAGCAAATAAATCGATGTACACGTATAAATGGCAGAAACAAAACAAAGAAAAATTTTTACAAAGCTATTTGTCAGATTAATCGAAAACAAGTATAAATGCACTCGTGATAGTGTTATTTGTTAGTCGTGATTTGTGAATGCATTAATGTAAATAATGACGGGGAACCACAGAAAAAAAAATGCATTATACAATAAAAATTGCAGCATACCATTATGCACCACAATTGTATTGCCATAATAAATAATAATCTAAAATATAATATTGCCAGAGAAAGTCGGTATAAAACTTTATCAGTAGAGACAGGGTAATTCAGTTAAGCGTACATTTATTTATAACTGAATTTGAATAACATTTGAATTATTAGACGTACATTCTTGACCAATACCTCATTAAAAAGGGCAAAAGATTTGCTATAACTTTCCTCAAAATGTGAGTGGTGTCAGTTTAACGGTTTGTGAGTTATGGAGTGTTTTATGAAACAAAATTCAAAAATTTCTTCATTGCTCTCTAGTGGATAATCGGTAAACATTTACCCTTTCCCTCCTCCTACATACGATTATTTGTTTGTCTTATTAAGACCTATCAGACTATCACCTTCTGGCTTTAGTACATGCATACTTAACTTAATCACCCTGTGGCCTGTATAAACTATAAAGCTTTATGTATAATTATCTATTCTCCTTGAATATAGGCTTGATCATGGAATAAATCTTTCTTAAACAAAAAAGAATTCCCTTAAAAATTAAAATAAATTTTGAAATGTTTAAATTTTTTTGTCAACAAAAATTAACTTGATTTGACCTAAATATTAATTTTGGTCTAAACTCGAAATGTCTAATTATTGATTTTATTTTGTTTCTGTCTTTTTTTCTTTTTTGTCCTTTTCTTTTATTTTTGAACAAATGAAATGTCAAAATCATTTTGTCATTTTTTTTAACTTCTTTCTTGCTGTATTCGTTCATCGTTTTTTAAACATTTCTCAAACATGTCGGCGGCATTAAATTTAACTTTAAAAGTTCATCCAGTCGTTTTGTTTCAAATTGTTGATGCATATGAACGTAGAAATGCTGATTCACATCGTGTTATTGGAACTTTATTAGGTAAATAATTTAAAATTTAAAATTTTGATTTACAGGGAAAAATTAATTCCAATTTTATACATTCATTTAGGTTCAGTTGACAAGGGTGTTGTTGAAGTAACAAATTGTTTTTGTGTTCCACATAAAGAACATGATGATCAAGTTGAAGCTGAATTAAGTTATGCATTGGATTTATATGATTTAAATCGTAGAGTAAATGCAAATGAAAATATTGTTGGTAAGTTAAAATAATAAAAATATGATCCATTTTAAACCTAACCTCAAAATAGTAATTACAGTGGTGTAACCATACCACTCACCTACCACATCATCACTTTAAATTTATTTCTGATTTATTTTCTTATTTGAAAGGTTGGTGGGCAACTGGTAATGAGGTAACTAATCACAGTTCTGTTATTCATGAATATTACGCTCTGGAATGTAACAATCCTGTTCATTTAACCGTTGATACATCTCTTCAAGGAGCTAGAATGGGCTTAAAAGCATACGTTTGTGTATCATTAGGTGTACCAGGTGGTAAAATGGGTCGTATGTTTACACCAATTAATGTCGATGTTATATGTTATGAACCAGAAGTTGTTGGCTTACAATTATGTCAAAAAACTGTTGGTATATCAAATTTAAATCGTCCAAATACTGTATCACCAATGTTAGATTTAGCACAAATAGCTGAAGCATCATCTAAATTACAAGGTTTACTTGAACAAATGTTAGCTTATGTTGAAGATGTTATTAATGGTAAACAACAACCAGATAATGCTGTTGGTCGTGCTATATTGGATTTAATACATTCAGTACCACATATGACACATGAACAATTTACACAAATGTTTAATTCAAATATAAAAGATTTATTAATGGTTGTTACATTATCACAATTAATTAAAACACAATTACAATTAAATGAGAAATTAACATTTTTAACTACTAATTAAAAACAAAGAAGAGTAAAAGAGAAATACATTTTGAATTTAAGTGGTATTGAAACGATTCTTCCCGATAGTGATCAACAACATAAACTTGAAAATAAACAGAAATAAAAAAATTTTTTTTAAATTTTTGTGTAACACTATAAAATCATATTTGTAATAAAAATTGATTTATCATTTACACAAATTCATTTCTGCATTTTATTTTCGAATTATTTAATTTCTTTTTCTTTTATCAATTAAATTTTCCTCTTCCCCGTGGAGCACACCATAGAGAGGTAATACGCATATCACTGTCAACTTGCGTTTATAATTAAACCACATGTTATGGCATTTGTTTGAATTCATCATAAATCCGGTACAAATCGTATAATTGAATATTACATTACAATTCCTCGATGAAAGTGTTAACATTACATATCGTTATCGATATTTTATTTAATTATAATTCATAAGGGTTTCTATTTCAGAGTATGTACTATGTCTTCTGTTCGAAGTAAATTTGTAATTTTTCTTATTTTTTGTTTTTAAAAAAAATACAGTTATCAATAATTTACAAACCTTTGACATTATGTAATGAATTTAATCATCCATTGCATGAAGATTCAAATAATCAGGGCTATTCTGATCGCAGCTAGCAGATTTCGCTAATTGGACATTCTGCTAATTCTCATACAAAATCCACGAACTACAAAAATTTTGTACAGAAGTTGGCAGCATGTAAAGTCAAGTTAGCAAAACCTGGTTAGGTGGCTGCTCGCCCATTGCCCAGCAAGCACACTTAAGCCAGAAAGGCCCATTGCAAAAACCTGCTAACTGTGACTAGAATAGCTTTGATTATATTTTTAAAAAAATGATTTTGATAAACTCTATAAATTTATAACGTATTATTTGATTTCTTAATAATCAATATTGTATTTTATTCTTTTTTTTGTATTTGTTTTTTTTTTTTTTTTTTTTTTTTTTTGTCTTTTTAATTCAATTAACTCAATTATGGTCATGAATCAATAATTATATAGTTAACAGATGAAATCGAAAAAAAAAATAATAATAATAGTAGATAATTTTCAAATAATTTGCAAATATTAGTAATTAAGATATAAATCAAGTAACGGGCATTTATAGAAAATTGGCAAAAAAAAAACAGATGGTATTGATATAGACAATAGAAAACAAACATAAAAATAAAAAATAAAATCTAATAAAATATTTTGATATAAAAATATTAAAATTTATGAAATTAAAGAAAAATAATAAAATAAAATCGTGTTATTAAAAACCTTGAAAAATTTAAAAAAAAAAAAACGGTTGCAAACCATGAACTTTAAAATATGGATATACTGTACTTACATACCCCTAATTATCCATTTCAAAAATTTTATTAAATTATTATTAACACAATTTTTTTTTATTATTATTTATTGACAATGTCGTAATACGGCGTCATCATCGATCATCATCGTCATTATCATATTGTAATAAATTGTAAAATAAATTAAGATCCCATAACGTATAATAAATCGTTATATTCGTTTTGTTTGTAAACGACGATACAATTGTTTTACAATAAAAACACAAAAAAATTTTTTTTTTAGTTCCAAATCAATAAATTCAAAAAAAAAAAAATAAAATAAAATAAAAATATTAGTAGAAGAATAACCGAAACCAATAGCACAGGAAAAATACCCACGTATCATATCTTTAGACACAAACAATAGAGGATTTTCTTAGACAAAAGAAGATAAGACGAAAAAAATATGAATTATACTTTAATTATTTATAAATTTCTATTATATACAAATTTTAATTTCATTTCATTTTTTTTTTTTTATTTTCTTGAATAAAAGCTCTCATTCTATATCATTTTATGATCAATTAGATCGTTAACGAATAATTTTATGTTATGTAATTTATATTTGCAATAATTTTGTTGTACATGAGTAAATATAAAGTCAATTATTTGACCTAGTCTGTATTAAAATTTATACCATAGTATGGACTTTGCATACAATTGCATTCAAGATGCCTATACGTACACATTTAAATGCCTTCATTAATTGTGTCTGAAGTCTGAACTAACATTGAAATTGCATTGATGATTTTTAAATATTATTTTTATGCAAAAAAAAAAAAAAATGATCATCATGATGGCAATGAATTACAAATTAAAATGAATAAAAATTTCCAAAATTGTGTACATCATTCTATTACATGTACAACATAATTTCTATAAATTATCAAATTTGTATATGCAACTGAAAAATTGTGATACAGAACACAAGAAATTTTTGAAACATTAAATGACCAGAGTTTAAATTTTGAATTTATTTTAAATCATGACTTGAGTTTTTTTTTGATTTTTTGATCCAGTGAAGGAATGGGGGTAAAAATTTGATAAATCAACAATCCCCTTATGTCCACATGCTATAATTCATTTTCTTCAACATTTTTGATTTTGTCTCTATTTTTCTTTTTGTATGGTCTGCATTAATGGATCTTAAATGAAACAAAAAAAAAAAAAAAAAAAAAAAATTGCTAAAACACATAAACGCAATCATCTTGTTGGGTTGGCTATTAGGCAATAAAACTTCCTGAAATGACAATCAAATATTACGAAACTTGTTTTGTTTTTAATTTTAAAAGCATAAAATCAAAAAACAAAAAAAAAATACAAAACGATCAACAATCCAGTAACAACTCTTTTTAATTTTCATTTTTCAAATTAAATGTAAAATAGATATGATGTTGGTATTTGTGGCAATTGCACCAGTTACCACCCATTTCAATTATGCCGTTGTATTGCATTGCAGAAAAAAAAAAATAAGCAAAAATTTATTAAAATACTATGAATACACTGGTTAATGTAAAAGCAGGATAATTTTATTAATTTTTGAAAATCCTAAATTTAAAAACAAAAAAAAATCGTAATTCAAAGAACTATCAGTTACAATTTTTTTATTTTGAAAAAGTTTTACATAAAGAGTTGAAAGTCCTTAACAAACAAGCATCATTTGATATCGCACAATCTTCGCCGGGGAATATAATTCGCAACATCCACTTCGAATAACGAAAAAAAAAAAACTTCAATCTTATTCAATCTATCCAATTTTTATTTTCTAAAATGTAAATTGTAGGCGAATTATGTATTGAATAATTCAATATTATTCAATTTCAAAAACATACGTTACAAGATATTCGTTAGTAAATTAATATTTTTCATATTTCTAAATGATGATGGATGGATAGACTGAATGAGGTGGTGTAGACGTATAATGATATTATGACGATTATAATGATGATGATGAGAATAGATTTGAAAAAAAAAATGCAAAAAAAATGAAAAAAAAATTCATATAATGGTATTAAGTTGTCATCATCATCTATTGTGCTTGTTATAACATTTTTACAAGAAAATAAAGAAAATTATTCATTATGATATGCATTACGTATAAAATGTATGAACATCTACATTACATTACATGTACATATATGTATCTATTAATTAGAAAAGAAAACCTAAAAATGATAAATAAAATTGAATTAAATCATATTATAATATATGATGTATTATATATGCATTATACGGATTACGAATCAATGTTTGTTGTAATTTAATATAATTTATCTATAAAAGAAAAATTTATGTACCATATGTAAAAGTTATAATTAAAATATTTTTTTTTTTTTTTACAAAGTTATGTATGTATACATATGTGTAGTAACATACATTCCAATTTTGTGTGTTTAAGTATTCATTATTTTTATTTATTTTTTTTTTTTTTTTGTATCTTTTTAAATGTATATAACTAATAAATAAGGAATATTTAGTAATACCGGTGCAATATGCATAATTGGTATTTGTTTTATATACGAAATAGTATATACATTACATGGAGGGTAAAATTGAAATGGTCATATTATTTATTTAACTATTTTTTTAATCATGTTTAAGACAAGGGAAAAAAAAATGGAATGATTCATTCAAATAAGGTAAAAGAGTGGAAGAAAAAAAAAAAATTTTTTTTTTTTTCTTAATTTTTTTAACTAACAACTGATTCTATTCAATTATTACCTAAGAATATGTATCTATAGTACAAGAAAAAAAAATAATAAAGGTGGGAAACTTGTAATATTAGCATGGATGTGAATTAGTTAAAAAAAAAATAAAATAAAATAAAATAATGAAAATTAACAACAAATTCGAAAATACATCATATGAGAGACGTAAACATATTTCCACTACAAAAATATGCATTTATAACAGATACATGTAATTATATGTATACAAAGATGCAATGTACGTATACTGTGCAAATGCACATACAGATTAACTTGCATTTTATCTTGCTTAAAAGAGGATGTATAAAAGACGGTTACTTTAGTACCAATGATATCAAACTGTTTTGTAGCAGATTCTTTGATAGTAGTCTTTAATAACGGACATTTAATCAAAGGAATAATATTTAAAAATAAACAAAAAAAAAACAAAATAATCAAGATGAAATTCACATTACCAATTGTGAGTAATTTAACGAAATTTTAATGAAATACAAAAAATTAATTTTGAGAGTTTAAATATTTTTTGTGATAAATTAATTATTTTTATAAATTTTTGTTTTTTTTTCGAATAAAGGTGTTATTATGTCTTACGCTGTTCATTAACGCTTGCATTGCTGTTGATGAGCCGCAGCAAGCATTAGAAGAGAAGAAACAAGACAAACGTGGAATATTTGGCGGTGGTTACGGTGGTTACGGTGGTTACAGTGGTGGATTCGGTTATGGTCATGGTTTTGGATATGGTCATTATTCACCGTTCGGTTATGGACACGGAGGATATGGATACGGCGGATATGGACATGGTTATGGTGTTGGTTATCCTCATGGTGGATATGGTGGATATTATGGACATGGATATGGACCTGGTTACTATGGTCATGGATATTATCCGTTTTACGGTGGTTACGGTGGATACCATCATCACTAGAACAAAATTTAAAAAAAAAAAGAGATTTAAACAAAAAAAGAAAAATCTCAGATATAATTAAAAAAACTGAATTTAATAGATAATTTTTAAAAATTTTAAACTAAACGTTTCAATATATAATGCGAATAAAATTCTAGTTCAATTTGATAAAATATAAAAAAAAAAAAATTAATAAAAATTTAAAAAAATAAAAATAAAAAAAAAGGATAAAAAATAAAATCAAACTGAAAATTACCAAAAATCCGAATAAGACATATATAACATGTTACAAGTGTACATAATACTGTGCATATAACATAAGAAGTACCTAAAAATACGTTACACGTTCATATAATACATTATTACATATTACATCCATATTAGATATTTTACTAATTAGAATTTTAAGATAAATATTATTTTTATTTTTTAATTCTATTTTTGTTTTTAAATATGTATACAAATTGTTTGCTAGTTCTGTTTTTTTTTTTTTTTTTAATTAAATAAAATTCTCCAAATTTTGTACAAAATAACTTTTAATGTGTTTAAATTTTCGATTAATAAAATTGTTCTTTCAAGATTGGAAGGAGCTGCCTAATACATATATGAATAAGCTGGCTATAAAATATTTGAATTTTAAGACGTTACAATGTCTTTGGATTAAGATTTCGGTATTGTTGGCCATATATTATGTCTAAAGCCCAGAAGATAATTTGGCTTACACTGTGTACACATAAATTATAGCATAATAAAAAACGTTTACTTGTATAGAACTCTGTACGTATGCAATTACAAAATCGTTTTCAAAATTATTTAAAATTCGAATGGACACAGAAGATAAAGTAAATAAATGAAGTAAAAATTATATCACATTTAAAACGAACAACGAGCAGTTAATTAAGTCAAAATTACACATACATACAAGTATTGATAAATACATACACTTTTCCTTTAAATGTCGAATGCAACCATGTAATTAAATAATAATAATAATGATACCAACGCACGCCATGAATTTTTTGAATTTTTTCCGTTTTTTATTTTTTTATTTTTGCTTTTTTTACATAAATTAAAAATTTAATTTTGATACGTGAGAATTTTACGGCAATCTCATAATTATATACGCAAAAGTATATTTCACTTATACTATCTGCATCATGTACATTCAGTTAAAATTCTTTTTTGTTTGTGTAACAGTTTCTTATTTATGTATTTTCAATTTGGGAATTTCATTTGAAAGAATCAAATTTTCCCAAATACCCTACATATTATGAATACAAAATTAATTTGTTGCTATTTAAAATACCCAAACGTAATGTTAGATACCATGCATAGAAGGCATGCACGATGTACATACATATGTATATATGTAGATGTGATAATGATAGAACCACACGATAATCAAATATTTGATAGAACGTACACAACGAATTTTCAATGATTTTATGGAGTATTCTCTGAACATATTATACTCTGTCCACTAATTGTATGCAGCTAATACTTTATGGTGGTAATTGTGAATGTATTTTTTCTTTTCTCATAATTTCTAATTAAAGTATTTCATTACCAGTATTACCATAATCCTTTAAGTTTTGCTCATACAATATGAGATGAATTTTAAAAACATCAATATATAGTGATTTAAAATGGTATTACTTGACGTAGTTTCCATAAGGCCTTAAATGCATAGAATTAGTGGACAGAGTATAAAAGTACATACTGTCTACAGATAAGTACAATGAAATTTATCAATGGAATGAAATTTTACATATTATAATTAAGAAGGATGTATTTATTTGTATAGAAATAAATTATCAAGAAATTTAAAAATCTGTGTAAAAAAATTAGCAAAAGGTATACCCATGTATTTGCCATTTATACTCGTATGTAACGTACATATATGCGTCATCAAACAATTCATTTTCTATAATTCTTATTTTTATAATCAATGCATAAATAAAATATATTGATATATTTTATAAAAATGAAAATAGTTAAAATCATAACGTAATATTTTCTTTATAATTTTTTTTTTTTTTTTTTTGTACAATTATTTAAATATTCAAACAAAAACATCTACACGTATAATAAAAAAAATAGAAAAATTAAATTAAAGACAATGATTAATATGTGAATATATGATTGCTTTTAATCACATTGATAAATAAATGTTTATTCCTTGTACATATACGTATAAAAGCACATTATAAATTCTATTTTGAATGATAAAAACAAAATGAATAATCTGGATCTATAAAATCAACAAGTTGCAATTTTTACATATTTCTCAAACAATGTAAATCCATTATTCATTTATTCATTTATTGTAAAAATTTATTTATGGATTTGGTAGATATGTTTTGTATCTGAACTTGTAATAAATAATTCAAAGAAATGAAAATATAACGAAAAAACAAAAAATAAAAAAAATATATTTCGTTGTACAAATATACGTTACATCAATCATCATGTATGTATATGATAATTTTCATTGATTAATTTGTATGATATAAAGATTGGTCGATGTGAACATATTTAGCATAGTAGTTCAGGATAGATTCTTAAATGTAAGTAGTAGATATTCATATGTATGTGATACGTTGAATTTTTTTTTTTTTTTTTTGCATCTCGATATATCATCAGATAATTAATATTTGATTTTATTTAAGCATAATTTACTTATATTTTTCATGAGAAAAATTACAGGACTTGGCATAACAATTATTTGTATGAGTATAATTACATGTAAATCACCAATTGCACCTGAGATACATATACAATATTGATGATATCTATATAAAAAGTGATTTTTAATGTACACACATGTGGTAACCAAATTAAGGTGGTATATCCTTTTATATGTAACGTATCTTACATATTTAATACAAAATTAATTTGAAATTTGAAAATTATTTATTTATATTCGCCTGCAAGTGTTGTATGGGTATGATAAACTCTATATTATGATCGTTTTATTATTATTTTTTACTGTTGTTGTTGTTATTATTATTGTAATAATTGAACAACCCATTTCATATTTAATTTCAAATCACGAACAATTAAAGAGAGTGAAAGCATTTCTTTAATTTTATGATTAACATGCGTATATAAAAAAAAAAAAAAATTAATCAAAATAGCAAGTTATAGACTATCATCATTATTTTATTAGTTCACTAGCTATATTGCAAGCAAATTATTTATTTTTTTTTCGGTTTTTATAGGTATCTTATATAAATTTCATATAAAATACATCAATATTGTTAGTTGGTAATATCATATACCAACTTGAGTATATGTGTATATTGAACAAAAAAAAAAAAAATATTTATGTGATCTACACTCTATGTTGAACAATTTAAAATGAAATTACTGGACAAGAATTTCAAATGAAGCTACTGGGATTATAATAATATGCATATGTATGTATACATATGTGCATACATTTTAAAATATATTTACATATTTTGTATTATTTTTATATTCATATATTGATTTTTTTATTTTAGGCATATATATGAACAATATACATTTACGCATACATAAATAGACGTTATTTTTTTTTTTTTTTAAATATATCCGCTTTATAAATACAAGATACATTTTATGCAACTATTTCATTTATTTTTTTAAATTCAATTCGGGAAGTATAATACTGATATTTTAAATTGTGTTCATATACCCTGTGAAATCTTTCATTTTACGTACAGAGTGGAGTGTAATTTCGTTATTATTTAGTGTTCATAAAAATTAAAAAAAAAATGAAATCTTTTAAATATAAAGGAATTGGTTTATTAGTGATAATTACGATTCATATATTACAAGTAAAATGTTCATTAGAACAGGATATCGATAATAGAAATAATACAAGTGTTAATAAAAATGAAAATGATGATAATTTTAAAAATAAATCAAAACGTGGAATATTTTATGTTGGAAGAGAATTACAAAATGCATTTGCTTCTCCAGTATATGGATTTCATACTACACCATTTATAAAACCAATTCATGCTGCATCACCGCATCATCATATTCCATATGTAATTAGACCAGGAGGTGCATCAATTACATCGTATAATGTAAATTATTTACGAAATCCTTATATTGGTGCAAAAACATTTACCAATCTTTATCCATATCCAACATTATTTAATCCCATTATTCCATCAAGTCCAATTATACCAGCTAATCCATTTATATCATCTAATCCATTGATACCTGCAGCTAGTCCAATTGTTCCAATCAATCCAGTTTTTCCAACAAATCCTGTCATACCAACAAGCCCAATTATTCCAACTAATCCTGTTATATCAACTGGTCCAGGGATTCCATCTACTCCCATAGTACCAGCTGCACCAGTTCCTATAAATCCATTATTCCCAAATACATTTGTTATTCCACAACGACCAGTAATACCCTTACCCTCATCACCAACACCACAACGACCAGTCATTGTACCATCTGCGACAGGACAATTTCCATCAATAGTCCCGGTTGGTGTGCCAGGACCTACAGTGCCTACAACAGGAACCATACCAACAACAACAACGACTATTACACCAACAAATCCAAGTTATCCTGTACATCATCCTGTACATGGTCAACAACCTTGGCGTCCAATACCAAACACGCCAACATTATCAACACCACACGGAGTTCATAGACCTTCAATTACCCTGCTGCCACCGTATGAAGGAACTCATTTCCATCATCATCATTCGCACAGAGCGAATCTAGAAGATTTTCAATCTTCACCTAGTCGAGAGTATTTAGCTCCTGCACAACAATTGCAATTACAACGTCAACAACAACAATTGGCTGCCATTCTTTATCGTAAGTAGAAAGAAAGTTGTTGTGATATTAAATTGATATTTTATCTTTAATTTTTTTTTTTATTTGAATTTCATTTTTTTTACTTTAATCAAACTAATGGCAGATCAAAGGCTATTACAAGAGCAGCAACAACAGCAGCAACAACAGCAACAGCAACAACAACAATCTGAACTGGATAATCAAGTTGAAAATTTAGAACAGAATGGTGATAGCAGCTATTATGGGGTATCAAGTTATGATGTACCTCTGCATGGTAACAAAGGGTATAGCTACAATAATTAAATATAGCCATAAAAATTGCATACAAACAATTTATATTAAGATAATCACAAATTTTTAGAACGTACTGAATTTTAAAATAATTTTAATTTTTTTTTTTTTTTGCATAATGTGTACATACATATATAATTTATTATTTATTATATAGAAATTAAAATTATGACTCGTAAGATGTAGAAGCAAAAAAAAACAAAAACAAAAAAATTATTTCTTTCTGTTTTTCTTGTATCTTAAGAATTTTAAATGATTGTTGCGTTCATATTTAACACGAAAAAAAAAAAAATTTATTTTTTTTCTTTGAATTTCTGCAGCGACCCTCTATTGTATACGTTAGAAAATAAGAAGTACACAATATTCTCATGTACCATTGTTTTATTTTATTTATTTTTTTTAATAATAATATGAGAAAACATTAAAAGTGAGAAAAAATAAATAAATACTGATTCTAAATTAAATTAAACAAAAAAAAAAAAAAAAATTGATTTGAAATTTTAAAAAAAATAAACACGTTACATACATATGAGTATGTGCAAAACGCAGAAACACACAAACTCTATTGATAAATATTGCATATATAAAAAGAATATATTACAATGGTATGATCGTATGAATGTGAATATCTATCTAAAATTAGAAAATAAAGTCAAGGCTGTGCAAATAAATATCTTAGATGGGTGGGGTGGGATAATAATAGAAGTTGAATATGAACATATTATAGATATCAGCTATGTATGCATGTAGGTGATTTATACGTGCTGGCACAATTATTCATTCCTTTTTACTTAAATTACTTTCAATCTCCATTGAACAGAAATTCAAATTGATTCAAATTTGGATGAAAAAAAACGAAAAAAAAATTCTTTTTTTTTTCGAAATAAATTATGAAAGTCCAGTTTTACATTTATGAAAATATTTGTCCATATTTATCATTCCATTTTAAAATGATTTTCAAACTCTATAAATTAACTGTAATTAACGATGGTAACAGCTCTAGTACAGGTATAGAGTATCTACAACTAAACAGGTGATTAAATTGAAATTTAAAAAACGTATTTGATAAAAACAAAAAAAAAAAAAAAACAATATTTAAATATTAATTAGAAGAAATGAATAAAAATAAATAAACGGAATTACTTTGGAAATTTTTATTAAAATTCCATGATTTAATCAACATTATATATTGAGACATACATGATCGTATATGTAGTGCACGCACATATATAATTATAATATGCACTAAAAACGGTAGTATTTTGATATCTACATGGAAATACTTATATTTGCAATGTAAGTAGATTGTTGAAAGTGAAATTTCAAATTAACGAATAGTAGAAGTAGACGACAGTCGACTGTGATACTTACATATATCTAGACTTACTTACTTATACTTGAAATAATCTGAATAAAATTTTTGTATATCACTTGACTTGCAATATGAAATGGATTTTATTACACTTACACAATTTCTATACGTTACTGGTTTACGCCTTTTACAGATTATGCATACAAATCTACTTACTTCGTTTTTTTTTTTTTTTGTCTTACATTCATTTCCTTATTTAAAAGAAATGATTTAATCGAAATTGGAGAAATTATGTGTAACACTATTACTTTGCTATTATACCATCATGATGTTGTGATGAAAAAAAAAAAAAAAAAAGGATTACAACATACATACTTCACATGTGCATATATGCTTATTTGCGGTGATAAAATGTACCATATGTATGGTTTCTTTCAAGTGTATAATATGCATTCATATGTAATCTTTATATGAAAAATACGTTATCAGATCTTTATTAATACCCTGCCGTTCAACCAAATACGAAAAAAAAAATTTTTTTTAATCCTATGAAATAAGGAAGGAGGAAGGAAGTGTCTTCCTTTAAAATATCCTTTAAAATTATCATTGGAATATTGATATAATTATAACGAATGTTAGGTGTTAGAAAATAAACGATTATCATCTTTTCTGCTTCAAATTTTTCTGGTTTTTTTTTTATTTTTTTTTTTTTTTTTTTTTGAAGGTGCCAACAACTCATGTAAAAAAAAAATAAATGACGAGACCTTATAGTGGTCTCGTATGGAGATGACAAAAAATTGATATATAAATCTTTCTTTTGAACCTTGGGTGATACTCTCAAGGTCATTTCACTTTTTTTTTCAATTTTATTTAACTGGACATTTTCAATGTAATTTTAATTACACACACATACACTTGTATATACAAAAGATTTTTCTACATAAAAAATAAAAATAAAAAAAAAGTAGTTATGTTGTTATGTACATATTCGATTTCAAATGTAGGTAAAATACCTATTTGAATTTTTTTAAATTTAATTGCACGTAAAAAAAAAAATAACGAATTTATTGCATATCTGAAATAAATCAACCATTGAAAATCTAATGTACATTTAATTTTTGTTTATTAAAAAATTTTAATACTTCCCATTTAAAAATAAAAATCATAATTTAAACAAATAAAAAAAAAAAAATGACAAAACTAGGTCATATCTATTTAGTAATAATTAATGAAATTTTAAAAGGTTGAAAATATTTTTACTATATACATAATTTGAATTTAATATTTTAACAGAAATATGAAATATATTTAATGAACTGATTATTATAATGAAAAAAAAAAAAAAATGTATGGATTTAAATAATCAATAAAAACACAAAAACATTAAGAATAAGAAGTAAAAAAAATACAGATAACTCACGTATAACACGGCACTACTATAGGATAGATTCAACATATTTCGAGAATTGGTGGTAAACTAGTAAAATTCTTTAAAAAAAAAAATTCAAAAGCGAACGTTATTTAATTTGAAATTAGGTAAATCCCCGTGCTCAATAAATGTGATAATGCATTTTGAAGTCCGAAAGAAACCTAACATTTGCCTTAATTATGAAAATATTAATAGTATTGTTTTCAATTTGAATTTTTGGAACCCATTCCTTTCTTTGTTTCGTATAATATGGCAATTTTTTAGAGCGTACCTCCCACGTTTTACGGGGATTACTTGTACATTATTTGTATTTGATTAGGTTTTAACAGTTTTTACTTTTACTTGTGTGCTGTAATTGAATTGAAATTGACTCCAAAGAAAAAACACATATTAGTGTGTAGATATTTGTACATAAATAATCAAAATAGAATATATATAGGACATTATATTACCACTCTTGTAATGTATTGATCAACAATTTTAAAAATCATTGATCATTGTGTCTGTGATTGCGAATTTCAAATTTCATATAAAAATTTATGAAAAATGTTTGTAATTTTTTTTTTTTTGTTTTTCTCATTTTATTATTTCGTTGTTTTTTAATCAATATAAAATTTCGGAATTTATAAATTTAATAAATTTTTCTTTCTTTTTATAAAAAGTGCCAGAAAAAGAGGAAAAAAAAAATTTTTATCCGTATGAGTTGGTTACCAATAGTTAGCCATTCTGAAAATTTTGTATAACTATATGAAATAAATAATATAGAGAATATTGAGATTACGCTTGAATTGAAATTGTCGTATTTTATCATGTGCAATCAAAATTGGACCATTAAATTGAATATCTACATAGTATATGTAAGTTGTCTATAGCACGTATTTTATAATGGTGGTGTATAATTTATTTGGTGTACAATCACATGAAAAAAATTTTTTTTTTCCTATTTTCGTCAGTTTGCAATCTGCAAAATTCATGGATGAATGACCGAAAAATGTTTGTAAGATTGTTTGTTGTTTTTTCTTTTTTTTTTTTTTTGTATTACAGATTTAGTTGACTATTTTTTAAGTTGGCTAAGTCACGTTATAGATAGTTAATGTTAACGATTATGTACTTTTAACTATGTATAAACAGAAACCGCAACGTTTATATTTATCTGATATGAACAAGTTTTATATTGAAAATTAGATCAAAAAAAAAAAAAAAGAAAAAACAATATAAGACCAAACCTTCATTAATGCACTTTTTAAAACAAGAACATAATATTGAGCATATATAAAATAAATGACTGTAATGAAAAACAAACGTATGCACACAGGCTTACACATGATTTAGTAATTAAAAAAAAAAATCAGCTTTTGCATGGGTACATACTTTCAATTTTCAAATTTTACCTACATCCAATTGCATTTGCAGCCATATTGTTGTTGTTGTTGCATTGAAGGAAACAATTTTTTTTTTCGTTTTGTCTTTTTAAATTATTTTAACGGACAAAATTTCTTTATTTTTTTTTTACCATTCTTTTTTTTTTTTCTTCATACAGGATTTTAAACAATTCATTCACATACGTAATATAATTTAAGCACACTTTAAAAATAATTTAAATTAAAATTTCAAAAAAAAAAAAATTTATCTGCCTTTTTTTCTTTCATTTTTTTGTTATTTTATTTTTTATAATAATAATGATCATAATCAATCTCATACGGTTGATATGATTGATCGAAGTAATGTCTTAATTCGGATGAATGCAATGTTTGTGTACCATATTTTCCATTTAATTGATGTTGGTGTTGTTGTTGCTGTTGTTGATGTTGAGGATGTTGATTTTGATCATGATAATTTGTAAATTCATAACCGTTCATATTTACATAACTTTTAGCTGGTGATTGATCATTATGATCACCACGAGTAAAGAAATGATTTAATGTAATTCGATTTGGTCCCTCATCTGAAAATATTTTTATTTTTTTTTATTTTTTACTTTTGTATCAAATGTACGTAACAAAATGGAAATAATCAAAGTAAAAGACTGAAAAGGACTAAAAGTTAAAAACGAAATAAAACTTACCGTCATCAGCAAAGAAATTCGATGATATATAATTATTGTTTGGTTGAACATCTGGATTATTTATTAAGGTGGTTTCTTCTTCACCAGATGCTATAGTAGAACCTTGATCATCTTCATCGGAAGTTGTTGAATCCTCTGTACTATCATCAGTATCACCTGATGGTGGAAGCATTGTTGCAATTGGTGGTCTTCCGTTACCCGGTCTACCCATACCACCTGGTGTAGGTTGTGGTTGTTGTTGTTGTTGTTGTTGTCCTGATGGCATTCTACCACCATTTCTTACAGGTGGTACTGATGAAGATGGTGGGCGTTGTGATGACATTTGTCCAGGCATTTGAGTTGGTGCTGGAGTAGTTATATTCGCAGTAGCATTAACTAAAAGTTGAAGTACTGCTTCCTTGAAAATTAAACCTTTCACTATTGATCCAAGAATTAAACCTACTGTCCTTTTTGATCTATCTTTTTTAGCGACACCATTACTAATATTCTTATGATCATTATTTTTTTGAGCACAAACCAATAATAAAAATCCCAAAGTTAAAATTATAATAAATGAAATTTTCATTCTGTTCAATTTTTCACCTTCATTTAACTAACGTACTATATTATATCACTTTTTCTTATTTTCAACAGGATCACACAGGTAGTATATACATATATATATAGCGAGTATATGAATATTTAAAATTATTATTATATTTAAAATAAAATTATTAAATTTATTATATTTAATATGTATTTCATATATTTCTGACCTAAACAGCCAGATAGGTAGATTGGTAATCAATGACTAAATCAGAACAAAATAAAATAATTTTCTCATTGCACAGACAACATTTTACTTTGAACTAGTTTTTTTTTTTTATTCGTTACTTTTTGGTCTTTTATTATTTTTCAGTAATATATAACTTATAATTTAATATAAAAGTAATCATTTTTCGTCAATCTTAAAAACAAAAAGTGTACATAAAATAAAATTTCATTAGGTCGAAATATACATACATACACACAGATAAAGTGCATACACGTACTATACAGACACACACACACATGTGTACATATGAATACGTGTACATATTGTTACAAGTGTATTAAATCAATCGGCCGTATAAAATCAAATAAAATCACTTAACTGTAGGGGGAGTGTACAATTCTCTCTACATAATAAATATATTTCGATCTAGTATAAATCTGAAATTAAATGTAAATTTTATTTTCCTTTTTTTGTCAAATTTTTTTTAATTTTTATTTTATTTTATATACTTTTAAGTGATCATTTTGGCACAGATACATACAATTACTTGAATGCATATTAATTCAAAGTTGTTGCAAATGTTTAAATTTTATTAAATTTAAATGAAAAAAGAAAAAATAACAACAAAATGAAAATTAAATTCTTTATGAATTACCTAACAACAAGATACAAGTAATAAGATAATTAAGTACATATGTATGTATGTATTTATGAATTTGGTTAAGTGAAAATGAGTTTATAACCGTACACCTGTTGCATAATTGGGTATACATACAAGTGTATATTGGATTGAAAACTTTAGTGTCAAGGCTGTTATTTATGAACAAAAAAAAAAAAAAAAAAATCTTTTGCGTACTTTTACCGTTGCTGTAACATATAATCCTATCAACAGTATAATTATACTAAGGAAATGAAATGTATATAACATAAACCTCTAATTTTAGTCATTTTTATTAAAATTAATTTTTTTTTTTTGTTTTGGTTTTTTAAATTATATTTGAAATTTCAAGTACAAATTTTTGGTTTTTCATTTTTTTTTTCCTTTCTATATGTATTTAAGTACTATTACATATTGGATTCAATACTAAAAAAAAAAATCTAAAGTAAATGCAACAAAAACTTCCTCATTTTATACACACAATTTTAAACAAAAAAAAAAAAAAAATTTATATATAAAATAAATTATTAACAAAATATTTTGATTTTTACATAAATATATCAATAGCAGTGATAAGAAATCATTTATATTATTATTGCAATTATTTTTAAAATTATTATTGTAATCATTATTATTATAGTCATTAAGTAATTTTATCATGATTATAGGAATAATTATTATATTAATAGTAATTAATCATGAAAATTTCTCTTGTAAATATTCATAAACATTTTCAAATACAATTAACATAATTGCACCACCTGGTCCTAATCTCATTATTTTTGGTACTAAACCTTTATATAATGCTTGTAAACCTTCTTCTCTAGCAACAATACCTATCGTTTTAAATGTTGTTTTATATTTAATTTCACCTGGTATCGGTTGTGGTCCTTGTATACGTGATTTAGCTACATCAAATGGTATATTTGTCATTGATGCTAATGTACCAGATGTAAAACCAATTGCTACTTTACGTAAAAATTCTTTTCTATGATCATCATAGGATGGTATTAAATTTTTAACACTATGATAAAAACCAAAATAAATCATATTAAATACACCATTACGTCCCATTGTTGCTGTTACACCCTTATTAATACCACGAAAACCAAAACCTTCATTTTTTAATATTCGTCTTGTTACAGACCATGTACTTGGTGCTTCTTTCATACGTGTACGATCGGCTTGTTGTGCAACTTTAACAACTTCAAATGGATTAACAACAATTGCTTCTGTTAATCCAGCACCTAATCCAGCTAAAGAGAATGTCTAAAAACAAAAGAAGAAATAAAAATAAAGATAAAAATAGAAGTTATTTTTGTAAACATGAAAATAAACTTTTTTTTTTCAAAAATATTTTTGTAAAATTTTTGTTTTTCAAAATTTAATAAAACAACTGAACAAATATTTTTTACAAGCTAAAGATATTTGTTTTATTTTTGAAAAACAAAAATTTATAAACGTTCATTACACATATTGTTTGAAACATACCAGAGGTGTTGGTTCCGGTGATCCAAACATAAATAACGATTTATATTGTTCGAAGCATACAAATTTTAAAGCACGTTTTGGTGTTTCAACCATTACAGGTGGTAAAATACCTTTCCAATATGATAAAATGCCTTCATTTCGATACATTTTAACAAAACAATCAAATACACCTCTATAATATACCTGTAAAAAAAAGAAAATCAACAAAATAAATAAATAAAATGCAAGAGATTAGATTACAGAAATTATATGTGATCTAATTTTATGATCCAAAAATTTAAAAATCCATTTTATGAATTTCACATTCAAATACGTTATAATTTGTACACAAATATGTACAATTATTTCATAATATAATGTTTGTAAGCTTTATAATTAATCTAATTATATTTATTTACGTTTGTATATTTACCTCAGGTTTAGTAACAGACTTTTTAGATTGTAATTGTAGACGAGTTTTAACAACATCTAATGGTTGCATTATTGTAACTTCAACAAAACCAGCTGATCCTCCAGCAGCAACTTGCATAGCTGCCTTTTTTAATAATGGTATATCCTTATGTTTATCGGTGGCCATTATATTTTGTTTTTTTGTAATTTAATTTTTTATTTCTTGCAATTTTATGAATTTCTGTAAATTTATTTTAAAAAAATTTTATTTACAAACACAAAAAGTAGTTGAAAAAAATTTTTTTTTTTTTAATTTATTAAAAATAATTATAAAATAATCAATGTTGTGCTTTATAGTACAAATCAGTAAATATGTGAGATGGCATGTTTCCGTATCCGTTTTTATATATTTTTGATCAGAAATTTCATTGGAAAATTTGGCTAACATACATATTATGTACAATGTTCAAATTAATTTTCTTTTGTAATCATATTTCTATTTTTTTTATAATTTAATTCATTTTGTTTTTCAATTGAAATCATGATTCAAATAAAATTTCAAAAGTTTATACAAACGTGTTTAAAAGCGAAAATGATCAGGAGATGAAATACTTCATTAGCGCTGTTTTTTTTTTAATTAAGAAAAATAAGTTTATATACTTGATGATATTAACATCAACAAATTAACAAAGCATTTTATTTTTATTTTATTGCAATAATTTAATTCTTTAAAAATAAAATGTACAAGCAAAAATAAAACTTTCTCATTTATTTTTGTGTACAAATATTTTAAAAAAATTCATCGTCATTCGTATTATTTTTATTTTAACATTATTATTATTTATTTATATTTTTATTTTTTATTTTGTTGTTGTTGTGATTATAATAAAACACCTATGTAGTCAACAAATTAAAAATAAAATAACAACAAAAAAAGTAACGAAAATTCTGTAACATTTGAATTGAATTTTCAAATAAAAATAAAATAACCGAATATCTATGTATATATGTACTTATGTATTTTGTTTTTAAAATATACTAGATGTTTTTGTTGTTTGTTTACATTTTTATTGCAATCAATAATAATGATAAGATATTTTAATATCAAATGAAATAATACCAAATCTGTGTCCATCATGTTATGTTTGTTTTTTTCTTTTTTTACTATTCATCCATGCATTTTGCTTTTGTATGTAAGCAAGAAAATGAAAATAAAATTAGGTTGAATCTTGAAAAAAAAAAAAAATAGTAATTAATGATACGAAATAGTGTAAGATACTTTTGATGTTTCTACTCAGAATCAGAATATATATATACACACATAAATGTATATAAACAGAAAAAAAAAAATATTTTCATTATATATATTGTGTGAGAAATTTAAAAAAGAAATGTATAAATATTAAAATAAAAATAAAAGCTCCAGAACAACGTGCAGTGCACATAACACATTATGGGGGCCATTCAACTTCTCTTGTCCCTCGCTCATTCAATTGTCCACTTAAAAACAAAATTTATTTTTCTACATAGATACAAATACGTATATGGGGTGTTCAAAACATACATAATTTAGGTAGGTACATAGGACACATGTTTGCATTAGGCCAGACGTATCTTTCAGGTTCTTCTTGAATTCTTAACATGGTAAAAACAAACAATTGACTTGGATTTTTAGAATTCATTTGTTGTTCTTAATTTTGAAAGTTCGGTTATCGTTCTGTATTTTTTTAAGAGTATTCTATGTATTCATCTGGATGTATGTTTGTATTAATTTTAAGTAATAAAAATATAGGTAGGGTATATTATTGCTGATTTTCTAGGTGTTAAATTTGTTTTTCAATGAATTTTGGTTTTTTTTTTTTTTTTTTTTTTTTTAACTTAAATACTGAACACGTCTATTTTTCATAATTATATTTAAAAAACACACATGAAATGTTATTACCTATATACATAAAAATACTCATATTTGTATATATACAATATATAACTTATAACATGCTCTTTTAAAATATACATACATACATACATGTGTTTACCTTTTATGGAACTTTTATTATTTGTATATTTTATGCCGTAATTTTCGTATCACAAATTAGGTATTTAATAATTTTTTTATTTCTCCAAAAATTGAAGTTATTTAACTTTTTGGGTGGTTTTTGTAAAAATATATCTGACAGCTTATAGAGCAGATATTAAACGATTTTTTTTTTTTTTTGTTTTTTTAGATATGTTTACTCGTATACACTTTACAGTAGTATATTTCACAAAATGATAATTTAGAATTTAACAAAATGCAATTAAAATGGAATTTTTTCTTTTTATTTTGTAATGATAAAAATTTAAAATTTAAAATTTAAAAATAATAAAATTTTATTAGATTAGATTCGTAATAGGAAAACCGTAGGGGTAATTTAAATTTTTCTTTAGTAGCACAAACACACGACAATTATTTTAATTCAATTTTCTATTTATTCTTCACTATAATAAGTGGTAAGATATATGAAACAAATCAAAAAATAAAAACAAATATAGAAACACTAATAAAAAAAAAAATATACATATATAGATATGTATCAAATGAAAGCAAAACAACAATTCCAATTCTGTGTAAAATATTTTTTTTTTGTAATAGAAATTGACCAGTATAATAAAATTAAATATTAATTGAATCGCGACCGACCCGGCCTGTCGATTAAATATACTATCGTCTTTATTTTATATTTCATTATATACGACGATGAGAAAATAAAAATACTTGATGATATGTATACGTATGTACAATTGTACAATTTTATTATTATGGAAATATTTTCTACAAAGAATTTTTTTAAGAATTTTGTTTTTTTTTAATTGAGAATTTCCATTACATACAGTTGAAAAACAAAGCTACATCTTCAAATCAGACATGCTCCAACAACTGAAGAGCTTTTTTGGAGCATACACATTGTAATGTAAGTACATATAAATTTATATATACATACATACATATATGTTCTCATGCATTTATGTACATACCCTACATACATAATTACTATATGTACATAGGTACATATGTATAGACAGAGACTACATGTGATAAAAGTATGTACATATGTCGATAGATTTATATGTGAATTACAAAATCAGCAGAGATAAGATATACAGTAAGCGCCATAAAATTGATACACATGAAATTTAATTAAATTAAAAATAAATCAAAATTTTAGACCCAGCCAGATCCAGATGCCAGACGGAACAATTTATGGGTATTTTTGTGATAATAAACCTGAACATTACATAAACATCAAACTAAATTTGTGATTTTGCAAATTCAATCCGTGAGGTTGCATCATTCATTCGTTTAGTATGCTGTTTATTTGTTTAGTAACGAACGGCTGATCCTGATCATCATATTTACATCTGTTGATTGCTGTAGTATGTACTATATTGTAATTTCAAATTTACGTAATTGTAATGTATGCGAGCGATAAGAAATATAATGTCATGAGATAAATTAATAAAGGTACATCTTTATTCTTATTGGATTTAATAATAACAACAACAATTTATTAAGAGACGAGTACACTGACTGAACTGAACACTAGATTGTGATTGTAATTTATAATACGTAGTCTGATGATGTGCCCCTTTATATTTTTTTTTAATTTTTTAATTTAAAATTAATTAAAAATTCAACACAATGACATTTGCTATTTATTATTATTATTAAAAATATATTTTTTTTTTCTTTTTAATTTTATTGTTGCATGTAATTTGATCATATTAAAAATTAAAATTAGGTATTTAAATTTCATATTTAAAACAACAACAAAATAAAAATATAAAATTACCTACACATGTACATATGTACGTACATATCAACATACTTTTGACAGTTACTGTACACAAAAAATTATAAATATGAATTCTGATAAGTGGTTGACAAAAAACTTATAAGAAAACAACGTAATACAGTTATAAAAAAAACAAGACAATTTCTTTCTTTTATCGCTTTTACATACATATTGCACTAAACAATTTTTGACATTTTCTTTTATGCTGGATTATACTAGACAAATACTCTCAAATATTTGAATCAGCTGGCTTTCTATTCCCACACACTGTTGACTGTACGTACGTGTGTTAACAATGCATATAAAAATAAATTGTACAGACGCATATGTAGGTATGTTTGAAATTTTTGTATATATATATTTATAATTTATCTCTGCGTTAACATATGTATGCGTTTACTTACTTGGATGTCAATTTTTCTTTACACAACACATTCACAACAAATTCAATGTGTATATAAATTTCAAAGTGAAAAATCTTTCAAGTTTATAATACAAAAAAAAAAAAAAAGTGTTTTCTCTGCAAAAATAAAAGAAAATACAAAACGAAAAAAATAAAACCTACATACATATGTACTTATTATTTTTTTTGGCAAAACGAGGAAAAAAAAAGAAAGAAAGTTTTTAGTCTTTATTAAAAGATAACAAAATTTTGAAATAAAAAAAAAGGGTTCTACATATTTAAAAAGTGTTTTAAAAACAAAAAAAAATCTGAATAAAAATTTAATTAATTTGAAAAAATAAAATATTCGAGAAAATCAGGAAAATTTATTTTTTAAATAAATCATTCATTAATTCAGTTTTTTCTTTCTCTTAGTAATTCACAAGAAAATAAAAATAATATACAATTTTTTTTTGTCTTTTAGTGCATATTAATTTTTAATTGTGAAATAATAATAAATTAAGAAAAAAAAATAATAATAATAATAAAAGTAAAAACACTTATAGTAACTATAAAATAAATTTAAAAAAAAATAAATGAAGTAATAAAATTTATGATGATGAGATGAAATTGCGATGGGGTCGCAGACCTTGGAGATTCTCCGACAAGGCGTTTGGGCTTCCCTAACGGGAGGTTGGTTTTATGATCCACATCAAGATGTATTCTGTAATGCTGTACATCTTTATTTATGGTTATTTCTACTTTGTACACCATTTGTTACATACTTGGTAAGATTTATTATGTACATACATATGTACGTATATATATATGTAACTAATTACGTGTTTTATAATTTATATACACACATGTAACACATACTTATATTTACTTAGCTAGTAATTTCCTTGTTCTTTGTACCTAATTTTTTTTTATAATTTTTTTTCATTATATGGATTTGTCATTATATGGATTTGTTACGTATTTTGTTTACATATGGAATTTTTATTTAATTTTATTTTTTCATCTCAATATTATTTTAATTTAAAAAAGAAAATATTAATTTAAATATACTTATGTACATATGGACATATTTATATATAATTTTTTTCATTATTCATCTTTTTTTTTTTTTTTAATGTAATTTTACAGTATTTCCCTACAACATTTACAACATGGGGATTATATTGTTTTACAACAGCATTCATTATAACAATACTCAAAATAATTAATATGGCATTACATGTCCTTTATGATAGAGCACAAACAATGTCAGATCCAAGTATAAAAAAATCATTAAAAGGATTAAAAGACAATGATGGGTAAGTAAATTGTATAAATTAAATTTTATTTTTCAAACTTTCTAAATATCTATTTAAAATGGAATTTATGTATTTTTAGCTATCTATTTCGGAGAGAAGATGAATGTGGAATTGAAATGCAAGTACTTGGAACTGATTTACCGTCAAGAGCATCTGTTGAACAAGTACCAAATGAAACAAGTGGAGCTAATAGTATGGTATCAATTGATTGTCAAGAGCCTATTACTAGTACAATAGGTAAACAATAAATATATGTATGTAGTTCAGTTTATTCTTTATTTTTACATCTTAATTATTTTGTAGATCTTAAAGTTGATGTTCATCGAAAAAATAGTTCAGAATCAAGTGAAAGTGTTGCAATTTATTCAAATGGATTATTACAAAATGTTCACGTACCGTTTTATAGACCAGATATATGTCAATTTTCAAAAAATTCAAATAATACAAATTTACGTTCATTAAAGGTAAAAAGTAAATCTGAAGAGAAACCATCACAAAATCCATCAATATCTGAAGAGATTTTAGTACAAGACGAAGATGAAGATGATGATGATATTGGTGATGGTGAAGGTGATGATGATGATGTTGATCATACATTGAGTGATGCATCGAAAATAGAAAGTGCTTATGTTACCGTTACTACTGGTGCTTGTCATCAAAAAATGCTAGTCAGAAAAGATGCAAAAAGACATAAAACAAAAAATCGTTTACAGAGACAAAATAGTTTAGATACAGCTGAAGCATTAGCTATAGAATTATCGTTGGCTAGACGTAAAACGTATACGACATGTAGATCAGTAGAAGGTTCAAATGCGATAGTTATCCGAGGTAGTATAACTAGAAATAGCGGAGGACAAAAATGTGGTAAATTACAACGACATCGAAGTTCTGAAAGTAATGATGAACGACAAATACGAAAAAATCGTAGTAATACGTATTTGGGGCGTCAAGATCAACATCAATTTCAATCATCTGGCAGTGATATACGAAATAATTTGCAATCATTGACTTCATATTTTTTGGAAAATTCATATACAAAGTCTGATTTAGGAATAGAAAATATTGAACATGAAATGTCTAAAACTTATCTATTACAACAATCAAAACCAATGAGAAAAGATTCTAGTAGTACAATGTCAGCATTACAATTATCGATTGGAGGTAGTTCAGGAATGAATAATGTGAATATGACAAAAAAGCGACGTCATTCGAATGCTGGCTGTAAACCTGTAAATAATAATGTAACAAATGTTAGAAGAATAAAAAGTGCTGCATTAGAAATATCATGTCCTCAGCCATCAGTATCGAATTTATGCCCACATCCAAATAGTGCCGAAGCTATACCTGGACAACAGATAAAGAATCCACAAAGTGCCGTCCTTCCACCGCCTAGTAAGTGCCTTGTAAGGAATCCACATTTAAATTTATGTCCAAAGGTAGGAAGTTTTGGCGCGGGTGGTGGTAGTAGTAGTGTAGCAAATTCAAATGGTCTCCTCGAACCAGTATATCCTATAGCAGAACAAGCTGATGAGAAAAGTTTAAATGAAGCCGGTGGATTCACAACAACATTTTCTGGGGAAATTGATTCTGATACTGAGGAACAACATCAAAAAAGACTTTCAAAATTAGATGATACATTAATGTCTAGTAGTAATAGACAACAAAGAAATTCAACAACAGAATCTGAATCTGATCCCGAACGACCACGTACACAATCAACAGATTCTGAAACAGAAAATAATGGTTCTAGATCGCCATTATTAAGCAATAACACAAAATCAAAAATTGTAATCGATGAATTACGTCATAGATCAACGAATGCAAATAACGATCATGATAATAACACCAATAACATGAATAATTGTTGTAGTATAAATAACAGTAATAATAGCATTTTAGCAGCAACAGCGCAAACCAAAAATGGTGATTCTGGATGTCCTTCAAGTGATTGTGAACAAGCTAGCGCTAGTTCAAAGGATATGCTATTATCCAAAGATATTAAAAATCATGCAACGTCATCAAATAAA